>BLSH010291174.1:396144-457312 GCA_018402905.1 Glandirana rugosa | reverse complement strand
ACACCCCCCCCCCCCCCCCGGCTGTTACAAGAAAGTTTTTTATGTACTTTGGGGGATGATTTGCCTTCACTATAGCCATTTTAACTTTCCAGCAACATAGGCAGCAGGAGCAGTGAATATTTTGCCCCATTCTTTACAGGTACCTCTATTATTATTATTGTGGAGTCTTATAGCGCCAACATTTTGCGCACAACTCGGGACCTTTAGGAGGGCCCTGCTTGTGAAAGCTTATGATCTAAAGCAGTGGTTCTCAACCCTGTCCTGTCCTCAAGTACCCTCAACAGGCCATGTTTTGGGAATTTCTTAGATAAAATAGCTGTCCAAAATACCCAACCGTTGACTCTGATTTAAAGCACCTGTGCAAGATAAAGGCAAACTTGCAAACATGGCCTGTTGGGGGGGTACTTGAGGACAGCATTGAGAGCCACTGATCTAAAGCATACAAATGGTATTAACTTTGGCTGGATGAGTATTACAAGAAAGTAAAATTTGGTGGTTGGACAGGCTTCCCTGAAGAGATAAGTTTCAAGTATTGCCTAAAGGAAGAGAGCATAGGAGATATCCGTACAGGTTGGGTCAGGGAGTTCCAGAAGAAGGGAGAGGCTATAGAAAAGCCCTGGCAGTGACTTGGGAGCTATAGAGAGCAGGAGGTTTTGAGAGAGAGCATGGCTTTGTTGGTATCTTGAGATGAGGTTGGTGATGTAGCTGGGGATGACTTTGTAAGTCGTTGTTAATATTTTATCATTTATTTTTTTAATTTTCTCTTTTTTTTAAATTAGATATGTAATTTAGGGCTCATTCACCTGTGCAGCCAGCGATGGTAAAAGCAGAGCGTTAAACCGTGGTTTCACCAAACTACCTCCCGCCCCTTGACTGCCCACCTAAAGGACATGCAGCCCTTAATGGCTGTAAACGTGCCACAGCTGCCATGCTTTGCTTCATGGCAAAAATGAAACTCCCTTTTGCATTTGGTGGGGAGTACCACCAGGGAACCCTTTCAGCTTTAAAATATGCAGTGAGGATTGCTTTTCCGAAGGGCAGCAAGAGCTGCCACCCATCTAAATGAGGCCTTATATGCGTATGTGTCAGCATAGCTCACAAATCTACAATAATAATCCCCTTTAAACAAAGTAATACACCCTGTTCATTTCTTGGTATCTGTCCTTTATAGAGGGATATGAGTAGGCCAAAGTCCTGGGCTTAATTAGTGCTTTGTTACCACTCCCTACTTTGGGTTTTACCCAAGACTCAGCGTGAGCGTACACGACTGCTGGGGTTTTTGGAAGGTTTGGTTTTCTCACATTGCTTGGGGTTAAGCCAAACCCTGAAATCATAATGGTATTATTACCACAGCTGAAAAAGTGGCCCTAAGGCTGAAACATTAATGATAATGTAGGTCAATACTCTGGATTATTGATGTCCCCAAGACTAGAATGAAAGCCTAAGCCTAATTTAGTACTTCCAGCTAAACCACTTTCCTGTCCAGAACATCCTGTCCTGGGTTGGATGTATTGTTCCGTATAACGCACATGAAACCACAACTTGTACAGATTGAAGTAGAAGTTATAAAGATGGCAATTCAGTAAAACAAATTGGAGGGCAAAGGAAATGTGCCAAGTGTAGTTATCCATAGCGACCAATCAACCGATTACTAAAGTTGGCCAAAACTGACAAAGGCAATGATCACCAGAATTGTGGAACAGTTTTCATGCAAGATATCAGCGATATAGTGATTTTTACTTCCAAAATGATTTTACAAAAAAAAAAAAAAATACATATGACGAGGTTTGTTCTCACAATCATCTTGGTGGCTCATTTATAGGTATTTCTAAAGTGAATCTATGCTTTCCTCACGAGGGAAATTGCAACAGGTCTAGGGATAACTTCAAGTTTCAGGAAAAAGTAATAAATGCATATATTTTTGCAGAAAAAAAATGATTTTATTATTTTTTCCTACAGGAGTCTGCAAAGCATTGCACCTGTGGTGGGTTATGGGTGCTATGTTGGGCTTCTTTAGACACAATTTCTACCTCTTTGCCCTTACCTCTGTACAGACTTTCTGTTCGAAAGCTGGAGGAAGTGTCGGATGACCAGGGCGCTCATCAGTGCCCTTGCTGTCCATTGAGAACTCTGTCTGCTGCAGTGGCAGATGGGACTTGCAGTTTCTTCATTCGCAGATTGCAGTTTTGAATTTGACAGCAGCTGCAGGAGAGAAAACCCCCACCTGCTATCACAGGGAAGGTAGGGGTGAGGGCTGGTGCTGTAACATGTTAAACCCTAAATATGAGATGTAACGTAACATGTTCCAAAGATGAATTCAGCCTTTAATTGCTTGCAAGCTGACTTTTAATTTTTTGGTGGGGGGCTGGAGCTCCGCTTTAATTTGGTGGGTTTAGGTATGCATTCCATAGTTTCATATATGAGAGAGCATTTGACTCCATTTCTTTCCTTGATGCAAGGCTCGGTGTCGAAGGTGACAATAGCTAGGCTCCAGAGATGTTGCGTGAGGGGTGGGAAGGGAGTGCTAATCCAGCTGAGCTGAGATATGACTGCCTGAAGATTATGGGTGGTAAAGCAGAGAAAGTACCCTTACACATGTGGGCTGCTCAACGGGGAATCTGTACGCTGATCCCCGCTGAGCAGGCAGATGGCTGGTCCGTGTCTGCTCTGTTTATGCAGAGTGGACACAGACACAGCCCGCTCTCCTCTATGGACTGTTGACACCTGCCTCATAGAGGAGACTGGAAGGTCTGCCTGAAAGACTGACAGGCGTACACGACCGGTCTGCTAGCATGAAAGGGGCCAAAAAGGTGGACATTTACTTTAGCTTTGCTATGTGGGCAAAGTCAAGGTTCACCTTTGTGTGGCCTTCATCCAAGCAAGATGGCTTTATCTTCCAGCTTATGTGGTTTTGTTGAAGGTATCACATGATAGCTGCTGTGCGTCACTAAAATAATCTTGTCAGGAGCGGTGATATGTTTGATGCAATTAGGCCTAATCATATTTCGTAGGGCATGATTCCTCTTATATGTGACTAAAATGGGAACAGCGCCTTTGTAATTCCCAGCTTTGTCACACAGTCTAATGTTCCAACAGACCGTCTCTCGAAGTCTAACCTTTGGTAGACCATTTTCTTTTCCCACATTTTACATTTAATTCTGTGACAAGCCGGGAACATGGAATGTGCAGCTGACTATGTTTCTGAGGCTGACCTCCTCCCATGTTCTCCTTTATCTCTCTGCCTGTTTGGATAGTGAAAGACCTTTTTCAGCTTTCCACAAAGCTGTCACAGAAACATTCATTCATTATATTGCGGTGCTTTCCTATTCTGATTCAGCACTTGTCTAGCAGTGAAGCACAGACACTCATTTTAGTTTGGTTTTCATTTTGCTTGTCTTTCAAAGGATGCCCAATTGATGACTCATGTGCAGGGTCTTGAATATTTTTGTTTAATCCTTAGCAACAAGTCAGAACTTTTCTTTCCTCGTTTCTTAGACTAGCCATTCGTGCATAGATTACATCCAGGTTAAACAGCGTGGATGGAGAAATCGTCGCCGACTTTTCAAGCAACCGCAACACCCCTGTTTGGGTACTCAAACAGTTTTATAGTATGCTGTCACTCTTCGGCTC
The DNA here is from genome assembly GCA_018402905.1 of Glandirana rugosa. Lineage (NCBI taxonomy): Eukaryota > Metazoa > Chordata > Amphibia > Anura > Ranidae > Glandirana > Glandirana rugosa. Next base: position 453,682 of record BLSH010291174.1, on the reverse strand, counting down.
ACAATTGTCCACCTGGTTCCTTTTGATTTTTCAATTGAAGTTTGTCATGCTGATGGGGTCACCCACAGCTCAGATCTGAGCCATGTATGGTGAGCTTTGAGTTCTTTCATCTGGTGCTTATACTTTAAATTGCGACCACTAGCTTTATTAAAGTGAACATTTCAGCCAAATTAAGCGTGTCAAATCAATGTATAACTACATACTTGGTTGTTCTTTCATTTACATCCCCCCCCCCCCCCCCCCGGGAAAAAAAAATAGAAATTACTTTCTATGGAAAGGCAGTCTTTTATTGGGACACATAATAGATGGCCATAGGTATACACAACTTTAATCGCAATATATCTCACTGCATTTTCTGAAGTTCTGCATGGGAGAGCCCCCAACCTAGATCTCCCACTCTCCTCTATAGAGCAGGCCTGAAACACTCGGTGGGCCAAATTAAGAGGAACAAACCTATGATGGACTCGAATGGTTAATGGTTCTTTGCCACTGCCACAAATCATCTTGTGCTCACTACGCTTTGCAGACGACCTCAGACTGGGGTGATCCAAAACTGTACAATAAAAGACAAAAGAGGGAGAACTAACCTAGGACCTTATCCAAAGTACCATTTATTTGAAAGGGAAGAATAGGCAATTATGCTCATGAACATTAATTCCTTAAAAGAGAAGTCCGGGATTTTTTTTTTTTTTAGGAATGCATCTGACTCCCAGCACCTGTACACTGAGAACCGAGCAATTGAACACCACCGATCGCTCTGTTTTCAGAGCTCCGTGAGCAGAGAGCTGTAGACTGTCAGTCACAGCTCTCTGCTCTGCTCTCTCCTCACTCACTGGAGTGCTGGGCTGTGGAGGGGCGGCCGGCTCAGGCTCTCAGTGGCTCACTGATAGCCTGAGCCGTGTGTCGGTCTAGGGATCTGACAGATCTAGACTCTGTGGTCGTGATGATGCGGGGCCTGGACTGACAGCAGTGACTTTAGCAGATAGCAGACTTCAGCCCATTCTCTGCTTAAAATGGGTCACAGCAGTGCAAAACAAACTTCATCCATAGGAGAAGTCCAGCCAAATGAGCTTTGGCTGGGCTTCTCCTTTAAGGCCTCATACACACGGGCGTATCTAAAAAAATAAACAAAACGTCAGGTCCGACGTCAAGGGAAAAAAAGTCGATGTTTTTTGGCGTTATGCATTGGCGTTTTTGAGCGTTAGTGAGCGTCGGCGTCAATAGGCGTTCTTTAAAAAAAATCATCCCTCTGCTATTTTTCAACCTAAAAACGTCGGCGTCAAAAAACGCCGGAAAACGCCGGTACAATATTAGGTGGCGTTTGTTGGCATTTTGTGGCGTCGGCGTCAAAAAATGTCAAAACGTTACAGCCTCAGAACGCGATGGCCATGGGTTCTACTTTCTGCTCACTAACGCCGACGCCACCTACAGCTCAAAAACGCCGACGTTTTTATGGGGCCATTGACTAACATGGAGAGCTGCAAAAAACGCCAGAAAACGCCGGCGTCAAAAAACGTCCGTGTGTATGAGGCCTTAAGGTTCATCAAATATATCAGGAGAGATATCAGCTAACTCACATTCATGCATATACTAGGGCCAATTTAGACAGGATCTAATTTATCTACCAGCATATCTTTGAAGTGTGGGAGGAAACCCACGCATGCACAGGGAGAACATGCAAACTCCAGGGGCAGGTAGTGTCGTGGTTGGGATTCGGACCACCGACCATTTTGCTGCCAGGCAAAAGTTCATTGCACCATCGATCAGCAGGAGATCTGTCAGAGTATCTGTGTACCGATTGAATCGGTTCTGATATCGCTGTTTTACTAACCTGACAGCTTTTTATTCTAAATAGGGAACCTTCATTTTGTTTGCAAATATTAAAGATTCTAACTACCAGCAAGAATAAGTCCTTACATTTAAAGAGCACCTGTCATTTCAGATCCATCATGGCAGCGCCTGTTAGGGGGCATCCACTCACCTGCTGCTGCCATGTCCTTCACCTTGTGTCACCGCCGCAGCACCAGCCGTCCCATTAACGTGAATGGGACTGTCGGTGAGTCCAGAGATGACAGTTGCTCTTTAAAAATTGTGATTTAAATCAAGGCTTTTTACTAGTCATTTAAATCGACTTGATTTAAATCAAATCCACCCTGTTTTTGTTATAATATATCCCCCCCCACCTTGTATATTGTATCATACCTAAAATCAGACTTGTAGAGGGAACACTGTGATGGGAACACGATTAAAAGGTACATTGTACCTGAATTAAAATAAAATGTGGAACTACAAATCCATACACGATATAAACACTCATTAGTTCCTATATTGCTCAGTTACCTATGATGCACCATTCTATGTATATCAATAGACATGTCCTGTAATAATCACCTGTTTTGAAATTGGTGACCTGTCTGTCTGCCACCTCTTGAGTCAGCACATGGGGGGGGGGCATCAATGACTTGAACGGCTCTTTTTGGTTTTGTAGTAACGCGTTCCAACAAGAAAACTGTCTGTTGGGACTCAACCGACCAAACAATGAGCACTGTTGCAATAAAACTGCGACTCCCTCCAGCAGTATTGGTGTAAAAAATCTTCCTTTTATCACCGGTAAAATATTCATGAGTTCATGCACTAGCTCGGAGCAATACAATGTATCTATCCCTTCTTTGTTAGTGTCTGTAGATATAGGGCAGGACTAGACAGAAAACTATTTTTAATGCAAAGTAATGTTTGCTTAAAGGATAAGTTCACTTGAAAAAAAATAAATGCACATTTATTATATTTTTTACACTGCAGTCTATAAAGCATTGCACCCATGATCAGCAGATCATGGGTACAATGTCATTGTCCTGCCGACTTTGTCAGCTGTCTGCCAGTACCTCCCATACAGGTAGACCATTACTAAACTGCAGGAAGAAAATCCGGAGACGATGAGAGCGTTCACCGGGGGCCTTCGCAATTCTTTGATAAGTACAAGCCATTGGCTGCAGATTGTACTTGTAATTCACTCGTTCACAGGAAACTTTAAATGAATTATACGAATGTGTGGGCGGAGCCCCGCACAGCTGCTCTGTTTTCAATTTATGACAGCGGGTTGGGGGGGGAGAAGACCCCCCCCCCCACTGTCACAGAGCGGGGGGCTCTGGTGGCTGGAGGTGGGTGTATAGGAGCATGTTACAAGTTACACCATAAATATGGGTGTAACCTGCTCCTAAAGGTGAAATTAGCTTAAAAAAAGTGGTAATAGTCCTTTGGTTTTGTATAGTGGTGTTGTACACCTTTCCTTTTAATCAGGTAGGTAGGTCATGTTTGCCTGATTCTCAGATACTGTTTACAGAGGTCAGTAGCACAAGCTGAAAGTTGCACACATGGGAATAAATCGGATCTGTTTCCTTCCCCTACCTCTGTATCTATACATCTGAGGTTTCCATCAGAGATGAAGTCTGAAGGGAAACCTCTGCTTTTTAGAACAACAAATACTGCCCTAAATATCTTTTATCATGTACTAAATGTTCGTCTGGAAAATAAGGATTGTGTGTGATTAAAAAATATACTGTAAAAAAATAAAGGGTGCCCTATCCCTGTGACCAGTCTGAGAGTAGGGGAAAAAACTGGAATAGGAGAAGGAGGGTATTATTGGTTATAAAACAAAATGACAGTGATGGTACCAAGGCTCATGGATGATATGCTGCGCTGAACAATGAACGCTTACCATGGGAAGTATTTTGTTGGATACTCACTACTGTGCATTGTGTGGCATGGTGGCAAGGACCGCTACACCAGGAACACAGGGCATCACAGCCGCTGTGTGCAGCAGGGTCCAGAGGGATGGCTATGAAATTTGTGTTCAGGGTTCACTATTTAGTTTTTCGGTCTCCTAACTATTTAAGCAAAGAGCCAGTTTATTGTCATTCAGATTTTAGGATGGTCAGTGGCTCACTATGGCCAGTGGGAGTAGAACATGGCTTGGGCTTAGGCTTGGGCTTTAGTGCCTGTGGTCAGTAGGAGGAGGAGGAGGAATAGTGCCCCATCATTGGTTCTGGTGGAAGGAATAGTGCCCCATCATTGGTTCTGGTGGAAGGAATAGTGCCCCATCATTGGTTCTGGTGGAAGGAATAGTGCCCCATTGTTGGTATCAGTGGAAGGACGTCATTGGTATTAATGGGAGTAATTGCGCCCCATCATTGGTGTCAGTGGGAGGGATAGCGCCCTATCATTGGTGTCAGTGGGAGGGATAGTGCCCCATCATTGGTGTCAGTGGGAGGGATAGTGCCCCATCATTGATGTCAGTGGCAGGACTAGTGCCCAATTGTTGGTATTAGTGGGAGAAATAGTGCACCTTGTTTGATGTCAGTGGGAGAAATAGTTTTCCAATGTTTACATCAGTGGAATGAAGTAGGGTCCATGGTTGGTATCAGTGGAAGGAAGTATAGCCCATTGTTGGTTTCAGCGGAAGGAACAGTGCTCCACTTTTGTCTTCAATGAGAGGAATTAAGCAACACTGTTGGTATCAGTAGAAAGAATGGTGCCAGTAGGAGGAAATATTGCCTTGTATCAATGAGAGGAATCATGCCCCAAAGGCCAGATTAAAGGCAAGCAAAGGGCTACAGTTTGGAGACCACTGCTCTAACTCAAGGGTCATGACAGGTCATGACTTTCAATCATATGTAGTTTGGGCATTTATATTGCTACCTGTGTTTGCCTGTCTATGACATTTGTATTTCTGGTTTTCAAAAATTCAGATGGCTTAAGGCAGTATTTTTCACACTAGTCGGTCAGCCATTGCTTCCTATGTGAAAAAGATGTTTAAAGGATATGACAGAATGTGTGACCTGTAGACGATCGGAATGTGGAATATAAATACATCTCGGGCCATTTTAGCGGCTTCATCTGAGCAACCTGCTTAGTTTGTGCAGCAGACAGTATTCGGGGCTAATTCTAGATTGCCCACCCAGGTTTACATGGAAAACTTTACGTTATAGTTGTGGATCGCAGCTTGTCATTTAGGAGACGTTCAGTTTCGGAAGCTGTCCAAGCTCCTTTTGGAACTGGAAAGGAATTTTAAGTAGCGTCTGTAATAATAGTGTAGCAAAAAAAAAAAGAGTGAAAGAGTTTTCAGTGTACATCGATAAAAATATATAAGGCATTTTACTACATAGTTTAGGTTCAAGGACATATGCCTGTAATTCAAATTTCACATTACTTTAGATTCTGGTATATTGTAAAGTAGCTTTCCACGCCAGGGTTTGGAATATCTCCACTTGCAATATAAAAATGACACTAAACTTGGGTGAAAAAAACCCTTTCTAGTATGTATTGTATCTCAAAAAAGTCCCTTCTATTCGCCCTTTTCTATATCTCCCAATTTCTTTTTTCGCTGCTGTGATCTGACTTTCTGTTAGCGGGTGACTATATTCATTCTCTATGGTCCCTCTGTATGTAGGAATGTAGCCACCCTCTTGTTTGCTCCCAAAGTGGACCAGGTACTATGAACTATAGGAATTGGGATGTGCATAGAGTAGTGCACATGACCCCAACTAACATGCACTGCTCCTTCCAAACAAACAGAAGTTAGTGGAGAAAAGGAGAGGTTAGGGAGCTCACATACAACATTGCATGGAGGAAGGAAAACACAGTAAGAAATAATTTCATGAAAAATAGATTACAGGGCCATTAAAGCGGAGTTCCACCCAAAAATGGAACTTCCACTTTAAGCACTTACATTTGGCATGTAATTTTTTTTGGGGGGGGGGGTGTGTACCCGATTTTCAGAGGGACTTCCTGTCCCTCTTCCTCCTTCCACTTCGGGGCAGCCTACGCAACTCCTCTCCCCCTAGGCGGCCCCTCCCTCCTGGCAATCTTCTGGGACACGTCACAGGTCCCAGAAGATTGCCTGGCCACCCAGAACGCGCAGCGCGTGCCCGGCCGTGAAGCCATGGCCAGTGCCCACACTTGCAATGATGGCGCCGCAGGGAGGAGGGGGAGACGAGCGAGGCTTAGGGCGCAGCCATCGCTGGACCGGGAGACAGGTAAGTTACTGTTTATTAAAAGTCAGCAGCTACACTTTTTGTAGCTGCTGACTTTTAATAAACTAAAAAACGAGTGGAACTCCGCTTTAAGTACTGGATATGTATGGGTTATTTTTGGAGAATAATGATATTGTTTAGTGTAACTTTAAGCACCCTCTAATATGGCATGATATTGGCAGGAAACCTCAAGCCACCTTTCCAGATTTCCCAGTACCCCTAAAATTGGGCTGGGTTCTCCTTGCTATACAGCTGGGACCAGAGCCCTGCCTAGGGTATTAATTTCATTATTATTATTTTAAAGAATCTATATAGCGCCAACGCCTATTGTGCAACGTTTTTCAATATAAAAGGGATTTGGTACAGTTACACTGCAATCGAAGACAACGGGGTTAAGAAGATCCTGCTCATGAGAGCTTACAATCTAATAAGGAAGGGGCAACTGATGCAAACAGGTAATGTATGTGTGGGGATGGGTTTATAGAGAGAGGAGAATTTTGTTTGGTTGAAGGAGGATAGGCTTCCCTGAAGAGGTGAGTTTACAGAAATTTCCTGAAGGAGAACAGAGTAGCAGATAGTTGTACAGACCAGAGTATGGGAGAGGCTTTGGAGAACTTCTGGATGCAACCGTGGGAGGAGGTGACAAAAGAACTAGAGAGCAGGAAGAAGGCTTGGGAGGAGTGAAAATATATGATGAAGTTAATTTTTTTTTATTATGGTGAGATTACAAAATGGTTATGACCCATATTATTTGTACATCCTGACCAAATTTAAAAAAATAATGTTGTAAGTTTAAATTTTTTTTTGTTGAAAAGGTGTATCTAAGGCCAAAATTCTTTTATTTTCAGTTATGGTTGGAACCGCTTTACATTTTCTATAGCTGTCTGTGTCCCTGTTTGGGAAATATTTGTCCTGGTGGCCATTAGACCCCTGCAATTCATTTCGGTCCGAATATAAATTTGGACACATTTTTTGTTATTCTGAGATTTGGATGTATCCAAATCTCCGAATGAAATAGTAATGAATTTTGTTGAATTTAGTTTCGTATATTCGTTTCCAAATTTTTGGAATGATTCATATTCGAATGGTTGAAAAATGTTTGACCGATTTGAATTCTGTGTGAAGAATAGATGGCTGTTAAGGAGCAGGCCAGGAAGCTGGGCTGCCACATCCTTAAGAACCAATAACTCATCAGCTGCCAGCGAGCTTCCCCACTGACAGCTGAATGTAAACAGAATTGCTGGCAAATAAAAATTCAGAATTTTTTATTATTTTTTTATATTGGAATTCGTTAGAAAATGAATAAACAAAACTAAACTTAATGAATTCCAAAATGAATCAACAAAACAACATAAGTAACATAGCAAATCTATCCGAAATAAGACAAATTTTTCTGCTCTGCACATGTCTAGTGGCCATTGTCACTACTGGACTGGAAGTTTTGAATTTTCAGTTATTACCAGAACAAGAATAGAAGCTCTTTTAATATCTTGCCAGCCATGTAACATATGTATGGTGGCAAAGAGGGCAGGTTTTAATGCCTACACACCACACGTGTGTCTATGGGCGGCATAGGTTTCTGTGCTGAGAGTGCGCTCGCCGCACGCTCCCGGTACGGAGACTGAGCTGTCGAAGGCAACTCTTGGTCTATTCTAATGATCGGGACCTCTTCTACCTGGAAGCATGGAAAATAGGCATCCTTAGTATTTATAGGAAGACACTTCATATCTCTTGGATGGCAATGATCTATTTCTGAATTGAAATGGTAACTCCAGAGCCTCGTATATTACAGTGTGAATGAAAAAATATTGTTGCCCAAAGCAGTTGGTCTTCTTCACCCTTTTATGTTTTTAGTCCATAATAGAGAGGATCTGATTGGCTACTATAGTTCTTCAGGTGCGTCCTCATAGGAGGTCTTAATCCATGTCTTCCTCACAAGTTGTAAAAAAAAAAAAAAAAAATCTCTGGCAGTCCTGGAGTTTGTATTGTGTGTAATTTTAGACTTTGAAACCTGTTTGCAAAGCTGCTCGATGTAACTTTAATCCGCTGACATTGTTCAGAAGATTTATACAGATGAAAAACAATACTTGCCATATTTAATTTCTACCTTATTCTCCTTTTTAGGTCTAAAGGGAACAGTGCGTACAGTGGTATTTAAACCCAATATACCAATCATTAAATGTGCTGTCTGCATTCGTTTTCTTTTATTTTTTTCCCATTTGTTTTCACCTGGTGATCTGGTCCATAACACGCCTCCTGTATTAAAGTGGCCCCCACACCCCCTTCCCCTCTGTGGATGGGGAGCACCCTTGGAGAGCAATGATCGTCCGTTTTTTTTTTTGCATGTTAGTCTCCATATTGAAAATGGAGAGGTTACTAAAGTTCTGAAAATTCTCGTACGACAAAATAAGGGAATTCGGAAGTGATGTAATGTACTGTATTGTATTTTCAGACAAAAACTGTATTGATTGACCACTTCAATACCGGGCACTTTCCCCCTGTCCCGCCCAGACCAACTTTCAGCTGTCAGCGCTGTTACATTTTTAATGCCAATTGCGCGGTCGTGTGACGCTATACTCAAACAAAATTTTTATCATTTTTTTCCCACAAATAGAGCTTTCTTTTGGTTGTATTTGATCACCTCTGGGGTTTTTATTTTTTGTGCTACAAATAAGAAAAAGACAGAAAATTTGAAAAACAATTTTTTCTTTGTTTCTGTCACAAAACTTTGTAAATAAGTATGTTTTCTCCTTCACTGATGGGCTCTGACGAGGTTGCACTGATGGGCACTGATGAGGCAGTACTGATTGGCACTGATGAGGCAGTACTGATTGGCACTGATGAGGCAGTACTGATTGGCACTGATGAGGCAGTACTGATTGGCACTGATGAGGCAGTACTGATTGGCACTGATAATGAGGCCCTTATATGCAGCACTGATGAGCACTGATAGACGGCACTGATAAGCAGCACTAATGGACACTGATAGGTGGCACTGATATGCAGCACTGATAAGTGGCACTGATGGGCACTCATAGGTGGCACTGGTGGGTACTGATAGGTGGGCACTGGTAGGTGGCACTGATGAGGAGGCACTGGCAGGCATCACAGATGGGCACAGTGCCATCCCTATAGTACACTGTATGCCCCTTACCTTGGGTGGGCTCCCTGGTGGTCCCTGGGTGGGCTCCCTGGTAGTCCTGGGTGGCAATCCTCGGGGGGGTGCTGTACTGATAAACAATCAATGCAGACCCCCCTTATCAGAAGAGCCACCGATCAGCTGTCCTCTACTCGCGTCTGCAGACGCGACTAGAGGAAAAGCCAATACAGACTGACACACCACACCACCACCGATCAGCAGGTTATCCTGCCGGACGTCATATGATGTATATTCAGAACAACTGAACCACAGCCCGGCCGTCATTTGTCTATAGGCCGGGCGGGAAGTGGTTAAACAAAAATCATATGGTCTGGTATCATATGAGAACAATTTTCGTGCTTGTCCTATCAGGTAATTTTGCACGACCTGTCCTGATTGCCTTTCAAAAACTGTGTACTAATGATTAGATTGAAATTGTTAGATGAAGACGAAGATGCTTTGAAAGCGGTATTTTTCATGTGATTTCTGATTGTGTGTTCTAGGCTTAAAGTGGTAGTAAACTGCCATGCTATTTTTTTAAACCTGCAAGATAAAGGCATAATGAGCTGGTATGCATTGCATACTAGCACATTGTGTGAAACTTACCTTAAAACGAAGCCACCCAGTGGCGAGCTCTCACCGCTGACAAGGCTTCCATCTTCACCTAGTTGTACTTCTGGGTTCACATTCTCCGGCTGTCTGATTGGCCATGATGATGTCATTTCTGTGCATGCGCACTGGAGCCTTTATTCACTTCACAGGACTCTGAAGGAACGGCATGGGCATGCTGTTTCTTCAGAGCGCATGCGCTGGTGATGGCCCATTCACAAGTAAATATCTCCTAAACGGTGCACTTTTAGGAGATGTTTAGTGTACCTATAGGTAAGTCTTATTAAAGGCTTACCTATAGGTAGATATCAACCAAGAGAGTTTACTCCCACTTTAAAGCCGTACTCCCGCTCACACATTATAAGCAGTTACAGCAAGGTTTTTTTTTGCTTTTGGGATAAAGGTTTTACATAAATAAAACGGATCATTGTAAGCACCCTTGTCAGAGATTGCATTAAGGTAAAACATTTTGCCTTTAGGGCCGTTCACACTGGTGCGTTCCCGGAGATCTGATGGGTTTCACACCACGCTGCAGTGTGAATCACATGCGACCTCGATGCGATTTCAGCCATACACGTATAGCTGAAATCGCATCGTATTCGGAAAAAAACTCGCACAGGACCCTTTTTTTGGTCCGCAGCAGAATATGATCATATGGGTTGCTCACACCATGTGTTCAGATTCCTCTGTGAGTTTGCAGTTTGCAGTGCGATATGTGAACTGATTTGGGGGTGTCATTAGCTTTGTATTGACACTCCCCGCAGTTCGCATATAGCAGTGTGAATTGCTGCCGGGAGACATGCGATGCGGGAAACCGCAGTGGATTCACAGGCTTCCCGCATCGCAGCAGTGTGAACCGGCCCTTAGAGCCACTTTATATTATGTTTACCTTTTAGAAAAGATGACTTTGGAGGGGGAAAAGTGATCCTTCCCTGGACAGACAAATATCGTGCTATAATAAGCCAGTGGGTGCGGCTGGCAGGAAAATAAACCAATAGAATGATGAGTTTGATGATGAATCTCATGCTGTGCCAATATAATGGACTTTTCAGAAAACATCCTTCCTGCCTGGATAGAACATTGTGTTATGCGGAGTACACTGTTTACCTGCATATTTCACATACCCCAGATCCCGTCCTTGTGCCAAGATCACAAGCCCTATTCTGTGTACAAAGATGCCAGTGTGTGTCTTTAGAATCAGGCTTGTCTTGTCAGATACTTTCACTCCATCCAGCATCAACATTAAATAGCATAAATGCCAACATGGTAATTTCCAAAGACAATTTTATTACCCTTTCCTGGGCAGATGTAAAAACACAATTTCATCAAGTCCTATGTTCATTCAATTTATTAAAGTGGTTGAAAAGGTAAAGGGAGCGAAGTAACTGGCACGTGGCATCCTATGGTGAAGAGCCAGGAGAGTGCCAGTGGGGGACCTGAAAAGAGCAGGATCTGGGCTGCTGTGTGCAAAACCACTGCACAGAGGAGGGAAGTATAACTTGTGTTATTTCTATTGGGGAAAAAAAGGGAAGCTTTAATATCACTTTAAATAAAGTTTATAGAAATACTTGAATTCTGTTTTTATCTTAGGCTTGGTTCACACCTATGCAGGTTGCAGTTTGCATATTCCAGGTGCATTTTGAATTTTTCACTACACGTTTTTGATCCATTGAAGTCTATGGAACCAAAAACCAGAAAAAAAGTCCCTGCCCCTTTCCATAAAATGCACAGATGTGAACATGACCCATAGGAAGCCATGTTAAATGGACTGTAGTGTGTTTCTGCAAAACTAAAAACGCACTAAAAAGTGCATAGGTGTGAACCAGGCCTTAGTTCCTAGTAACCCCCGAACAGCAGCCATTCAGCTGGTATAGAGGGGGTATGAATTTTGGGCCAGCTGAAGTAGCTCTGTTACATTTCTAGCAGAGCCTGTCTAACATGCTGTGGACATGCTTACAGGAGGAGAGCGCACAGGGATGACCTCATTGGTGTGCTGCAGCTCTTTGATTGTCCAGTCATTGCAAGGGGTGTGTCTTTGACTAAGTTGTGTTGCTCAACTCCAGGAAACTTAAGTCTTAACTCCAGCTTCTGCTCAAGTCCCAACTCCAGGATACCTGAAAATTCTCCCTTGCAGCTGGGTGACTACTGCATTGCAAGGGTTAACTGCTAGACCGGTCCTCACAGTGCCTTCTGCCCCTGTGCTTCAGCAGTCTAAGGCAGCCTTTTTCAACCAGGGTGCCTTGGCAAAATGCCTAAAAATTGCCCAAAAATGTATACAAGGCCACAGGTTTTCATTGCGCACCATTCTATCCTTCTAGCTTCCAACCTCCTAATGACTAATAACATCATCATGTGATAAGGATAATGCCAGTCGCCTGTATAGCATCCTAGTTTGACCCTCCTTTGCCCCTCTCCATCAGCTTTGGGATCACAATAGCTGCATGATGGAGAGGAGGAAGAAGAGAAACATTGTAATACTAGTCAGTACCAGTTTGCACCTCTAGCGTTGGGTCTCCTACGTGTGTGGATGTTGCTGCATTATGTAAAACTATTAGAATAGTTTTGATATTTTAAGATGGGGTGCATCAAGACTGTCCATAATTTTGCAGGGTGCCTCGAAACTGTCCATACATTTTAAAGGGTGCTTTGACTAGAAAAAGGTTGAGAAACGTTGGTCTAAGCTCTAGATATCATCAAGACCAATGCAGTGTGGATGAGGAGGGACAGTCCACTGCTGGAAAATGGGGGCACGCTGTCTGCAGGTGGAGAAGGATTGGGTAAATAAAACTGCTTTTACTCTACCCTGAACAATTAGCCCCACTGTAAAGGGGAATTATTAGGTTTTCTGGATTTTGGCTTTAACTGCCCTGGAGATTGGGGCATGGCTATAGCGTGCAGCGGCTATACCTAGATTTGGGAAAGGCAGTTCTAGTAAGTATTTATTCTGCAAAGAAGTTATTGAATTCCTCCTGTAGCCCTTCTGCAGAGGCTCTTGGTATATGATTTATGGCATTTACCAGTCTGACATTGAGCCCGACCAGAAACACATAATACAGTAAATGTAAACCGTATGCAATGAAGGAAAAAAGGAAATCTCAATTTCTTTCCTAAAATCCTTTGTCCCACATTCCTTGTGATTGCTTTTCATTACCAGCACACTGCATTCAGATTTTTAGTGTGTTGTAGATTTCATAGGAACGAAAATCATGACAATGTTATGTGAACAGAGAGTGGGTTACTGGAAAGGAAGCTGCTGACATTTACTTGCAGAGAGAAAAAATGCTTCATTGGGGGAATTTCTGATCTCTACTGTACACTCAACATTTAAGGCCCCATTCACACCTTCTGCGTGCCCGTCAGAAGTCAAACAACAGATGTGTCATAGGAACACGTCACTCAATGAGGTCATTCACAGCTGTGTTTTGAAAATGAGAAATATCTGCTTTTCTGTGCATTTTCATGTGCTGTAAGGCCCACAGAAGTTTATAACAACACTTGCAAATGCACGTCTAGTGCTTTTTTAAGTGCATCTTTATGCATTGCTACCCCCCTGGAAGTAGATCCTTCCAAAGTCTACAACAGGGATGTCACTGCGGGAAATCGGTCCTCGTTGGCTAAACCAAAAAAAAAATGCATGACGTGAAAATGTGTATTAATACATCAAAAAAGCACATCAAAATGCAAAAATGTACTAAAAAAATAAAAATGGACACCACTATATGTGAGCCTGGCCTAACAGTATACATTGCACACACAGATGAACACAAAGAATTCATGAAAAGGAATCCAACATTAGATGCCCATGCACAGTAATAAAAGCATTGCTTGTGACATTCTGTCTGTGTAGAGCAGTGGTGGTCAACATACTTGAGATAGCAGGCTTGAAGTGTGAACTCTGACATCACAAAGAGCCACATGTTATGTACATTGTAAAGCTACAGAAACTCCTTAGATATTGGACATACTGCAGTAGGTGGGCACAGACTGTAGGCCTGTTGTGGGAGATTGTCTGGTATAGCCCAGAAACCTAGTCTAGTGTTACAAGAGACTGCTGGAGGACACTACCATAACAGACAATGTTCCCTTCACACACTTTAATATTTTACTAGCATAATCTTTTTAGAAAAATCCATTAGAGATAGTGCTATATCTGTATCAAAAGGAAAATGCCCTATCTTCTGGCTGAAGGGGATTTTCACTTGTGTAAGGATTCAAGGGGTGCAAGGTTTCATCGTTTTTTACATAGCCTGTCTACCAGGGCTTAAAGTAGAAAAAAAAATGCCACCCAGATGTATTAAACATATTTTTTTAGAGACTGCTATAGCGACCCCAAAAATATGAATTATTTTGCCATACAAGGGGTGTTTCTCTGAAAATGCTATGGGGTTTTTGTAAAAGGACTGTTTAAATATAGATAGTCCTTCCGTAGGTTCTTCTTTAACCACCTGCTAGGAATGATTACATTAGGAGAACATTTTCAAGGTGTTAAAAACAAAGATTGCCAAAAAAAAAGAACTTATATTGCTCAGTAACAATAAATTAAAATCACCCATAGCACATGCCAACAAGCTATGCAGTGGAATAATAACAAGCCTGCCTCAATGAGGTTTAATGTTGATAAATGTAAAGTTATGCACTTGGGGGGAAAAGAATTTGCATTTATCGTACATACTGGGGGGCGGGTGGCGGGGAGTACAACTGGGGGAATTGATGGTGGAGAAGGGTCTGGGTGTTCTGGTAGCTCATAAGCTTTATAATGGCATGCAGTGCCAAGCAGTGGTTTCCAAAGCGAGCAAAGTCCTTTCTTGTATTAAGAGAGATATGGACTCCAGAGAGAAACATCATTTTACAACTGTACAAAGACTGTAGCAAGATCTCATCTGGAATATGCAGTTCAGTTTTGGGCACCAGTTCACAAAAAGGATATTGGGGAACTGGAGAAAGTGCAGAGAAAGGCAACCAAACTGATGCAAGGCATGGAGGAGCTCCGCTATGAGGTTAGGATTAGAGGAACTGAATTTATTCTCTTGAGAAGAGGGGATTAAGAGGGGATATGAGCAACATGCATAAATGCATAAGTTGTCTATATAATGAACTTGGTGTTATTCACTTTAGGGTCATCACAGAGGACAAGGAGGCACTCTTTACTTCTAGAGTAAAAGAGATCTCTCCAAATATTGAAAGATTTCTTCATAGTAAGAGCTGAGAAAGTGTGGAATGGACTCCCTCAAAGGTGGTTCTGTCCAGCTCAGTAGATTGCTTTTAAAAAAGGTCTGAATTCTTTCCTAAATGAACATAATACAACTGGATACTAACATTTATAGGTAAAGTTGATCCAGGGAATATCCGATTGCCTCTTGGGGATGAGGATGGAGTTATTTTTTTCCCTGCTGGAGCAAATTGAATCATGCTTTGGATTTCTTACCTTCCCATGCATCAACTGTGGGTATAGGATTGTATATATTTTTCCCTTTTTATTGGTTGAACTAGATGGAATTGAGTATTTTTTTTTCAACCAGACTATGTAATAACCCATGTAGCTGAGTCTTTTATAGAGAGTACATGTGTAAATTATATTCAAAGTGCAATAACAACCAGCAGCCAATTAAGTTGCTGTCATCACTGGTCTGTACCAGGATTTCTCCACCAGGGTTCCTCCAGAGGTTGCTAGGGATTTCTTGAGCAAAGAAGCGTTTATAACTCCCAGTAACCACTAATCTAAATATCTTTTTCGTTGTGTGTAAGGGGGGCAGTTTACCCACTTGTCAACAATGTAAAAGTGTCCTCATCCCACTGACCATAAAGGGTCCTTCTCCGATTGGCCTCCAATGTATGGGTTTACTATACCAACTACGGCCTCCAATGTATGGGTTTACTATACCAACTATGGCCTCCAATGTATGGGTTTACTATACCAACTATGGCCTCCAATGTATGGGTTTACTACACCAACTACTTATGGAGCAGGGGAGTGTTAAAAAAACTGCTCCCGGTGTGAAATATACTGGATACAATGCATTCTTTTTTTCTTTTATGTATTAACATTTACAACTGGCTGCTCGTGCATGTTGCTATATGTATGCCATTGTTCTTTGAATTTCCTTATTAAATAAGCTTCAGGTTGTGAGCCCTGTTTTATGAGTCTTGGGATCCTCACCTCTTCATTTCCCTTCCAGAATCAAAATTCAGTGTTCTTTTCTCAGCATGAACCTGACATCTCCTGGACTAGACATATGCCATGTGATGCTTGAGTCGCACTGAAAGAGGCATGTGATTGATTTAGGACTGTCTGGAGGCCTTGAATTTCTTCACATCATTAAACACCCCCACCCTTCCAGTCTGTCTAACTGGACTACTTTATAGTTTATCTTTAGAACAAGCAAAGCCCTCTCTAAAAATATGATCACCGTGTCACCTTCATTTCAGAAGTTCTGTTAAAGTGTAAAAGATGAGGATACTTTTTGTTTGGGTTGGATATTTTCCTTTGTGCACTGCAGACTGGACTGGCTGTAGATCTTCTTGTGTAGTTTATTGTAACAGGTCTTAACCCCTTGGAGCCAGTGCCTCCCGGCCCGTTAATGGGTTTAGGATGGTGGGGGGGGGGGACGGGGTTTATGATCATGTGACTGCATTGATTGGCTGTCAGGGTGATCACATGATTGGAAAGCTCCCGATCACAAGCAGTGATTGGGAGCTTTCCATTAGCCACTGGTAACTGTCCCGGGAGCGTGCTTTCAGCATAGCTGTTTTTGCACTAATGTACGCAAATATGCGGCCGCTCGGCACCCAGGCCCACCCGCCGAGAGGCTGCATATTAGTGTGCAGCCGACACCAAGAGGGTAGTGTTGACCAGAGGAGGTTCAGCTATTTTGACAAAAATTAAAAGTCCAACATTGTCATTCTTCTTCAACCTGAAGTCTCCTCGGGTCCTTTGGATCACGCACTGCCATCTTGGATTTAAGTGCCAGCTGTGGTTTCCCGATCACTCACACCTGGCGGGAGGGTGGGTATAAGGAAGGACCTGTTGGAAAAGGTACTTTACCTCCCATCCCTAAATAAGTAGCCATATGTACAAAAATGAGGGAGAGGGTCAGATTATTTCTGAGGCAAAAAGGGAGTGAATGCCTGCTTTAAAGTGATTGTAAACCTCAGACCTGAAATATGAACAAAGCACATCCCTCTATAGTATGTACTTGTCTCAAGAACACTAAGTGACAGGGGAGGGACTTTTTTTTAGCTCTTTTCCTGTGTGGTGTGTGAAGGGGGTGTGTCTCTTCCCTCCAGTCATTTTTCAGAGCTCTCTACTGAGCTCTGCAATGTGTGACTTCTGCTCTCCGCCCTATTTTTTCTGAACCCTCAGACAAGCTTTTATTGCCTTTATAAAGAGAAGACAGCAGATAAACAGGTACAACTTATGCTTCATCTCTATATATCACTTGAGGCCAGTTGCTTTACTAGGTATATGTAAGGGTTTACAGAAAAACCCAAATCTGTTGTGCCTTAGGTACATAAATTCATAAAATAATGTAAATAGATTGTAAGCTGCTGACACAATGTATAGGTAAAAGTATATATAAAATAGGAATAGTGCTGTGCTTATTTTAATTAAAGTCCACGATAAAAGTCCATATACATCCACTTAACTGATTAATGAAGCAGACACCAAGTGTCATAGGAGTGAAAAGACCACCACTGGCACCTGAACACACTGCCTTTTACCCTCTAATGGGATAAATGGTGCATTGGATAGCACTCTAGTATCAGCTCCAACAGCAATCACCTTTAGACGTGTTAACCAGCGTCTCCACCACAACACCCAAAGTCTTGTTCTTAAAGTAGTCAGCATCCTTTACCTACACAGTCCAAATCACTTTTCACCCCAACCGTATGGTAATGGCACTAATCCATTTCATAGGTGACTTAAAGGAAAAAAATGTTTGCTGAAACCACTTTAACATCTGAATGCTCTACTATCTACCACAGTCAGGGGAGACCTCCAACTAAGATCAGGAAAGTTCATCTTTGGATAAGGTCACCTTTCACAGGGGGCAGATTCAATTTCAATGAGCAGGGGTCAGGGGATCCGCTCACAGATCTCCTAATTGGAGCTGAGCGGGCAGATGACAGGTCCGAGTCCACTGTTTCTGCAGAGCAGAAACAGACAGAGCCCGCTCTGCTGTATGGGCAGCCGTGAGTAAATGGACTCCGCTGTCCTTTCACACCCAAACGCCCTCCTCCGATCCTCGATTCTCCTGCGGTTATTTCTTCTTTAGCAGACCTGATCGGACCCATACTTGTGTCTGCTTACACCTGCCTGTCCATGGGGATAAATGGACCTCTTCATCAGGTCTGCCGTATAAATCTAATAGGTGGACCTAATAGGAACGGCCGTGTAAAAGGGGTCTAAGAATTGCTTTTAAAATCAGGCTTTCTTTGCATTGTTAAAAAAAAAAGTCTTTGCCGGATCAAGATAAATACATTTGGATGGAAGTCCTTCTCAAACACAACCTAATGCATTTGAGCCCAGGGACACCATGTAGTCTGTCATAACACAGTATTAGGTCTGATGTCTCTGGTATTTAGTTGCTTCTCTTGTCCGTTGGGCAGGGGCAGCGGGTCATCAAGGGTGAGGTCTTAACATATGCAATGGCCTTATAGAAAGTCTTTGTAGTTGGCATTTGAGGTCAAAAGTATAGAGATGGAAGCCTTGTGCCGCTCTGAATTTAGACTAAAGGTCATTTAAGATGGTCTGCGGTAGACTTCCTTTTCTTGTCTATGGATCATGTGCCGCCAAGTCTACAGTCAATAGATCACCAAGACTGCAATACTCAAGCTTTAGGGTAGCATCCCACAATACAATGCTATAGCTACCCGAATGCTTATATTGTGAATGTTCACTTCTCATAAATCCAGGTGTATCTCTGTTCTGGGGCATATTTTTGATAGGGTTCCATGAAACGAGATTCCAGGGCATTTTCACGGAATGTGTTGGAATATTTTTAGGTTCAAATGACTGGAATGTCATATTTATTAAATGTCTTATACTATCAGATTTGTCGGATGGGTAGAATTGTACACTAGAGTATAATTTTGTTGAGTTTAGGATAGTGTGGTAAATATGTGTGGAAGTTTCTTTGAGTACCGTTAAGATTGCCTCTCAGTCTTGTTATGAACTCATCACAGTGCAGGAGCTACCGGTTGTATCGCCATGCCTGACGGGCTTTTTCCGTGTCAGTCACTGAGTGAGATCTGACGGAGATCATAGAAAACATAAAACTTCTTTTTTTTTCACCTACAGAGCGTTTAACCTCCAGAGCAGTTGTTTTTTGCCTTCCAGTATGACTGGCCCTGTCCAAGGTTAGAAAGAGAACCCTTAATTACTCTCTGGTGTCAGTAATGACAGGAGCCTGCAGGAGACATCAAAGTTACCAGGAGATGTGTTGTTTTTATCACTGTAATCTATCCCAGAGTAAGCAGTTTCTGTTCTTTACTGCCGTATTCTGCTTTCTTGCATGCAAGCAAAGTACATAATCTAATCCTTGCCCACTATCCAGTGACAGTATCCTTGTTTAAATATTTGCCCCTTTATTTCCCCACTTCTGTTCATATTTATTCTTTATGCAACTGTTTTTAGATTTGACATTTCAATTGATATTGTTTTAATACTTTGAAATTGTTCTGGTGTTTTTTGCCTTAAAGTGGATGTAAACCCACCACCCACGCAGTATAAACGAATGACACAGTATTAATGTATATATACATGCAAGCCTCCTGCATCTATCCCTACCTTTCAAATGTCCTTCCTGTAAGCACTAGCAGCTCTGTAAAACTCTGAAATCTGAGGGTGTCTGTGTTTGGTGGAGTTTGGTGGGTGGAGTTGTGACGTCACAAGCCCCCCCACCCACCTCTATACTGAGACATTGAGGAAGGAGGGAGGGGGGGCGTGTAAAACTTTCTCTGCTGTGTGAAGGAGATAAGCAAATTGCTTGTCACTCACAGAGCAAGGGACTGTGTATTTCCCTGTTAGACTTTCTCTTCCTGAAAAAAGATAAGCTCATTACTCACAGTTGGATTAACTCTTTGTGGCAAGACTGGGCACAGATGATATGACATGCTATACTCTACCAGGCAGAATTATTAATTATCATTTTTTTTTTTCGGGTTTACATCCACTTTAAGTTACACTATGACCTGATATAGAAATAGTGATTTTGAGTTTGTTTACTTATTTTTTGTACTATTGCATGGATGTATAGATGTGCCATTTATGTTCACTCCATTTGGTCTGTAAGCAGTGGGATGGAAATGCTAGAATCACCACATCCGTAAATTGTTATTATTATACAGGAAATATCACTAGGAACATTAAAGGAAGAAAGGGACCATTGGGGCAGACTTTATAGGCAATTGGGACTGCAATAACTGTATAAAAGATCATATTTTATTTGTAGACATAAAATATATTTAAAAAAAAAAAGCAAAATATACATAGAACGGTGTCATCTAAAAACAAGTGTTCATATATGTAGAGAAAGGGCCCAATACTTGGAGTATCTCATAGGTATAGGTAATTGCAGAAAAGTGAGCCCCTGTGCATCAACACGTTTTGCTGATCCGCTTCCTCAGGACACACAGAGGGTGATTAAATAAACACAGGTCTCACTGTACAGTATAAACAAGAGAAATTACAGTTATAAATGTCATATATTCATTACAGTACCATATATGCACCAATCCCTTTCCAAAAAAGACATATCAAACATTTAATCCATAGTAACGAAATATATGAGATGGAAGAGCAGATCATAGCAAACAAACTCTAAAGCTATCCAGTTTATTGTAGTCAGATGAGTAAAACATTATTGAAAACCTTTCAGAGGGCATTTGGAGCTCAGTTGCAAGGCCTGGCAAATGCCTCAATTTTTACTAAAGGGTCTGGTGCTGTACAGTATATTTTTGTAAGCATTTCACACTACAGCACACATGTCAAACACAAGGCCTGTGGGGCAATCTCATGGCCCTCACGCTCAAAGCTTTTAAACTCAACTGTCAACTTCCTTGCACACTTCTGAACCCTAAACTATGTACGTAGCGCACCCCTGAACTTTGCACTCTATGCATAGGGCCTGCCAGAACCTGCTGGTATTTATTGTCCCTCCAAGATCCTCCCACTGCAATTTAGCTATACCCACTGTTTGATGCGGTTGGGGGGGGGGACGTGTTTGAATTCCTGCACATATTTTCCCTGGATACATTTATATAGTCTTACAGATATAACTGGCCCTTTGAGGTCAACCATAATGATGATGTTGTCCCCAATGAAATTGAATTTGACACACTTGCGCTACAGGGAAAGCACATAGGAAGTAGACACTACAACTGCAACAGTGGCAGTTTGCTGCTGGTGCCCCCAAGCTCAGCGATGAATTAGACTTGTATACCTAAAATACTATTTTCAGATATATTCATTTTGTTACTGGTCTCTGTGGTGAAACGAAGAATGACCTGTAGAATAAGGAATCTGATTAACTTTTTTGCACATCTGAGAATCCCTTGACATGTCCACCAAGCTCCAGGATTAGTCTGTGCTGTTTTCTTGCTCCTGAGATGGAAACCACTGTGTCCAAAACCTAATTGGATAATATGGAATGTATGGAACTTCTCAGTCTCTTCGATTTTTTTACAGCACAAGTCTGAAGTGTTCCCCCAGTGCAGTGATGGCACACCTTGGTACCCCAGATTTTTCGGAACTACATTTCCCATAGTACTCAACTACATTGCAGAATGCGTGAGCATCATGGGAAATGTAGTTCCAAAACATCTGGGATGCCAAGGTTCGTCATCACTGCCCCAGTGGAATCATTGAATGGAATGGAAACATTTTAATTAATATCACTGACCAGCCTGGAAATATCCTTACACAAACAATTTATAAATATGTGTTCAGGCATCTGTAGCATGTTCTGGCCTGTTAATCGCCTCAGCTAGTTATAAATCCTGAATAGGGGGCATTGACTGGCTGTAAAGAGATGGCACTTCAAATTGTATAGAGGTTGGCACCTTTTTTTAGTGTTGCTTGACTTTTCTGTATTAAAAATGACATTAAGTTCCACCCTTGGTAAGACCAAACCTTGACCTTGGCAAAACAAACCTCATTGACTTTGAGGTTCTATTGGCAAGAAAATAGAGACATGTCTTTGAATAAGATGTCTCTTGGGTAGTAGGCTTATGATATCCTCATATGAGGCTGACATTACTTTCTCTTTCTTTTTTGGGCTCTTTGTATTTTGTGGGGTACTTAGTAGAGCTGTAATGTTGCACAATCACTACAGAGTCAACACAAACCAGTTTTTCAGTCACACTGGTTTTGGTGACGTTAAACAAGTGCTTAATGTGGCCCTCGTGTGCATTGAGCCATGGTCCAACACACCTCAGACATGCAGGGGCCTATTGACTTTGTACAGGAACATGCGCCAAGCACATCCTTTAACCACTTGCCACCCAGGCCAATTCTGACACTTTGCTGCTACATGTAAAAATCATATTTTTTTTTGCTAGAAAATTACTCAGAACCCTTAAACATTATATATGTTATTTTAGCAGAGACCCTAAGGAATAAAATGGTGGTTGTTGCAACTTTTTATCTCGCGTGGTATTTGCGCAATAATTTTGCAAACGCGTTTTTCGTGCATTGAAAAAAAACAAAACAGTAAAGTTAGCCCAATTTTTTTGCATAATATAAAAGATGATGTTATGCCAAGTAAATAGATACCTCACATGTCACGCTTTGAAATTGTGCACACTCGTGAAATGGCGCCAAACTTTGGTACTTAAGAATCCT
This sequence comes from Glandirana rugosa, assembly GCA_018402905.1. Lineage (NCBI taxonomy): Eukaryota > Metazoa > Chordata > Amphibia > Anura > Ranidae > Glandirana > Glandirana rugosa. Next base: position 431,064 of record BLSH010291174.1, on the reverse strand, counting down.
TGTAGGCGACGCTTTAACATTTTTTACAGGTTACATGTTTAGAGTTACAGAGGAGGTCTAGCACTATAATTATTGCTCTCCCTCTAACGTTCAGGGCAATACCTCACGTCGTTTACATATATGGGCGCAACCTATGTATGCGTTCCCTTTTGCATGCGGGGATGGGGGCGATTAACATTTTTTTTTAATTGTTTATTTTACTTTTATTTTTCTATTTTGACAATTTCTTTTTACTTTTTTTTGATCACTTATCCTATTACAAGGAATGTAAACATCCCTTGTAATAGGAATAGTGCGTGACAGGTCCTCTTTACAGCGAGACCTGGGGTCAATAAGTCCCCAGATCTCGCCTCTAGGCTGAGATGCCTGAGAAAAAAAAACCCATCCTGGCTTGCCAGCCGAGGCGGCAGCATTTTTCAAATGCCTCCGAGAGATCATAGAGACTCTGGGGACCATCTAGCCTACCGAATTCTCTATGGTAAACTTCCGGCATTGACCAATTCCTTCTCCCTCTCTCCGATTGTATGGACAAGCCTGGAGAAGCACCGGAGGGGGGGCGTCCCCTCCTGCTGCCTGTAAGAACAATCAAGCAGCTGAACAGCCGCTGTGATTGTTATTACGGCACAGGGAATCCCTGCCTCTAAAAGAAGATATCTGAATGATGCCTGTAGCTGCAGGCATCATTAAGATATCCCCACTCAATGTCGTTGGGCAGGAAGTGGTTAAGCAATGTCCACAGTAGCTTATTATAAACCATGATTGAAACGATTCTAAAGCTTGATACACAGGTATTTTTGTTTTCATTCAACCCAGAGGGTTGAATATGAAAAAAACAACAATGAGCTCGCTGTACTAACTATGCGGTGTTAGTACAGCGATCTCCCCGCTGAGATATTGTGACATCCACCCCCCCCCCAATGGCTGCGAGTGCTATTCAGATGCCGGTTTTTGGCTGGTTTACCAGCATGCCTGTGCGACAGAAGCTGGATAGGCTGTTTACACACTGGCCAAATGTCAGCAGGTTTCTGTTGAACAAGCCGATACCAGCCAATATTCAGCCCGTGCACACCAGCCTTTACCTTGTCGCCACCAGGTCTGTACGTCGTATCGACCTAACGGCGGGGGGTATTGCACACAATCCAGTGGCTGCAGCCACCGGGATTGTGTGTGTAACTGACGGGCAGCCTCCTGCCTGTCAGGTGAGTGTGTTGTGCGGTGCCGCTACCGCCCAATTGCTCTCCCACAACCCCGGTACCGGCGCCACCCCTCCACCCCCCCCATGCGTGCGCTCCCGCCATGCTTACCAAGCTCTGCTTGCCCATCTGCGGGCCCGGGATGTCTATGGCTGATAGAGGGGAAGGAGAAGAGCAGACACACGTCTATGACGTCACTTCTGGGTCAAGTTCTCGGTGTCCCCGGCTATCTAAGCCGGGAAATGTTTTGCAATGCGGGCCGCCTGCACATGAAAAAGTCGATTACGATACACATGTGGCATATTGCGGCGCACGCTGGAGTGAGAGCAATAATTCTAACACAAGACCTCCTCCATAGCGCTAACCTGATACCTATAGGGGGCTACTGAATCATTGCATATAGAAAATTTAGAGTACCGAAGTGTGACACCATTTCATGGGGTGCACAAAAACTTAAGGTTAGGCATGTTTGGTATCTATTTACTCAATGCAACCTCATTTTGGTTAATTTATTGCGTTTGTTTGCCCTAAAATTCACGTTAGTGTGTTTTTTTACTGAATTTTGCATTTCCTAGACTTTCGTGGTAATATCGTGACATAAAAAATTGCAACTTCCACTATTTTATTCTCTAGCGTGTCTGCTTTCAGAAAATATATAATGTTTGGGGGTTTTGTGTAATCTTCAGGACTAAAATGATTTTTTAAACGTGTGCAAAAAATGCAAAAATGGCTCTGGAAGCAAAAGGTTTAAAGAACCTCGCACACACTTGCTTTTTTTGTGTGAAAGCATGCTCTGGTGCTCATTCTGGAATATCTGCGAATACTGACACACCAGCCAGAGAACAGCTATCTTTTGTGTTCAATGATTTTACTGGCTCCATTGTTTAGGGCTGAATATGTACAATTTTTTGAGCAAAAGTAAAGCTTGACCATAGATGGATAGAATTTTGAATGAAATTTTTTGTGTAAAGACAGTCTTAGGAAAATTCATATAAACATTCTCAAAACATTTGTTTGTTATTCGAAAGTTTTAGTTTGCTTTTCAAAATTTGATTTTGGAATGAATGGACTATACTGAATGAAAACCACATACACGGTTAGAAATTTGTTTGCTCGAGAAAAATCTTCCATCTTGATTCTTTGAATTTTCACATCACTGTGGTCAAAAACATACGTTGATTTGACCCGCTATTGATTAGAAAAATGAACTAACTGTCTTAGAACCTTCCTTTCCTAATAATTTCTGTTCAAAATTCTACCCATCTATTGGCCAAATTAATTAGGCCATAGCACCCGTCTAAAAACGAAATTTGTGTCTACTGTGGAATCATTGGCTTATCGCATTGTTGGTGTCCCAGCTGCGACATATGATTTTCGTGCCACAATCAAAAGCGCCTGATCCAACTTGCTGGGTTTTTTTTTTTTCTTTTTTTTAGAAAATTGAAACAATTGATGGTACAATCGTATGATCATTTTTCTATCGGCAGAATTTTGTTTTTCGATTAGTCACCGGACTGCTTTGTGAACCAGCTGAAATTTGATTAAAGGGTGAGCCTGTTGCCATTCTCTCGCCCAACATCAACAGCAGGGCAGGAGATTGGTGGAAAATGGTCGGTCAAATTGCTGCTGCATCTAAGCAGAAACAGCTGCTGTTTGGGTATTTTGACAGCCAGTGGGGAGGGATGCAATAGCCCCAGTGGCAGATTTGGAGGAATTTGTTAATCTAATCGTACACATAGATTTTTTAAGTTTATGGCACAGCGTTGCATATGCACAGGTGATTTTCCAATAAGTTGCAGCACATGCGTGAAAGCCACGATTTCCCCTGTAGTTAACCTGCATGGTTCGGATGTTGCAAGAAATGTCTCGATCTGTCTGATCGGTTGTCTTTGGGAATACCCTGAGTGTACTGAAAAGACTCGCACAGCCCCAGGTACCGTTTTCTAGAGTCTTAGGTTGACTCACTTTTGCTGACTCATACCTACAGCCAGGATAGCTGTGATGTTCCTCTAATTATCATTTGCAGTGATAAAATATTATCATGAGAGAGTTTCTGCTTTATTATGGTCATGGCTTAATAATAAAATGTGAAATATAGCATATGAATATTGTATTTCTGATGGGATCATCCAATTTTGACCAGGCAAAACTGTGCCTTAAAGCAGGGGTAGGCAACTTTAAAGAGGTGGAGATCTACCTGACCAACATGGGATAAGTCAAAGATCACCAGGCACAGTGTCGCCCAGTGTCATCTCCTCACTCCTGATTTGAACCTCTAATTGTCATATTATGATGTCGCAATCATGTGCATTGCATGGTAATCATGGGTTTAAATCAGGTAGTGAGTAGGCAACATATCGCCTCCTCACCATCTGTCTGCACACACTCAAATCGCTTTCCAGAGGAGCAACAGTGCCTGCTGCACTTGTGAATGAGCCCTTAGTTACTTTCAGCAGTGGCCCGCTTAGGGCTCATTCATACGTAAAGTTGGGGGTGGTAAAATAGCTCTTCTTTTCTGCTGCTGGCACCACTCTGGAGACCGCTAGCCGGGATAAGAGGTGGAGTGCAGTTGGTATCACTATGGAGGAGTCATCGGCGTATGCGGCTCTTGCTCCCTACTACAGCTCCAACTTTACATGTAGTCCCTCTGCATTGAACTATGATGCTCTGGAATGGTGGGTCAGCAAGACCAGACTGAGATCTACCAGTCTTCAGGCCGCAATTTACTGGTAGATCGTGACCTACAGGTTGCTGACCCCTGCTTTAAAGGGTTAGTTCACATTTTCAGAAAAAAAATGAAAGGGTGAGCTAATATCACACACCCTTCCCACCTCCCTGGTCTCCACTGTACTTATCTCAATGGGTGATGAGCTGTCAGTCTTTAAAGTAGATGAAAACCCGATTCATGAAATTTGACCTAAGCACATATATCTGCAGTATTTGTTATCTCTCTCCAAAGTCCTAAGACCACTTTCACACTGAGGCAGTTTTCAGGCGCTTTAGCGATAAAAATAGCACCTGAAAACTGCCTCTCAATCCTCCCCAGTGTGAAAGCCCAAGTGCTTTCACACTGGGGTGGTGCGCATGCAGGACGGGAAAAAATTTCCTGCAAGCAGTGTCTTTGGGGCGATGCAGGAGCGGTGTGTACAGCGCTCCCAAACCGGTCCTGTCCATTAGAATGAATGGACACCGCTTCCGAAGTGCTGCAACATGGGCACTTTTAACCCCTTGTTGGGGTTAAAAGCTGCCCGCTACTGCCCGAAAAGTGGCGCCAGAGCGCCTCTCTAACAGCGGTAAAGCACTACTAATTTGAGCAGCGCTTTACTGCTGCCACTGCCCCAGTGTGAAAGTAGCCTAAATCCCTTGTCTTTCTGCTGTTTTGTTGCTCTGTTATCACCATGATAACTTCTGACAAGTTCTCCATCAACCCAGATAAAACCAGCCTGCAATTTGTGTCAGGGTGGGTGCGATCAATAGATTAGCAGAGAGCTTGTCTTGTCACAGCACAGCTCTGCATATTCCTTCCTTACTCTGCCTATGTGGAGTGGGCATGTGCCTTTCCTCCAATCAGCTGTCACAAGGTATGCCAAGACTCCACTCCTACAGCTGAATGAGGAAGTAAAAATGTATACCCGATGTTAGAATTCTAAAGACTATAGAAAGCTGAAGACAGCAGATATACATGTAAAACGTATATAGGGAGATTTGTTTCATCTCTGTGTATCATCTGAGGCTGTTCACTTCACTGGGTATATGGAGGGTTTACATTCACTTTAATAACCACATCTTGATATTTTAGTAATAACAATCTCTTTCCTACAATGCGAAATTTTAGTTTATGCAAAGTAAGAGACGCTCACGCAGAGCAGAATATCGTCTCTGTCTGCAAATATTTATCCTTCCTGTTTGATGAGGCATTTCAGTCTTGGTTATCCCTCTTATTGAAGGAGCAGTGACCCAGCCGTAGAATATTCCTCTGTAAATAGAGATCTCTCCAGTACTCTGATGAGATGTGTTTATTTTTGTGCAGAAAAATGTTTAGAACTTGTGGGGGAGCCAGTATGGAGCCCTCAGGAGCTATTCCAGGCCGGGATCGCCGAGATATTCTTGTTGTACAATTTATTCTGACGCCAGTCGGCATCCCAAAGTTTTCCAAGTCCAGAAGAGGAGATTTTAGGGTGCGGCAATTTTTTTTTTGGACATCGAGCCACTGAGGGGGCAGACAGCTGCCGTATTTCTGTAGTACGGCTGCAGCTGTTCCCACAGAGACCCCATCCTCACAATAGACAGTAAACCTAGGTCTGTATGGCCTCCTGGCTATTCCAGACATCGATAGATCAGTAACTACTGTGGCAGCAGGCTGGGGCCTGGACTGCGCTCTGTGGACACAGATGTTACGAAGAGCAAAGAATTCAAGTATTTCATTGTCTGTAGTAATAAAGTACAAGTGCTTTTCCCTTTTTTCACATTGATGTTGATATACACTCACCGGCCACTTTATTAGGCACACCTTGCTAGTACCAGGTTGGACCACCTTTGCCTTCAGAACGGCCTTAATTCTTCATGGCATAGATGGCATAGATTCAACAAGGTGTTGGAAACATTCCTCAGAGATTTTGGTCCATAGTGACATGATGGCATCACGCAGTTGCTGCACATTTGTTGGCTGCACATCCATGATGTGAATCTCCCATTCCATCACATCCCAAAGGCTCTCTATTGGATTGAGATCTAATGACTGTGGAGGCCATTGGAATGCAGTGACCTCATTGTCCAGTGGTGAGATGATTTGAGCTCTGTGACATGGTGCATTATCCTGCTGGAAGGAGCCATCAGAAGATGGGTACACTGCAGTCATAAAGGGATGGACATGGTCAGCAACAATACTCAGGTAGGCCGTGGCGTTTAAATAATGTTCAATTGGTACTAAGGGGCCCAAAGTGTGCCAAGAAAATATCTCGCACACCATTACACCACCAGCCTGAACCGTTGATACAAGGCAGGATGGATCCATGCTTTCCTGCTGTTTACGACAAATTCTGACCCTACCATCTTGAATGTTGCAGCTGAAATCAAGACTCATCAGACTAGGCAATGTCTTTCCAATCTTCTATTGTCCAATGTTGGTGAGCCTGTGGGAATTGTAGCCTCAGTTTCCTGTTCTTAGCCGACAGGAGTGGCCCCCGGTGTGGTCTTCTGCTGCTGTAGTCCATCTGCTTCAAGGTTCAATGTGTTGTGCATTCAGAGATGGTATTATATATACCTTGGTTGTAATGAGTGGTTATTTGCGTTACTGTTGCTTTTCTATCATCTCTGCCCATTCTCCTCTGACCTCAACAAGACATTTTTGTTGATACAACTGCTGCTCACTGGATATTTTCTCTTTTTCGGACCATTCTCTGTAAACCCTAGAGGTGGTTGAGCGTGAAAATCCCAGTAGATCAGCAATTTTTGAAATACTCAGAACTAGCCCCTCTGGCACCAAAAACCATGCCACGTTCAAAGTCACTTAAATTCCCTTTCTTCCTCATTCTGATACTCAGTTTGAACGCCAGCAAGTCGCCTTCACCATGTCTAGATGCCTCAATGCATTGAGTTGCTGCCATGTGATTGGATGATTAGCAATTTGTGTTACTAAGCTTTAGAATGGGTGTACCTAATAAAGTGGCCAGCGAGTGTATTATTTAGACGACCATTTTGCTAATCCCGTTTACCGAGTAAAGTGGTACAAAATTACCTTGGGGAAAAAAAGAATGATCTAAGCGATTTTAGTTACCCACAGGGAATGTGTTGTGCGTTCTTAAAGCGCAATGACGCGTTTTTACAACTCAGGGATGCCCACTGACTCATGGGAAATGATGACTCGCATCTCCCATGAGCCCAGGCGAGGCAGGCAGTGATGCGGAGCGCCGCGGACCAGGAAGTGGAAGATTACAGGGACTACCTTGCAAGAGGGCACTTAGGGTGAGTATCATTTTTTTTTTCTCCAAAAGTGATTCATATTTAATAGAGGATTTGAAAAACGTAAAGAAGTTTTAGTGGGTGGAACTCCGCTTTAAATTGTGCAACCATCATATGTTTGTTTGACAGCCCTATCTTATATTTATATTTTATATTACAGGCGGTCCCCTAGTTATGAACATCTGACTTATGAACGACTCCTACTTACAAACAGAGGGAGACAACAGGAAGTGAGAGGAAATCTCCCCCTAGGAAGGGAAATTCACTCCTGTAAGAGTTATTATGTGAAAAAGGGGTCTCCACTGATGCTTTGTCACCAAGGTTTGTTTCCACAACACCTCAAAATTTTCAAAATCCAATTATCATTGGGACAGGAAGTGAGGTGAAATCTTCTGAACAGAAACATAGACAGCAAAACAAACATCACAGGGGTGTTAACCCTTCCCTATGCTATCCAAAAAGCTTAAAAATATTTGTTTTGGCTGAAGCTACACTTAAAAAATGTACCTGTTCCGACTTACAAACAAATTCCACTTATGAACAAACCTACAGTCCCTATCTTGTTTGTAACCCGGGGACCGCCTGTATACACTTGTCTAGGTGTAAATGTGACCAGTTCGGTTCCAATTTAGCTGTCTTTAGAGTTGTCATTATTCTATCCATTACACAGCTGTGTGATATTAATGCTTTCAGTACCCACAGCAGAAGGTGGAAAATGCTATCATTATGAACAATGCAGGCCTCGGGGTGAGGGTTTCTTATCGTGTGTTTGCTTGTCTAGTAATTGTTTCCTTGCTGCGATGTTTTCACAATGCTGTATAATTAATCACTCCATTGAAGAGGTCAGAGGGAGCTGTATACACAGCGGGCTTCATTTTTCTTTTTCACTTTGTGTTTGCACACTTATTGTTTGGAACGTCTGTCATTCACAAAGTAAACTGCCCGCTATGGCGTACTGGATTATGTGTGAAGGCACAGCTATGGGTAATGTGTTTGTGCATGTGCTGCTTATTTTTGGGCGTCCCGAATGCCACAAATACCTGAGGAACCTTTGAAGAGGAATTCCAGGCTGATGGAAAAGTGGGATATCATGTCAAAGGAAACCTGTATAGAGACAAACTGACCTTGTCCTGAACATTATTATTATACAGGATTTATATAGCGCCAACAGCTTGCACATCGCTTTACAACACGAGGGCAGACAGTACGGTTACAATGGTACAAGAGGAATCAGAGGGCCCTGCTCATTAGAGCTTACAATCTAGTTGTCTGATTGTCTCCAGCCTCAGGCCACTTTCACACTGAGGTTCGGGCCATGGCAGAGGCAAAGCGGGGCGCTTTTAACCCCCCAGAAGGGGTTAAAGTGGTTGTCAACTCGTGACAACCACTTTAACCTACAGGTAAGCCTATAATAAGGCTTACCTGTAGGTGCCCTGCATATCTTCCAAACCTGCACGCCGGTTTAGGAGATATGCAGTTTCCTAGATGTGCCGACGTCATTTCGGCACATGCACAGTGAAGAAACGGCCTCCGTGCCGTTCCTTCACTGTGATTGTGCCGTGACTGGCGGCTCCTGTGCGCGGGAGTGACGTCACACCACTCCGGCCAATCACAGAGCCGGAGATCGCGGCTCCGGAAGGAAGATGGGCTGAAGATGGATGTTGCCAGCACAGGGGACAGCGCTGGACGTCGCAGGCTTCGTTTGCAGGTAAGTGGGCACATAATGGGCTACTATGCTTCTACTTTGCAGGGGAATGTAGAGGAAGTAAACCCAATCTGGGTTTACTTCCTCTTTAACCACTTACCAACCGGGCCCCTTTTTTACATTTGTTGGTAAAAAAAAAAAAAAAACATTTTTTTGCTAGAAAATTACTTAGAACCCCCAAACATTATATATATTTTTTTCAAACACCCGAGAGAATAAAATGGCAATCATTGCAATACTTTTTGTCACACGGTATTTGCGCAGCGGTCTTTCAAGCCCCATTTTTTTGGAAAAATTTTACTTTTTTGAGTTAAAAAATAAGACAACAGTAAATTTAGCCCTATTTTTTTGTATATTGTGAAAGGCGATGTTACGCCGAGTAAATAGATACCATACATGACACAGTTGAAAATTGCACGCACTCGCGGAATGGTGACTAAGTCCGTTATTTAAAAAGTTCCATAGGCGACGCTTTAAAATTTTTTATCGGTTACCAGGTTAGAGCTGCAGAGGAGGTCTTTTGCTAGAATTATTGCGGCGATACCTCACATGTGTGGTTTGAACACCGGTTTCATATGCGGGCGCGACTTGCGTATGCATTTTCTTTGCTGTGCGAGCTCGCGGGGACGGTGGCGCTTTAAATTTATTTTTTTATTTTTTTTTTTATTTTTAACACTGTTCCTTTAAAAAAAAAAAAAATCTGATCACTTTTATTGCTATCAAAAGGAATGTAAACATCCCTTGTGATAGTAATATATGGTGACAGGTACACTTTTTGGAGGGCTGGGGGGTCTAAAAAAACAGTATTCAGATCGCCAAAAAAAAAACGGCGATTCTGAATACTGTCATTTTTTAAAATTTGGCGCCGTTAGCCGCCGAGTAAACCAGAAGTGACGTTGTGACGTTGCTTCCGGAATTTGCCGAAGGAGACCCGATCGGAGCTGATTATGGCTTCTATCAGGTCTCCTTCCAGCCGGCGGAGGCGCCGCATCGTCGCTCCGGTCTCCCGGTGGAACGGGAGGCTGGAGAAGAGCGGCAGAAGGCAGCTGGAGGGGGGGGGGATGTCCCCTCCCGCCCCCTGGGATAACGACCGAGCGGCTCCCAAGCCGGACCGGTCATTACCCCTGGATAGCTGACCGTCCGCTCTAAAAAAATAACGGGATATAGCCTGCAGCTGCAGGCTATGTCCCGGTAGAGCCGCTCAAAGCCAGCTGCTGCCTATCTACAGCGCTGGTAGGGAAGTGGTTATATTAGCACTCTTAGCACCACTTTTAAAGCGCTTTTAAGGAGCTTTGAAAGTGGCACCCATTCATTTCAATGGCAGGGGCAGTTTGCTAGCGCTGTATACATTGCTCCCGCACCGCCCCAAAAATGCTGCTTGCAGGACTTTTTTTCCCGTCCCGCAAGCGTACCGCTCCAGTGTGAAAGCATTCGGACTTTCACACTGGGGACACCGAAGAGGCATTTTACAGGTGCTTTTTATAGTGCAAAAACGCCTGTGAGCTAGTTCACACCAGTGCAGTCAGTTTCCGGTCAGTTTCCAGTGCAGAAAAAAAGTAGAGCATGCTGCATTTTTTCTGTACAGAACTGTACTGGAACATAGAAAATTGTATCAAAAACTCACTGGAACTGCTTGTGATGTGAATTGTAAGCAAAATCTGATCCGGAACATATCCGGAGTGCATTTTTGTGTTGTAACTTGGCCCTAAAAATGCATTGTACAGTGTTTTCCATGTATTCCAATGGCTCTAGTTCACACCAGTGCAGTCAGTTTCTGGTCAGTTTCCGGTGCAGAAAAAATGTAGAGCGAGCTGCATTTTTTTCTGCACAGAACTGTACTGGAACCTAGCAAATTGTGTTCACACCACACGCAGTTCCAGTGCGTATTTGATACAATTTGCTATGTGCAGAAAAAATGCAGCATGCTCTACATTTTTTTCTGCACCGGTAACTGACTGCACTGGTGTGAACTAGAGCCATTGGAATACATGAAAAACACTGTGAATGCATTTTTATTGTAGAAAAAAAGCACACGGAACTGCATCTGGTGTGAACTAGCACTGTAAAGTGCCTCAGTGTGAAAGTGGCCTCAAGGTAGTCCGAGTCACTGGCCCAGGGGAAGGAGATCAGGGAAATCAAAGTCTGCTCCTAATCTGCATATGGTACATGTCCCAGGGCGGTGACTCAGAAATTATGATGCCAGGGATCATTGTGAGTGCCAAGGAACTAATATTTGCATAAGGGGAGGAAAGCAATGGCAGTACCCATACTAAAGTAGCATTAAACCCCCCAGGTTTTTTTTTTTTTTAGGTCAAAGCCCAACTCCGGGCAACTAAAAATCATCTCTTCCAGTTGGACTGTGCCTGCACTGATAGGGTTATTTGCTCCTTTAGGTCGAGGGGAGCAATAAAAGGAGATTTACAGTTGTGATCAAAAGTTTGCATACCCTGTCATTGATATTAAAAATATCAATTTTCAATATCAATATTTCAGCCCCGAAAGGTTTAACCCCTTCATGACCAAGGACATGTTTTTCAATATGGCACTGCGCTACTTTAACTAACAATTGCGCAGTCGTGCGACGTTGTGCCCAAATGAAATTGATGTCCTTCTTTTCCCCACAAATAGAGATTTCTTTTGGGGGTATTTGGTTACCTCTACATTTTTTATTTTTTGCGCTATAAAAAAAAAAAGCCAACAGTTTTGGGGAAAAAAACTATATTTTTTTTTACTTTCTGCTATAAAACATACCCAATAAAAAAATGTAAAAAATCCAAATGTATTCATCAATTTTGGCCAATATGTATTCTGCTATATATTTTTGGTAAAAAAAATAGCATCTACAAACTATTTGATATATTTATGGAATTTTTATTTATTTAATTTTTTACTAGTAATGATGGCGATCAGCACTATTTAGCTGGACTGCGACTGTGCGGCGGACAAATCGGACACCTAACTGACCCTGCTGACAGTTTTTTTAGGGACCAGTGACGCCAAAAAAAAAATGCACGGTCACTGTACTAATGACACTAGCAGGGAAGGGGTTAACAAGGGCGATCAAAGGGTTAAATGTGCCCCTAGGGAGTGCTTTCTAACTGTGGGGGGGGGGGGTGCTTTGACTGGGGGAAGACAGAGATCTGTGTTCCTGCTTAGCAGAAACACAAGATCTCCATCTTCCCCTCTGACAGAACGGCAGTCTGCCTTGTTTACATAGGCAGGCTGCCATTCTGCCTCTCCTGAGAACAATCGTGGGATGCCGGCGAACATCGGGTCCGCCGAACCCACAGGTTGCTGGTGGCGTGTGCGTGCCCCAGACCCTGTGCACAAAATCACGTACAGGTACTTGATTTCATGCAGGAGGGCCACCCTGCCGCAGTATATCTGCGTGGGGAAGTCCAGAAGGGGTTAATGATAGTGATCATATGAAGCCATGTATTATCACATAGTTGTTTGGTTCCTTTTTAAATCATAATAACAAAAATCACCCAAATGGCCCTGATCAAAAGTTTACATCCCCTGGAATATTTGGCCTTAGTACAGACGCACAAGGTGACTCACACAGGTTAAAATGGCAATTGATCAATAAGTTCACCTTTCATAACATATTGCAACTTTCACCCATATTCGGGGTGTAACATGTTATGAATGCACCGGCTTCTGCTTCCCCGCTAGGTCAGCAGGGGGATCTTGTCTGCCCGCTAGCGCTCTGTGAATGGAATACTACAAGGTCCGGCAGCCTTTGCGGCTGTCGGCTTGTAGTTTTTCAGTGGACTACCACTGCGCTGTGAGCACTGGTAGTTTATTCATTCTTCCTGTCAGCATTTATCAGATTCCTCATACGAGGTACAAGCAAGCCTATTCACTGACAGGTCTGCAGGAGACCTGCATGACGTCAGCGATCTGCTGATCGCTGGGGCAATGCTTTAAAGGCTTACCTGCAAAAAAAATGTTCCTTTTATTATTTTTTCTGAAAATGTGAACTTATCCTTTAAATGAATTAATTTCCCACATCTGTGGCTTTTTAAATTGCAATTAGTGTCTGTGTATAAATAGTCAATGTGATTTGTTAGCTCTCACATGGATGTACTGAGCAGGCTAGATACTGAGGCATGGGGAGCAGAATAAACTATCAAAAGACCTGCGTAACAAGGTAATGAAACTTTATAAAGAAGGTAAAGGCTATAAAAAGGTATCCAATGCCTTGAATATGCCAGTCAGTACTGTTCAATCAATATGCAGAAGTAAACCGCAATTTCACCACTTATGTTAGGTATTTCCACGAACAACAAAGTTTAGAGAAATAATTTTAGGGTCGTCTTCATGATTTATTCTGCCCTAAAAACCTGTAAAGGAAGCATCCACTATGAAAAACTTTAGCTACTGTAGTTTGTTGCCATTTCACAGGCGCATGCCATTGGAATCTTGACACTTTGGTATCTATTTACTTGACACATCATCTTTTAGAGCCGGTTCACACAGGGGCGCCTTTTCACGCCTGACAAGTCGCACTACATGCATTGCAATGGAACCGCTCTAAGAGCGACTCAAGTGGCTCTGACTTAGAAAAAGGTTCCTGTACTACTTTGGGGGCGACTTGCATTGACTTCTATTAAAGAAGTCGTTTGCAAAACCGCGCTGAAGTCGCGCTGTGCGGGGTGGCTCAGTCACCCCTGAAGTGGACCGGCTCTCAAAAAATTGGGTAGGATATTGTTTTTGTGCACAGAAATTCATTCTTTCTCCTGCAAATTTGTGTTTAATAAACAGCAGTGCAAATATCATCTAAGGAAAATGTTGCAACAGCCGCCATGTTACTCTCCAGGACCTCTGCTTTCAGAACATATATAAATAAATGCAAATTTTAATGTGTGAATATTTTAAAACCTTGCTCCGGACAGTAAATAAAAAAAATATCTAAAACAGCTTCAGCAGTGAAGGGGATAAAGGGATATTTGGGTGAAACGTGTGTGAGCACATGAAACATATCTCAGCCGAAAAGTTGGAAACCACTTCTTGTTAGGTTCCGTGTAAGATGACAATGGCGTTCTTAGTAATTTGAATCTTGCGTACAGTAGTCCATTGTGATGCCAAGTTAATATTTAATACAGAATATCTAATTTTTTATCTCCTGCAGACTACATGGTACGCTGCCTGTGGTATTAAATGTGGCACGGGGTGAATGCAGTGTTTTGATTCTTCCATTTCACAGCAGGTGGCCAGAGCAGAGATAGTTGAACACGTGCCAGCGAGTCTCTGATGCGAGGAGATGTGATGGCGGCATTACGCAATGCTTCTTCTTAATTGTTCTGGACTTCTTCATTTCTTTTTGAAGTCCCAATCTTGAAGGGGAAAAATATCAATGCTCAGAAGTTGACTCGGAATGTGGCTCATGTGTGTCCTTTGCTTTCAACACCTTGGTGTGAACTTTGAGGTGGTAAAGGGTCTTGTGAGTCATCTTTGTCTTGTGAGATGAAAGTTGTTTGTTCCAGGCCTCTGAGTACAGAGAAATGATGGCAGATGTCAGACACCAGATTCTTCCTCGTTGATTTACTTCCTGGCTGAGGCAATCCATGATATGTGTTATTTTCTAGGATCGGTGTTATATGCGCACATTTATAAGTTGTTTCTATGCCAGCTCTTCAGGAATTTAGGATGCCAATGTCTCTCATGCGGAGTACGGACGGCCATTTTGTTAGGCCTGATTTTTATACCGCCTTCAGTAAGAGTGAAATTCGTGAAGTTCATGGGCAACTTTATTTAAATCCGATCCTAACAATGTTTGTTATGTGCACATTATCACTTCAACACCTAGGCTGGATTAACACATGGGACTATCACTGCCATGCCTCGAAAGAAGCTTTTGACTGGCGGTAAGGGAATGATGTGCCACCTCCTCATTGCCTGTTTTAACCCAGTAAATGCCGCGCCAAAACCACTTACATTCCACATGGTGGCAACAAGGCCCCACTTGCTTGGTTGAGTTTGACGTTGGTTATGCCTGCCGAATGCAACGAGGTAATAATTTTTGCCATAGCTGCAAAGAATTCTGGATGCAGCATGTGTACACTCCTCATCCCCTGGCTTTACAGCTTAAAGCGGTAGTAAATAGTAAAAACCGCTTTGTGATTTTTTTTTTTTTTTTTTACCTACATGTAAGACTATAATAAGGCTTCCCTGTAAGTAAAAGGAATATCTCCTCCTAAACGTGCACTGTTTAGGAGATATTCACCCTGGATGCAACTGGTGACATCACCAGCCAGGGTGGATAAAAATCAATGATTTTTTTTTTTTTATTTAAATCAGATTTTTTTTTTATCTAATTTATTTTAATAAACTAGATCTAAAGATAGTTTTCTATTTAAGATAGCATGGGCAAAGGAACAAGATTAGAAGCAACAAAGGACTTTGACGGTACGTAATGGACTTACAACATTGTTATAAAAATATACATTTTATTAAATAATATAATAAAAACACACCACCTCTAGGGTCGGTGAATACCAAGTACACATGACAAGATATATAAATAAATATACACCAAAATTAGTTGCTGGAGAGTCAGCATCACAGCCCCAGGAGGGGGTCATATAACATTCAGCCAACATATGCTTTGACATGTTTCGCGGATATCCGCTTCTTCAGAAAGAACAATTTCAGCCATATATGTTTCTAAAAAGAAAAAATATACATGAACAACAATTTTTTACCAGCACAACATAACCTATACAAAAAAATATTTTATTATTCAGCCCCAGAAAACACAAAGGTGCTGAGGTAGAAAAACTGTGTATTGATAAAGGTAAATTGGATTAAAACAAGTTCCTGTGTGCAGCAGTCCCACCTCAGCCCCCTTAAAGTGGTTGTCAACTCGTGACAATCACTTTAACCTACAGGTAAGCCTATAATAAGCCTTACCTGTAGGTGCCCTGCATATCTCCTAAACCTGCACGGTTTAGGAGATATGCAGTGTACTAGCTGTGCCGACGTCATTTTGGCACATGGGCAGTGAAGAAACGTGCAATCGTGCCGTGACTGCCGGCTCCCGCGCGCATGCACGGAGTGATGTCACACAGCCGGAGATCGGGGCCCCGGAAGGAAGAGGGGCCGAAGATGGATGCTGCCAGCACAGGGGACAGCGCTGGAGGTCACAGGCTTCGTTTACAGGTAAGTTGCATGAGTGTCTAAGCTACCCGGGACTCCCCTCCTCATTGGCTAAAACAGCAGCGTGGCGCAATTGGCTCCCACCGCTTTCAATCAGAATCGGTCAGCCAATTGGGAAGCGAGGGGGCAGGGCCGGGTCGCAGCTCCTTGTCTGAAAGGACACAGGGAGCTGTGACTAGGGTGCCCCCATAGCAAGCTGCTTGCTGTGGGGGCACTCAGCAGGAGGGAGGGGCCAGGAGAGCCGAAGAGGAGGATCTGGGCTGCTCTGTGCAAAACCAACTGCACAGAGAAAGTAAGTATAACATGTTTGTTATTAAAAAGAAAAGCGACTTTACAATCACTTAAAATAAATTCACATAAGAAATAAAAAAAGCAAATGATCTGGTGCAGTTTAGGACCGGCTCCTGATGATTAGGCCACTGTGACAGTCAATCACATTCGTCATGTGATCGGGAAGTCTGCCCTACTTTCCAGACCTTAAGACCCAGTTTAAGGGTTGTGGTGGGCTGGAAGAGGTTAATATGCTTTGCTAGAGGGCAGGGATTGGTTCATTTATTCTACCTGTATAAAGGTTTAAATTTCACTGGAATGCATTATGTGTAAAATTCATTGTTTCCCATATATAGTTATGTTATAGGTTGACACTTGGGTGACGGTCATGTCGTTACTGGATAACGCGTTGAATTTATGTTGGCGGCCTGCCAGTAACCTGCATTTCTTGTCTTTATCGAGTGGATACAACTGGTGAGACCTGAAAAGTGATCTTGTGCCATACGCCCTGCCATAATCTATAAATATAAGATTTCCTCTATGAAGGAGCCATAAAACGTTGTCAACATTTAGTAATCCAAGCATGGACTGTGTTTTAATAGCTGCTAATATTGTTTTGCACGTCAGCATTGGGCAACGTGTGAACTAGAATCATCCCTGAATAGTATTTTTATGAATGGGTTTCTGCATAAATAGTGTTTGCTTCTGTATGAAGGCAAAGCACAACCTGCATCCATCTCTGTCTGTTTTTCATGAAACCTGAAACCTATCATTCTTGGAGGCCAGTGTTAGTGCCCATGCCTTGCAGCACTGGGGTCTAAGGTGTTGTTCCCATTAGGTACCCTTTGGACTTGGAAATTCTATCAGGGTGGATAAGAATCAGATTTAAAAAGAAAAAATCCAATTTTTTTTTAATTTAATTAAAATCAGATTTTTTTGATTTGAATCAATTTTTTTGCTTTTTATCAAATTTATTTTAATAAATTTCTTTTGGAGTAAAAATCTATGTAAAGATAGTTTTCTATTCAATATACATTAATAATTTAGTTTAATTAGCGTGAAAAGGAGCTTAGTTATGTAGCATGAGGCTGTATATTCTGCAATATTTACATTTTTGGTAAACTCATTTGATGAATCCAAGCTCTGCAAGCTGGGATAACATGCACTGCATTGATGCATTCACACAATTTCACAGTAACCATGAGATAAAACAAAGTTCGGGAATATACCTTTATCCCATTGTTTTGCAAATCTTTGCACACTACAAACTGTATGATTGAATTTGTTCTGATATCGCGGTTTTACTAACTTGACAGCTTCTTATTCTAAATAGGAAACCTTAATTTTGTTTGCAAATCTTAAATATTCTAGCAACCAGCAAGAATAAGTCCTTACATCTAAAGAGCACCTGTTCTTTCAAATCCATCATGGCAGCGCCTGTTAGCGGGCATCCACTCACCTGCTGCTGCCACATCGCTCACCTTGTTGTGTCACTGCTGCATCTCCAGCCATCCCATTAAAATGAATGGGACTGTCGGCGAGTCAACAGCGGGTCAGAGGAGCCACTGCAGGACATAGATGACAGTTGCTCTTTAAAAATGATGATTTAAATCAAGCATTTTTACTAGCAGGGTGGATAAAAATCAATGTTTTTTTAAAAAAAAAATCAGATTTTTTTTGATTTTTATCAAATTTTAATAAAATGCTTTTGGAGTAAAAATCTATCGAATTATAGTTTTCTATTTAGGATACATTCATAATTTAGTTTATTGAAATGCATGAAATGGAGCTTAAGAGGAACTTCAGTCTGCTCACATAATTTGTAATAAAAACATCTTTGCCATTTTGAAGCTTCCCTCCAACCACTTTGCATATTATTTTATATATACTGTGATTCTGCACTTGCCAAATATGCTGCAGAAATCTCCCCCCACTAAGTCTGGCTGCAGCCATTTTAACTGTGGGCAGCTGAAGCTGCTGCCTGTACACTTCCTGGATTTACACAGACACACAAAGGCACATCTCCAGCTCTGCAGCTTTCATTGGCTCTCTTATGACTCATCCTTCCTCCCTGGCAAACTCTCACAAACGAGAGAGAGCTGTGCAAGATGTTACAAGCCTAGGCTAATGACCAGACAAGAAACCGGAAGTGGGCTGTATAAGGTATTTACTGGCAGAAAAAAATGCTTTACTATCCAAAGTTAAAACAACAAGGGCAGAGGATTTAATAGATGGAAAGTTAAAAAAAAATGACTGAAGGTCCGCTTTAGTTGTGTAGCATGAGACTGTATATTCTGAAATATTGACATTTTTATTCATTCAGTGAATCCAAGCTCTGCAAGTTGAGATAACATGCACTTCATTGATGCATCTACACAATGTCACAGTAACCATGAGATAAAACAAAGTTCAGGAATATTCCTTTATCCCATTGTTTTGCAAATCTATGTACACTACAAACTGTATGATTGAATCGGTTCTGATATCGCTGTTTTACTAACCTGACAGCTTATTATTCTAAATAGGAAACCTTCATTTTGTTTGCAAATATTAAAGATTCTAACTACCAGCAAGAATAAGTCATTACATTTAAAGAGCACCTGTCATTTCAGATCCATCATGGCAGCGCCTGTTAGCGGGTATCCACTCACCTGCTGCCACCACGTCCCTCACCTTGTTGTGTCACTGCCGCATCCCCAGACATCCCATTAAAGTGAATGGGACTGTCGGTGAGTCAGCAGCGGGTCAGAGGAGCCGCTGCGGGACAGAGATGACAGTTGCTCTTTAAAAATTATGATATAAATCAAGCCTTTTTACTAGTAATTTAAATTGTAATTTATATCGACTTGATTTAAATCAAATCCACCCTGCCTGCCACTAAACGCTAAAAGTCTGTATGCATGCATGCACATAGGCTAACATGCAGGGGAGTTTAGAGGCAGGAAAAAATAAACACCAGACACCCCTAGGAGCTGCTGCAAAAACGTACCATGTGCATGAGGCCTGAGGAAGCAGGCTTTGTGCTGTGAAACGCGTCGAAGGATACAATCAAGGTGCTATGGGTCGAATCTTTGAAAAAGCATCATGGCGGGGATCATTATGAAAGGCTAATGTAATATACTGTATAACTGTCTTCACGCAGATTTAAATTTTACAGTTTTTTCACTATGTGTATAACTCGATACCCTATATAGGGCCTTTTTATTGAAAATACGAAATGAAAGTTGGTTGCTTTCACTTGGAGATCCTTTTTTGATGTGGTACTGTTAAAGACTCTTTTCTTATGCATAGTTTGTTGGGGGTACATAAGGACTGCGGTTGGGAACCATAGATTTAGAACATACTGAAGCTCTTTAATGAGCATGTCCACCATGGAACGCCTATACTCCGTAAGAGAAGTGATCCTCCCGACTTCCTCACTGCAGGATGCTTTGTTGTTCTGAGCACTGAAATATAATAATGTTTGATGTACAGCATGCATTACTGTTTCTAATTCGGGTGAAAATGATTGCTTTGTTGTTGCTCTCGCAGTACATAAACACTTGCAGTCGATCTTTTATTTCCTGTCTCAACAGCCATGGTTTAATCTAGTTTTCCTTTATACGCACTCCTCTTTAATGAAATTGAGCTATTTTTTGCTTTATAATATGAAACATGGGAAGCTGTGCAAACCATTGCAATAAATTCTTGCCTTTAATTCAATAATTTTGTGCTGCCATAATGGCTGATTGTTCCAATTTGTGCTCAGCGAAGCATCGGATAGATCAAGAAGAAACAGATGCTGGGTAGTGCACCAGTGGCCGGTGATTAGCAGGCATCATTTTTTTTTTATTAGGGACTTGAAAGATTCTTATATGGGATGGCTAGTGTTTGTGGTGCAGAAGATGGGAACTATTTGAAGGAATGTTATGAAAATGAAAAGAGATTGGAAATCGATGACAGTTGTAGGGGTTTATCTTTAGGCTTTGGGACAAGGGGGAGCAGAGAGGCACCATGTGTTTGTGTTTGTTTAGTGCCTGGACCTTGAAATTGCTTCCAGCTTTCCAGCACTTACCAAATCCTTCAGATATTTCACAGTTTACTTTAGCCTCTCGGTGGGAGAGTTCCGTATTTTCTTCTTTGACAGGTTGTGGAATGTCAGTGTTTCGTTATACCTAATTATTTCAATAGGATGTGCTTTGTGTTAAGCTAGGGGAGGCCTTCACTACCTCTGCACCATGATGGTAAAATAATATGAAAGGTCCATCCAGGTGCAACAACTCTGAATTATGGATCCTATCTTGTTAAGGGTGGTCATACCAGGTACATGTTGAACTTATGCATGCTGGATAGGCTTTTCCATGTATGGACAACACTGTGGAATTTTTTTTTTGCCAAATCTCTTGCAGACCAATTTTTATAAACTGGTTATGGGCCCTGTAGTGAGGTTAATCTCAACCTTGGTGGATTGTGGAAATATTACTTCTGAGATGCCACTGTGGTCCATGACCGTCCTGTATGTGTTTCATATGAGAATCTACGTCAGTAAAGGGAGCCCCCCCTGTCTTGGAACCAGAATTAAAGTGCACCTAAATTCAAGAACTGCCTTTAAATATTTGCAGCTTACTGGTCCCTAGATTTGGTGGTTGCATTGGTTTCTTTTTTCTTTGCAGGCTTTTTTTTCACCTGGTGTTCCTGCCAATAACACACTTTATAGAACAGGAATAGAGAAGACATTTTCCAGAGGGGACAGTTGTTTAAATGGGTGTGATAGACCCAACCGGGAAAGGGACTTTGGAGGGAACTAGGGGCTAGCCTTCTACCCACTGATTATGGCCCATGGAGGAGACTGGGGATTTTGTCTGCTTCTCCCGATCAGAGCATGGAAAAGAGCTCAGTTCAGCCTCTGATCTCATGGAAAGAGCAGATCATTGGCAAATGGCTTGCATTTGCTGAGCAGTCCCATTGACCTTAATGGGCGAGCTTGACAGGCGGGGCAGAGCCTATAAACTCTGAAATCTGAGTTAAATTTGCCACAGCCTGCCAATTTTCCTCATAGATGGGAATGGAGCCACCCTGCAGCCATAGTGCAACTGCACCCAATTGACGCGGATACGGTACAGTGAACCTGGATTTCACTGTGGAATCCCTCTTCAGATATGCATTTGAGAGGCTACAGCTATGCCCATGAGAAAGGGGCATTCAAGTCATTCTATGTAGGAATGCTGGCATGCATTCAGGCTTAAAGTGATTGTAAAGGCAGAAGGTAATGCATTAAGATAAAAAGCCTTCTGTGTGCAGCAGCCCCCTTATACTTACCTAGGTCTAGGTCCCACTAGATCCAGTAATGTTGCAGGAATGTCTCAGCCATCCGGGACTCAATTCCTCGTTGGCTGAGACAGCAGTGTGGCGCCATTGTCAATCAAAGTCAGTCAGCTAATGAGGAGAGAAACAGGGCGGGCCGCGGCTCCATGTCTGAATGGACTCGGGGAGCTGTAACTCGGCTTGGGTACTCCCATAGCAAGCTACTTGCTGTGGGGGCACTCAACAGGAGGGAGGGGCCAAGAGCTCTGACAAAGGACCCAAGAAGAGGAGGATCTGGGCTGCTCTGTGCAACACCACTGCACAGAGCCGGTAAGTATAACCGCTTTGTTATTTTTAATAAAAAAAAGACTTTACAATCACTTTAAATCAGATGTTTTCTAGTGTTTGCCAATGCACTAACCTGAGGGTTTATTGGCTGATGTTCCCCTTTTAGCCTGCTCAGCCTATCAGCCTACTATCTTCTTCCTAATACATTGACAGTATATATAAGGGTAATATAAATAATTTTTCTCTGCATAAGAATTTTTTTCCTGTGCCTCTAAGCATTTACTTGATTATTTTCCTTTTGAGATTTGGGATTATTAATATAGCTAAAGTATTAATTTCCATAAATACTAACCCGAGCATATGGGCGAGGCAGATTAATGAGGCAGTCATAATTCACAATCAAAACTGCTAGTGAAAAAAAAAAATCATCATGGGTTTAAATACTTGGAATGGTTTATGTGCGGGGCTTATTGCTGCAACATTATATGAACTTGGTGCTGAAACATTTTGAAGGATGCTGGCTCTTGGCAAGTAATTTGATCATTCTATCGGTGATCTCCTAACAGAGCAGTAATTGTTAAGGAAATATGATATGCATTGGAATATACTAATTAAACGGGTTTTCAAATTATTGTTGTGTTAACAGAGTAGTAAAAGGGTCCTATTGTCCATCCGAAAGCTCATGTTTGAATTTGCCAAGATCAAAGTTTTATTTGTTATACGTTATTCAAATAATTCAAATAAAAACGAGGTGATTTGCTTTCCTGCAGACTTGTAACTCTAAAAACAGATGTTCTCTTTTTTTTCCTTTAATAAGTGTTCCAATTTGGCATATTGACCCTTTTTTCTGTTAATTTTCTCTTCATTAAAACAACATTTCATATTCAAAGTAAACATTTACCAGTTGGACAATTGTGCTTGAACGTTTAGGAAAGCTTTTAAGTTTTTACATTTGGGAAAGCTTTTAAGCTTCAGAAAGCTTTAAATCTGAAGGAAAAGTTGGCAAATATTTATATGAAAGCTTGGGGGACAGATTTGTAAAATGAAGCTCTAAAAGTCGTGTACCGACCTCTTTTCCTGGCTTTGTTTGTGTGGCACCAAATTGGGATTATGTGAGGTCTATAAATTATATGTGCTGTAAAGACTTTAAAAGGAAAGCTGTCATGAAAGCAATGAGTAATGCCTAGTACACAGGATGAGAAAATCGGACTAAAAATACCACGTTTGGAACGATCGTCCGATAATCTGATCATTGGTACACAGTTTTCGAGGGCTGATCATGACAGTTCATGCGAAAATATCCGAAGGGACAAGCACGAGAAATTTTCTTCTACGATAACAGAATGAAGGATTTTCGTGTAATTAGTATGGTATTTCTATGAAAAAAAAGTTGCGTGACAAAGATTTACGCATGCTCGGAAATGAAAGAATGCATCACAATACAATATATTGCATAACTTCTAAAGCACGAGAATTTTCATAACTTTAGTTACCTATTGATTTTCGATAGACTAGCATGCAAAAAAAAACCAGATGATTATTCGTCCAATGTTCTTATAGTGTGTATGAGGCTTACGCTTTCATTGCTGACCTCTCCTGAAACTGTTAGTTGTCTGGTTGTCATGTCAACCCTCCGGCTTCACCGCTTTTAGCCATCCTTAAAGCGGAGTTCCACCCTAAAGTGGAACTTCCGCTGGTTGGATGCCTCCCCCCCCCTCAGGTGTCACATTTGGCACCTTTCGGGGGGGAGGGGGAAGAGGACACCTGTCTTTAGACAGGTGTCCTTTTCCACACTTCCGGGAGCTCTGGCCAGCGGACGCGGCCGCTGACGTCAGCAGCCCGACTCCCTCCTCCCTGCTCGCTCTGCTTCTGGCCGCCTGGCCAGTAGCAGAGCGCGGCAGAGCTCGCGCATGCGCAGTAAGGTGCCCGGCGTGAAGCTGTACTGCTTACACGTCCGGGTTCCCTTACCCGCGATGGAGGCGGCTGCACCCGTCCCCCGATCCGAAGATCGGCGGCGGGTGCCGACATCGCTGGACTCCAGGACAGGTAAGTGTCCTAATATTAAAAGTCAGCAGCTACTGTATGTGTAGCTGCTGACTTTTAATTTTTTTTTTAGCCCTTGGACCTCCGCTTTAAGAAGCATTCTGAAGATGCTTGTTGCCTTTCAATCACACTGACCTTCTGAGTTCAGCCCTTGGAGACTCCATAACATATGTGTTGACTAGTCTGATGCAGTGTTTCTCAACCCTTTTTTCAATCACTTTTCAATTTACAACTCTACACAATCTTGACACCCCATTCAAAAATGTAAAAAAATCACCTACTAGTTACAGCAGCATCCACACATATAGGCCCCCCGATAATAGAGGTGACTTATTCTTCCAAAGAAAATACAACTTTGCACATTGGTACTGACTAGTATTCCAGCTCTTCTCTTCACCCTTAGTTGGTCTCCCTCACTCAACTAATGGGACCCCAGTGCTAATGAAGAGGAGCAGAGGAGGGGAGAATAACGATGTTGTGCAGAAGTCCTCTTTATCTACCAATGGCATAATCATTTTTTTAGGATGCTGAGCCACTTGATGTCCAAGGTTGTAATGCTGCACAATAAAAATCTGTGGCCTTTTTAAACGAAAGGGCAAGCTTGACCTGCTCGAAGACTTGTTGACAATTTATAGGCAATTTGGGGCATTTTTTAGGCATTTTTCGAAGGCACCCTAGTTGAAAAAGACTAATCTAATGGGTCTAAACATTGGACAGGTCCACAAAGTTGGGAGAATTGTAAAAGTAGAAGTGTGAACAAAGCTCTTTTGGTAATATTTCTCATGTAGATGACAGAGGTGTACTTAGTTATGCACTCCTGCAACCCAGATTCAGCTGACGGCGGGCTAAAGACCGCCATTGCAGAACTAGTCCAGGCTCTGCAGGGTACCCATCAATGTCAGGATCCGCCAGATGCCTGACAAAACGCCACTGAGAGCATGAGCCAGCTGCTCTTGCCTCCTCCCCAGCTTGGTGCTCCAGTGAGCGCTGAAGGGGCAGTGAAGAGAGCCGATGACTGACAATCACCATTCTTCAGTGTAGACCGAGAACTGAGCAATTTAACAGTGTTCGGTTTTCGGTCTTGTAGCCATAGGATGCTGGGACCAATGCTGCAGCCACATAAGTGAGTAAGTATGTTTTGTTTTCTTCTTATCCTTCACTTCTATCTTAAGTTAGACCCCATACACACTATACGACTTTTTGTTGTCTGATTTCCTTTAGATTTACCAAAAACATGTAGTGCAAGGGCCTGCCTGATTGAATACAAATGGAAACTGTTAAGGTTTCACCTCATAGTATATGGTTTTAGCAAATATAAAGGAAAAAAATGTAAAGATAATTGTATAGTGTGTATCCAGCTTTAGCTATCCAAGGCAAATGGCTAGTTGCCTGCAAATTACGTTGATCCTCTAACTTCAGTAGTAAGACTTAGCAACATACCTGTGGAAGAGTCCGATGGGTTCAATCATTGGACCGTTCCACTAAGATAGGACGAATATTAGGGGAACTATCCAATGGCTAATTGCCTGGAATTCACGCTGATCCTCTGAGTTCAGTAGTTTGAGACTCTGTAACATACCTCTGGAACAGTCTGGATGTAAACAATGGACTGTTCCACCAAGATGGGACGATTGTTATGTTAACTATCTGACGAGAATGACAAGTGGCTAGATCAGTCACTGCAACTGGTAGAAATGAAGTGATGAGAAATGAAATGTGGAAATGATGGGGAGGAACAGCACCTATGAATATAGGGATAATCAGGTGTCTCTTGTTGGACGCTGGGACTACTGGACATGAATTTGTGCAGATTAAGGGCGATTGGCATTTATGTAGGCACCAGGCTTTTCATGTTCTCTCTTCTCCATGGGCAACAGATTGTACTTCCCAAGAGCATTGGCTCAGGTGCAATACTTGGTTGCTGATGGCCAAGTGAAAAAGAAGGTCATTGTACATTGAGGAATAGGAACATCATATCTGAACTACTGTGGTTCTTTTTTGCGCTACACATTCAGTATCATTGTACTTTATGGCTTTGTTTATTAGCTATGATAGTACAGTGTGTTTGTCATGACTTGGCCTGTCTTAAGCCTAGTACACATGATGAGATGATCGGACGAATGGTTGCCCATTTTTTTTTTGGTTTCATGCTAGTTTCCATATCGAAAATGAATAGGTTATTAAAGTATGAAAAATCTTGTACGACAGAAAAAAAATTAGAAAGTGATGTAATGTATTTGTATTGTATTTTCAGATGAAAACTGCTGATTATATGAAAATCGTACGATCTGGTATCGTACGAGAAAAAATTTTGTGTTTGTTCCTTTTGGAAAATTTCGGACGAGAGCTGTGTACTACCAATCAGATTATCATACAATCACTTTGAAAGCAGTATTTTTTATATGATTTTCTGATCGTGTGTGCGGGCCTTTAGGGCTGATTCTTGGCCAGCTTTGAATTGTTCTAAAACTGAATTTTCTTTCTGTGTCATGAACCTGTTGCCTAACCACCGGCAACTATTTTATGGTGGAAACCCAGTGGCAGGGCTGTGTGGAGTTGATAGATCTACTTTAAAAAGAACCTAATATGTAAGGCTTCCATTCCATTCCTGAAAATGCTGTATACCTGACTGTTGTCCTGAAATTCTGCCTTCGGTACTTATCGAGTCAGGGAACCAAATCCGAAAAAGTCAAAGTGAAGTCTGAACTGCTTGTTCCAGCTCACTCAAATTACCAAAGTCATTGACTCAGTCACGCAGCCAGCATATTAGAATGGAGAGGTCATCTGTTACAAAACTAGTAGGTCCTTAGCATAGGTTACCCTTAAAATCTCTCAAGGAATCAGTACAATATAATCATATTATATTGTACTAAATATACAGGAAAATAAAACCTATTTAGGAGTTAATTATGTCAGCAAGGTACTAATTACAGATATGTTATTAAAGGTTTCATACCCTCTGTTCTGCTCAAATGCCAAACTCTGCAGAATGCCAAACCCGCGTCATTTTCAGTTGCTTTAACCACTTGCCCGACCGCCTGCAGTGGCTTGATGGCGGCAAAGTGGTTCATTATCGCAAACTGCCGTCACCTGGAGGCCACGAGAACAAGTATAGTAAGCTCGTGCGCGCTGCCAGAGGCGCACTCACTGTGTTCCGGGGGGGCCAGGGAGCAGGTAGGGCGGACTCAATCTCCGCTGGCTACCCTCGATCACCCCCCCCCCGCGCAGTGAGAGAACGGAGGTCCGTGTATGTAAACATGGATCTCCATTCTGGCTGAAGGGGAAAGGATGTGATTACAGGCTTCCTGTATATGGAAGCTGTGATCACTCCTCTCCCCCTGCCAGCCCAGCACCCATACAGTTAGAACACACTGAAGGAACACAGTTAACCCTTTGAGAGCCCCCTCCAGGTTAACCCCTTCACTGCCAATGATATTTATACAGTAATCAATGTATTTTTATAGCACTGATCGGTGTATAAGAGCCAGTGGTCCCAAAAAAGTGTCAAAATGCCCCAACATGTCCGTCGCAATATCGAAGTACTGCTAAAAATTGCAGATCGCCACCATTACTTGTAAAAAATAAAATAAAAATCCCATAAATGAATTCATATCATTCGTAAAAGTGGCAACTTTTGCGCAAACCAATCAAACGCTGATTGCGATTCTTTTTTTTTTTATATAATAAAAAAAGAATATAAATCGGCCAAAACTGATGAAAAAAGTTTTTTTTATATATTTTTTTGGCTGTGTATTTTAGCAAAAAGTAAGGAATATTTTTTTTTTTTTTTGCAAAATTGTCGCTCTTTTTTTTGTTTATAGCGGTGATCAGAAATGAGGCAGAGGTGATCAAATACCACCAAATAAAAACTATATTTGTGGGAAAAAAAGGATGCAAATTTTGTTTGGGTACAACGTCGCACGACCGCGCAATTGTCAGTTAAAGCGACGCAGTGCCCAGTCGCAAAAAGTGCTCTGGTCCTAAACTGCGAAATCCTTCCGGGGCTGGAGAGGTTAAATCATGATAACTTGCTAATGCTGACAAATTTTCTGCTTGTACAAAACACCGGCAAAGGAACACAGTGGCTAACCGAGACAAACTTCATTTTCTTGGTTAGTATCTGAGCGGAGTATAAATCTCCTCTCATATACTGTGCATCAGACTGTAGTCCATTGCTGCCGTTTTTAACCACTTGCAGACCGCCGATCGGCATCTGACGGCGGCAAAGTGGCTCGTTCCCGCAAATCGCCGTCATACGATGGCGGCTGCGTGAACGAGTTTAGTGAGCGCGCGCCGCCGGAGGCGCGCCCACGCGCTCACTGTGTCCAGGGGGGGCCAGGGAGTGGGTGCGGTGGCTTCGATTGCCGCCGGCTACCCGCGAAGGCCCCCCCGGAGCGAATGAGCGGAGGTCCGTGTATGTAAACACGGACCTCCGCTCTGTGTGAGGGGGAAGGGCTGTGATCACAGCCTTCCTTTACGTGAAGGCTGTGACCACTTCCCTTCCCCAGTTAGGCAATCCCCCATACAGTTAGAACACGCCCAGGGAACATAGTTAACCCTTAGCGCGCCCCCTGCAGGTTAACCCCTTCACTGCCATTGACATTTACACAGTAATCAGTGCATTTTTATAGCACTGATCGCTGTATAAATGCCAATGGTCCCAAAAAAGTGTCAAAATGGTCCAACATGTCCGCCGCAATATCGCAGTACCGCAAAAAATCGCAGATCGCCGCCATTTTTAGTAAAAAATAAAAAAAAATTAAAAACCCCAAAAATGAATTCTCATCATCCGTAAACGCGACCACTTTTGCGCAAACCAATCAATAAACGCAGATTGCGATTTTTTTTATAGCAAATATGAGGAAGAATATAAATCGGCCAAAAACGGTGAAAAAAAATGTTTTTTTATATTTTTTTTTTTGGATTTGTATTTTAGGAAAAAGTAAGAAATTTGGGTTTTTTTGCAAAATTGTCGCTCTTCTTTTGTTTATAGCGGCGATCAGAAATGACGCAGCGGTGATCAAATACCACCAAAAGAAAGCTCTATTTGTGGGAAAAAAAGGACGCAAATTTCGTTTGGGTACAACGCTGCACGACCGCGCAATTGTCAGTTAAAGCGACGCAGCGCCGAATCGCAAAAAGGGCTCCGGTCCTAAAGCTGGAAATCCTTCCGGAGCTGAAGTGGTTAAAAAGCACCAATTGTTGAACATAAACAGAAATTTGTCAGAATTAGGAAGCTATCATGGTTTAAAGCAACCGGAAGTGACGCGGGTGTGGCAGTCTGGCATTTGGGCAGGACACCCTCTGATATTCTTGACTGTAATTTAACTCGGGCCATTGTTATTTTTAGTTCAAATAAAACACATTTCACCTCCAGATGGTTTTGAGACCTGTAACCACAATATGATCACCTGTGTCTGCAGCTGGGCTACTCAAACCATTGATGTTAAGCATATTTAGCGGGGAAGGAAATGGCACCCTACAGATTTCCCCGGTGCTTCCATATCGGAGAGGAGCGCTATTGATGTTTGACAAGTTTTTCCAGCCATTCTAATCACTTTTGAACCCCCCTTCCCTGAAACTCCACAAGCAAGGTCTATGGATAGCTCATGAAAATGAACTATCATTAGTTTCATTTAGGCCCCTTTCACTCTGCCGCAACTTGAAAGTCGCGTGATTTTGCGGGCATGATTTTAACACAATTTCAGGGAATGCCTGTGCAAACTTGAGGTCTATGGACCTCAACTTGCATGAAAGTTGGACCAAAGTAGTGCAGTGACTACTTTGAAGTCGGCACGACTTGAAGTTGTACATATATGAATGGTTGTCATTGGAAATCATGAGGAACGACTTGTCATGTGAGTTTGCAGTCTAAAGTCACAGGACAAGTCGCACAAGTGTGAAAGGGGCCTATATGTCTGTGGACACATTTGGGATTGCCCATGGATAGGATAGTATAACCAGATGATGAAAGGGTTGTGCTTCCTTGCTTGAATCGTATACTTTAGTAGTCGTCTTCATGAATTCAGTGGACATGGCACACTCTAGTAAAAGGCTTGATTCCTTTTCTGTGTAGGTCATGAAATATTCAGTAGTGGCTCAGATCTTCCTACTCGCTGGATAAATTCTGCTTCTGATGGTGCTTGTTTTTTCTTCTTTGACCAAAAACTAGGCATTGCTGTCAGTAACTAGCCACATCTCAACTGTTACTTTTTCATTGACTGGTTTTGAAGTTTAATAAATGTGCCCTCTGGTCGGTGCCACCAGTTACATTCTGGTCTTTATATTTGAGGTCCTCTCTAATACTGTACTCTGGAAACTTACAGAATGTTGTGTATGCCCTGTCACTTAGTGTGTGGCATAATCCAGGCCCCTTATTATCTGAGCGTAGGGGTGTTGTGTGTCCTGGATGTATTTTTATCCAAGATAAGCGAGGAATGACTGATTATCATGGTAGATTCTCCTCTGGTAGAATGTGTGGGACAGGAAGGAAGCTGCTTGGTGGGATGGTGACCTGCAATATTAAAACAAGAAGTGGATTGGAATTGACTGCAGAAATGCAGATTTTGTTGCTGTATGAAACCATGAGAAAATCGTACTGTGGATCTAACCTGTGTTCTTTTTATTTATTTGTTTAACCTCTTGCTTACTGGGCACTTAAACCCCCTCCTGCCCAGACCAATTTTCGGCTTTTAGCGCTGCCGCATTTAGAATGACAATTGCCCGGTCGTGCGGCGTTGTACCCAAACAAAATTGATGTCCTTTTTTTTCCCACAAATAGAGTTTTCATTTGGTGGTATTTGATCACCTCTGCGGTTTTTATTTTTTGCGCTATAAACAAACAAAGAGCGACGATTTTGAAAAAAGAACAATATTTTTTACTTTTTGCTCTAATAAATATCCAAAAATAAAATATAAAAAAAAAATGATTCATTGGGTTTGGCCGATATACATTCTCCTACATGTTTTTGGGAAAAAAAAAAATCGCAATCGGTGTTTAGTGATTGGTTTGCACAAAAGTTATCGCGTCTACAAACTATGGGAATTGATTTATGGCGTTTTTATTTATTTATTTATTTTTTACTGGTAATGGCAGCGATTTTTATCGGGACTGCGATATTGGGGCGGACATGTCGGACATTTTTGACACTTTTTTTGGGACCAATGACATTTATACAGCGATCAGAAATTTAAATGTCCACTGATTACTGTATAAATGTCATTGGCAGTGAAGGGGTGAAACTGCAGGGGGCAGTGAAGGGGTTAACTGTGTTCCCTTATGGTGTTCTAACTGGGGGGGGGGGCTTGCAGGGACATAACAGATCTAACTGATCCCAGAGACAGGGATCAGTAGATCTGGTATGTCCCCTCTCACAGAACGGAGAACCGCCGTGTTTACATTGGCGGTTCCGCGTTCTGCAGCTCTGACAGGTGATCGTGGGTCAGGAGCGGACATTGAGTCCGCCCGACCCATGGGCACGCCCACGCAGCGTGCGGCGGCCGCGTGTGCCGCCTTTGAGTGCGCGCCGGGAGCGTGCAAAGGGGCGGACGTCAATAGACGTCCACCCGGCAATTGAGATCCGCGCTGTGGCCGTCTTTCAGCTATAGCGCGGATCTGAAGTTGTTAAAGTGTAAGTTCATTTTCAGCACAAATTTTCCTATAATCCCGCTATGCAGTTCCATATCCTCTTAATAGTACATACCAGCACTCCTGTTTAAAATGGTGCATCTGACGAGCGCGGGTATCAGCTCGCTGCCCTCCTCTGCGACCGAGGACCCCCCTGATCTAACACCGCACTTGTCACGAACCTAACAATGCCACTCTCAGCTGCTTTCAGCACAAAGATTTCCCAGTTTGCGGGACCACCGTCTAAGTGTTAGCTGCCTGAGAGCGATTGTTACCGGGTGAATTCAAACAATTAACCAGGGGCGTAACGATAGGGGTTGCAGGGGTTGCAATTGCAACCGGGCCCCATGGTCCAGGGGGCCCATGTCTCTCCCTTGTACACCTGAATAGGAGGGATGGCAGAGGTGGCATTTAGAGGACCCAATCTCCTCCATTTTCCTCTATCCAGTTTACTTGTCTTCTGCTGTTCCCAGGGCCCCTGTGTGCTTCCCTGGTCCCCCTGGGGCCTGCTGCAGAACTTGTGAAAGGGCCCCACTGCAGTACCGTAATAAAGGGACCCACGATAGGCGTAAAGGGCCCCAGGATCAGTGGGAAGAGGGAAGGGCCCTGGCCAGGGGTCAGGGGGCCCTTCATAATTTCTTGCACCGGGGCCCTGAAGGTTCTAGTTACGCCTCTGCAATTAACCCTTTCTCTGACACCACTTCTGGATGCCGGCCAGAAGACCCGTATGTTAGCAATACCAGTATTTCAGAATAACCGCCTGTACACACACTGTCACCTCAGACAGGTATATTCAGATGCGTTATTTTAAAAACAGTAGCGCTCTTCAAAGGAACAGATTCGTAATAGTTGCATTAAGAGCTTTAAAAACAAAATTAACACTTTTCAAAATAAAGTTTAATAATGGAAAGGTCAAGTTTTAGGTGCAGTAAAATATTTACAGAAAAATAAAAGTACAAAGTGAGACAAAATTACAGCGAAAGAGAGCAGAATGAAAATACCTGCATTTGAAATGTCCGTGCCTAATCAGTGTTTCAAATATTATTTCCTGGCTCTCTGATGTTTCATTGATGGTAAGATGAGAACTGACTATTGATCTTGGCAGTCCTTTTTCTCTGGATCACAAGGGGGTGGAGCCATACCCCTCTGCCATTCGCATGAGAGGGTGTGTTCTTAGACAATGTGCAGGGTGGGCCATTGCAAGACATGCTGCATAATTATGCATAGCATATTTCAAGATTGGGCCGCCTGGCACATGTTCCAGTAAGAAATGTCATTTCAGCTTGCATAAAGCTTTGTAATGACTCCAAACATGAGAGTTCTGAGACCTTCTGGGACCCTGGGCAGGGAATAGACTAGTTCTATCCCTCTTTGGGTAACAATGGGTGAATGTTTATACTTTAATTATCCGGGCAGAAATTCTACATTCAAATATGTATGTTTTACCACTATGGCATATTCCTACTGGAAATTATGGGTTGATGTAGCTTTCATGTAAGTTTTAAGGTAGAGAAAGCGGGTTGTCCCAAGGTTAGAGCTGCCAGGAGAATTTATGGGCAAACATCAGTTTGTTGTATATTTGTTCAAGATAAGCGAACGGGGCTTCTTCCTGACCAGCCATGGACCATAATCAGATGGCTCCTTTGAAGTTGATCTTGCCAGAGAGGGAAGGAGTGTAAATGAGAAGCTTGTTTAAACTGCCATGTTAGAAGGAGAGAAACAAAAAACTTAACAGCCATTTAAGCAGCTCCCCTTCCAATATGGAGTCAGTCTTGCTTCGGGCCTGGCATCATTACTTTGTGTGGGTCTCACACGTTATATCATCACAGTGCACATCCTCCCATTAAAGAGGCAGTGGTTTTGGGGGGGGGGGGGGGCTCTGCACAAAAATCGTGGGCTCTTCATCCCTCTCCACTCTGCCATTTGCAGGGTGGGCTGAACATTATAATGATGAACCCCTAGCAGCCGCTCTGGGCAGTTTAAACCCCGCACATGCGCAGTGCGCTCTCTCCTGAAGCTCAGCTAAGATACAGGAGAGAGGACACTGCGTGCACGTGCAGTCTGAATGACCTGGAGCGCTGGTACTGGCGCTCAGCTGGAGCACGAAGAGCACACTGCTCAGAGGCGCAGTTTGAACAGGAGCTGGGGTTAGGGGGAAGGTTATTGTAATGTTCAGCCTGTCCTGTAAATGACAGGACAGAGTGGGATGAGGGGCCACCAGTTTTTGTGGACAGGCCCCCCCAACAGCTGCGTTTAGAATAGGAAGACATGCACCAGTTTAAAACCAGAGGAGTGCTGGTATGTACTATTTGGAGAATATGGAATTGCATAGGGGGATTTTAAGAGTCTTGATGAAAGTGAACTTACACAGTAGTGTTACTGACTGCATAGACCAGTGGTCTCCAAACTGTGTCTCGTGGGCCGAATGTGGCCCTTTGCTTTCCTTTATCTGGCTCTTGGGGCATTCTTCCTCCAATTGACACCAATGATTGGACGCCATTCCTCTTACTGACTCCATCAATGGGACACCATTCCTCCCATTAAATCCAATGATGGGGCACTTTACACCCACTGGCCACAGTCTGGGCCCCCTAAAGCCTGAAGAACAGTAAACTGGCCCTTTGTTTAGATAGTTTGGAGACCTCTGGCATAGACCATTTTCATTCCATGTCCTAATAGATGCCTGTAATATAATGCATATGTTAGTCTATTATTCATACCAATTTTGGGTGGAAGTCAATTAAAGTGTATCCATAGCCGACGCTTTTTTTTTTATTTTTTTTTTGATAGAATATGGAAGAGTAGAACCCCAGTCAGGTTTTACTGTTCTCTGGAGCCTTGTTAGATTGATTTCCCTTCACTTTCTGTTTTGAGGGCAACATTTTATCAGACATGAAGTGAGGGAAAGTCTGTATCAGAGAAGAAGAGAACAATAAGGCTTTGTGTAAATGGACGCGTTCACCATGCTGAATAAACACGCTGTGTATTATGGTGCCGAAATGTCCTGGTGTTGTGTACAGCCACCCATAGACTTAAATGTGTAAAAGCGGCTGTACGCAGCAGTTTTAGCTTTTAGGCAAACAAAAACAAAAGGGTGCATTGACCTAGTCCATTATCTCAGGACACCATTTATTAAATGATTGAAAATATATACAGAAATACTCACAAAACTTTTATAATAACAAGCATATAGAAAATCCTATGACAGGGTCTTTTAGCACCTCCATGACTTGGATGACCAATATGGAAGACCAGTAGAGCACTCCATAACACAATGCATTGTTCAATTATCGTGTTTACTCAAAGACCCCTTTCACACTGGGGTGGTGCGCTTGCAGGACGTTAGAAAACGTCCTGCAAGCAGCATCTTTGGGGGGGGGGGGGGGGGG
>BLSH010291174.1:331284-345354 GCA_018402905.1 Glandirana rugosa | reverse complement strand
TGCTGTTGCGCTTTGAATGACAATTGCGCGGTCATGCACCACTGTACCCAAACTAGGTTTTTATCATTTTGTTCCCACAAATTGAGCTTTCTTTTGGTGGTATTTGATCACCCCTGCGGTTTTTATTTTTTGCGCTACAAATAAAAAAAGACCGAAAATTTTTGAAAAAAAAAAAAAATTCTCTATTTTTGTCACAAAACTTTGTAAATAAGTAAATTTTCTCCATCACTGGTGGGCACTGATGAGGCTACACTGACGGGCACTGATGTGGCAGTACTGATTGGCACTGATGAGGTGGCACTGATGAGGTGGCACTTATATGCAGCGATGATGAGCACTGTTAGGCGGCACTGATAAGCAGCACTGATGGGTACTGAGAGGTGGCACTGATATACAGCACTGATGGGCACTGACGGACACTGCTAAGCGGCACTGATGGGCACTAATAGACAGCACTGATTGGCACTCATAGGCGGCACTGGGCACTGATAGGTGGCACTGATGGGCACTGGTAGGTGGCAATGGTGGGCACTGATATGTGGCACTGGTATGCATTGATAGGGGCACTGGTGGGCATATACATTGATAGGGGGCTCATTCCCTGGTAGTCTAGGGTGGCATCTGAAGGTGGCCCTGAGTGAAGGTGGTACTGAGCAGTATGTCACTTACCTGGTGGTCTAGGGGGGTCTCCCTAGTGGTCCAGATCGGCTCCCTGGTGGTCCCTGGTCAGCTCCCTGGTGGTCCTGGGTGGGCACATCCCTGGTGGTCCCTGGGCAGGCTCCCTGGTGGTCCTGGGTGGGCACATCCCTGGTGGTCCCTGGGCAGGCTCCCTGGTGGTCTGGGTGGCGATCCGAGGGAGGGCTTTGCTGATAAATCATCAGCACAAACCCTCCCTGTCAGGGATGCAGCCGATCGGCTCTCCCCTCATCAGGTCTGCAGACCTGAGTACAGGAAAGCCGATAAACGGCTTTCCTGTATTACACTGTGACCAGCCGTGATTGGTCACGGCTGGTTACATGGTAAAGTGCTTCGGATCTAAGCACTTTACCGAGATCGGCATTGCGGGGGGTCAGACTGACCTCCCACACCACCGATCGCCGCGATGCGCGCCCCCCCCCCCCGGGGCGCGCGGCGGCTTGTTATCCTGAGGACGTCATATGATGTCCAGTCAGGATAACTGAGCCACTTCCCGGCCGTCATTTTGCATACGGCGGTCGGGAAGTGGTTAAAATTGATTAGTTATTTTTTCACTCCCACTGTAGCTGTTAAAGCACTATTAAGGCCTTGTTTTTTTTTTTATAACAACAAACATGTTGTACTTACCTGCTCTGTGTAATGGTTTTGCACAGAGCAACCCGGATCCTCCTTTTCTCGGGTCCCCCGCCAGCGCTTCTGGCTCCTCTCTCTTGTCGGGTGCCACCACAGGTAGCAGCTTGCTCTGGGGGCACCCAAGCAGGCGTGCTCCCGAGCTTGCCGCCCGTGTGTCCATTGATCCACGGAGCTGCAGCTCGGTCCCACTCCGCCCCATTCATCTCCTGATTAGCACTGGCTGTGATTGGCTCCCACTGCTGCCAAAAGCCAATCAGGAGTGTGAGGCTTTCATGGACATCGCTGGATCGAGAGGGAGCTCAGGTAAGTATTTGGGGGCGGGGGGGGGGATATCTGCTGCACACAGGTTTTTTTACCTTCATGCATAGAATGGTAGAAAACGTTGTGCCTTTGCAACTACTTTAATCTTATATCACTGCGCTAGCAGCAAAGGCGGACCATGTCTTCGGTGCGGAAATATTTTAGAGTTCGTTTATATACTATTTTGCACAGTAATTTTCAATCAAATTGGAAATCTGTTTACATGGAACAGAATGATGGCCTTCTGCCATTGTGTTGGGGAAAATACATTTACATGAAACAGGTTAGAGGCCTTTTGCCATTCTGTTGGGTAGTTATATTTATTACTGCTGCATTGCACAATATTTAATAAAAGTGAAAATATGTCTACATAAACATAGAGGCTTTTTGCCATTCTATGTTTTGCCTGTTTTTTTATTATTCTTATTGTGCAGCATATTTAAGTTTTTTAATTCTATATAGGTATACATTTCATTTTATTTTCTGTCCAATTTTTGTGCGTTACTTTCAGTAAAAGTTATTTTATGTTACTGGATTGTATTTTTTTTAATTCATATTCATATAGAGTGGAACCTTGGATTACGAGCATAATCCTTTCCAGGAGAATGCTTGTAATCCAAAGCACTCGTATATCAAAGCAAGTTTCCCCATAGGAAACAATGGAAATTTGGTTAATTCGTTCCACAGTGACTGCTTGTCAATGCAGTACTGTATGTGGCCAGAGATCCGGTGGCGCCTGGTGTATGCAATACCATATGTGGCCAGAGGTGTGGTAACACTGGTGAGGCTCTGAAACGGCTGGAAACATTTGGAAATGCTCGGGAACTGTTTACACTTTTGGTATTTCCGAGTATTTCCGAATGCTTCCGGGCATCTCCGAGGCTCACCAGCGCCCCCGCACCTCTGACCACATGCGTTATTGCATGCACAGAGGCTTAATTCTGCTCGTTATGCGAGACAGCGCTCACAAATCGAGTCAGAATTTAAAAAAAACAAAACTGCTCGTATTGCGAAATGCTCGTTAACCGCGTTACCGCGTTACTCGCAATCCGAGGTTTTACTGTATATGCTTTTTTAAAAGCTGACCATTTCGGCTTCGGTGTTTGTGCATCCTGAATTTTCGATTCGATTTCAAGTCAGAATTTTCTTTTTGGTGCACCACTACTAGAAACGGCCACCTGAGAGATTCTCTGTAGGATTATATGCGGAGGGTTTATAGCAAAGGTAGGAGATCCAAATCTGTTTCACAGCTCAGTAAAGAGAGCAAATCCTGCTGCTCTGCCATCTAAAATGTTATAATCTGTTTAGGGCAGAGTTCTTCTTAAACTGCAGCACTGTTTAATGACTGCCTAGGGCAAGCATGTCAAATTCAAAGGAAATAGTAAGCTCAATTGAGTTGAATATTATAGGCACTGCGGGCCACACCTACATCATTTGAGATGAACATGACAGCTGTTGGGTAATTAACATTACAGTTATAACAGTGACTTAAGAAAGTTAATCCCTAAGAAAAGGTCCATGAAACATTTTACAAAGTTATTCAGCTGCGACATTGTGAAAAGCCTGGTACCGAGGGCTTTACATAAGTTTTACACCCAGCGGGGTGAACGAAAAAAATCTGACCGCTCAGATTGGAGCCGCTGCACTAACAATCCAATGTTAGTACAGCGATCACCCCCTGCTGAGCTGTGTGTTCTGGTGGGGACAACCCCCCTCTTAGAACACTCCAATCGGCGCACTCAGCCATTGGCTGAGAGTGCTGATCTGGATTAGGTGAGTTGCTGGTTTTCCAGCATGCTCGTCCGACGGAAGCCAGCCAAGTGGCCAGCTTCTGTCAGACCAAATGACATCCCAGATAGCAAAGATAACTTTCCACAAATTTGTGGCAGTGTTGAATTGTAAGTCTGTTAACTTGCTGCACTTTTTCAGTGGCAAGTTGTACATTTGCAGAGCACTTGAAACACGAGTTCTAGTTGACACTTTTCCAGTTTGTAGAAAATATGCCTGCTAAGTCCCTAGCAAGAGCAAAGTTGCAGTGGTGAGTCTACAGCAAGAGCTCCGCAAGTCTGCAGCATGAAAATTCAGCCACAGTGACCCCTGTGGTGGGATGACTATTGCACAGCATAACTTAACCTGAACTTGCAGCAAATTTGCAGAATGTTTGCAAAGAAAATTGATCTGGACTCATGCAATGCAGATTTTCTGCAATTGTGCAACAAACTTGTGAAGTCTGGCAAGTCTAGCAGTAGCTTAGGGCTACGGCTTTACTACACGTTACCGCGTTCCAGATTCTGTGTACGCTCTGCTGGAGCGTGGATTTTTATGTGCTCTTTTATCCCTGCTTTGATGTATCAACATATGATCTGTAACTTGGAGTTGGAGAGGCATTAGTATGGATAGAGCTGTGGGGATTATTTCTTTGTTCCTCCCAAAGATGACCCAAGACACTAAGGAACATTTGTGAACAAGCCCACATTGACCCCCCATAATAGGTGGTCATTGAATTGCGGTAAGCGCACATCTTATTTGAACGATGGTGGATTAATCATGGATTTTAGTCCTATTCCGCGATGGCACGATTATATGAACTTTGATTACTATGAATTTATGATACCACAATTATTGATATCACATTGATTGGATTCATTACTACTTAATTTATTACTTGAGATTATATATGTTTGCTATGAAATTATTTGAACATGTCACTTTAGTTCCTACCTTCCAGTGCAACACATCAGTTTACATTTATAGCAATTAGCTTAGCAAGTCTTTTTCAAACTTGCAGCACAATCACTTGCTATCTGGGATACACACTGGCCGAATGTCGGGCAGTTTTTATTGAACCCACTGATGTCTCCTGACATTCGGCCCATGTGTACAGGGCTTTAGGAAGTGCAATGTATATCCTCTGACTATCCTCTGGGGCCTCAATCTGTTTAAATGTTTAGATAAAAAAATCTGTTACATTTATTTTATTCGGCCATTTAAGCACTGTCATTCTATCACTGAGATTGCTGATAGGAGGTGAAAACACAAGGATGACTTAAAAAAGTGTGTGGGGGGGGGGGGAACAAACACACATATGCAGTGGATATAAAAAGTCTACACACCCCTGTTAAAATGTCAGGTTTCTGTGATATAAAAAAATGAGACCAAGATAAATTCCGAACTTTTTTCACCTTTAATGTGAACTATAAACTGTACAACTCAATTGAAAAACAAACTGAAATATTTTGGGGGGGGGGAGACTAAAAATAAACTTAAATAATGTGTTTGCATAAGTGTGCACACCCTCTTATAACTGGTTATGTAGCTGCGTTCAGAATTAAGAAATCTCATTCAAACTCATGTTAAATAGCAGTCAGTACATGCCTGCCATCATTTAAAGTGCCTTTCTAACCCCCTAATAAAGTTCAGCTGTTCTAGTAGGTCTTTCCTGACATTTTCTTAGTCGTATCCTACAGCAAAAGCCATGGTCCTCTGAGAGCTTCCAAAGCATCAGAGATATCTCATTATTAAAAGGTATCAGTCAGAAGGGTACAAAAGAATTTCCAAGGCATTAGATACACCATGGAACACAGAGAAGACAGTCATCAAGTGGAGAAAATATGGCACAACAGTGACATTACCAAGAACTGGACATCCCTCCAAAATTGATAAAAAGACGAGAAGAAAACTGGTCAGGGAGGCTGCCAAGAGGCCGACCGCAACATTAAAGTAGCTGCAGGAATATCTGGCAAGTACTGGCTGTGTGGTACATGTGACAGCAATCTCCCGTATTCTTCATATGTCTGGTCTATGGGGTAGAGTGGCAAGACTTAACAAAGAAAAACATCGAAGCCAGGCTAAATTTTGCAAAAACACTTCTGAAGTCTGCCAAAAGCATGCGGGAAAATGTGTTGTGGTCTGATGAAACCAAGGTTGAACCTTTTGGCCATAATTCCAAAAGATATGTTTGGCACAAAAACAACACTGCACATCACCAAAAGAACACCATACCCACAGTGAAGCATGGTGGTGGGAGCGTCATGCTTTGGGTCTGTTTTTCTTAAGCTGGAACAGGGGCCTTAAGGTAGAGGGGATTATGAACAGTTCCAAATGCCAGTCAATATTGGCACAAAACCTTCAGGCTTCTGCTAGAAAGCTGAACATGAAGATGAACTTCATCTTTCAGCATGACAACGACCCAAAGCATACATCCAAATCAACAAAGGAATGGCTTCACCAGAAGAAGATTAAAGTTTT
Organism: Glandirana rugosa; assembly: GCA_018402905.1. Classification (NCBI taxonomy): domain Eukaryota; kingdom Metazoa; phylum Chordata; class Amphibia; order Anura; family Ranidae; genus Glandirana; species Glandirana rugosa. The sequence continues at coordinate 339,477 of BLSH010291174.1, read as the reverse complement.
GGAATGGCCCAGCCAGAGCCCAGACCCAACCATATTATTTTTTTTCTCCACCTAAAAGATTTAAATTTGTTGTTCAACGTAGTTGTACAGTTTATAGGTCACATTAAAGGTGGAAAAAGTTCTAAAATTATTTATCTTTGTCTCATTTTTTTACATCACAGAAACCTGATATTTTAACAGGGGTAGACACTTTATATCCACTGAACCTCTATGGCTCCTTTCTGTTTGCTCTGAGAAAAAGAGTGGTGACTGTCAGTCAACTGCTCTCTGTTCTGCCCCTCCAGCACTCAATGGAGTGCCGGGCTGTGGAGGGGGCAGGAATGGCTGGCTTAGGCTTTCAGCAGTGCACTGAGAGGCTGGGTCAGCTGCTGATGAGGATTTGGGGGGATCCCAACATTGTTGTTGGGATCCTTCCAGAGCCTGGAGCTATTCTTTGACATGAGCAGACTTTAGCCCACTGTTGACCGATTCTGTCACAGGAAAGCACAAATCAGTGCACTCTTGTGACCCAAAAAATGTGGCCATACTTATCTTTTCAGTTAATGTATTTTTATTGTGGTTCAACACGAACAAAGATACATGCAGGGGCCAGGTATTGAATGGGTAATTTAAGAAATAGTGAAAAGCATATACATGATAGCCAATATCAGGCGGCCATACTTCTCTTTTCATCAGTGATCTGCTGCTCCTTCACTCTTCATCCTTGCATGAGGTGGGTCCTCTCTGGATATACAGTAAATGTTAGTTATGTGGTTATCTGATGTGTTAGCGATGCCTGGCTGCAGATCTACCTTAACCACTTCAGCCCCGGAAGAATTTCCCAGGTTAAGACCAGAGCACTTTTTGCGATTCGGCACTGCGTCGCTTTAACTGACAATTGCGCGGTCGTGCGACGTTGTACCCAAACAAAATTTGCGTTCTTTTTTTCCCACAAATAGAGCTTTCTTTTGGTGGTATTTGATTACCTCTGCATCATTTCTGATCACTGCTATAAACAAAAGAAGAGCGACAATTTCGCAAAAAAAAAAACACATTTCTTTACTTTTTGCTAAAATACAAATCCAAAAAAAAAAATATAAAAAAACATTTTTTTCATCGGTTTTGGCCGATTTATATTCTTCCTCATATTTGTGATAAAAAAAAATCACAATTGGCATTTGATTGGTTTGCGCACAAGTGGCCGTGTTTACGGATGATGAGAATTCATTTCTGGGGTTTTTATTTTTATTTTTTACTAGTAATGGCGGCGATCTGTGATTTTTAGCAGTACTGCGATATTGCAGCGGACATGTCGGACATTTTTGACACTTTTTTAGGACCAATGACATTTATACAGGGATCAAAAATTTAAATGTCCACTGATTACTGTGTAAATGTCACTGGCAGGGAAGGGGTTAACCTGCAGGGGGAGATCTAGGGGTTAACTGTGTTCCCTGGGCGTGTTCTAACTGGGGGGGGGGGGGGGTTGGGCTACCATGGGCATGAGAGATCTAACTGATCCCAGTGACAGGGATCAGTAGATCTCCTATGCCCCCACTAACAGAGCGGGGAGCCGCCGTGTTTACATCGGCGGTTCCCCATACTTTGCCTGTGGCCGCTCATCGCGGCTCGCCGGCAGACATCGGGTCTGCCCGAGCCGTGGGCACACTCCTCAGGAGTGCGGTGGGTGTGCGCGTGCGACGCCTAGCGGCCACTCGCAGATCACCGCTTTTTTACGGCGATTCGCGACCAGCGTCCACACTGCCGCCGTAAATAGACGGTAGCCAGTGTGGAACTGGTTAATGAACAAATTTCCTCAACATGATCGCTATCATCAGATATAATCCAATTGAGGTCTCCAGCCCTTTACCTTTTTTAATCTCACTTGGGGCGATTGCTTAAACGTTTGTGAATCAGTACTGCTGGGACCTGGAATAAGGGGACATGTCCTGAAAAATTGTATGTTTGTGCAAATAAAAAAAGTATAACGGACAGTACTCAATTGTTTCATTTTTAAATCCACTCTCTCTAGATTTAAAAAAATATAGCTAGAGATTTGTTTTTTAAATGACCCATGGCTCTGCCTTTATGGATGTTGTACTTCCACAGTACCAAGCAGAAGTGACAGGTTAATGGCAGATGTGTGCTTGGAGTAAACTCTGGCTTGGCCTGATCTGGTGGGTGACCAGCTAACTATTGTAAAAGGTTTTGTAACTGTCACTGAGTTCTGGTGATAAACATCCTGATTTATGACACATGCCTTCCTCTGTTCAAAGAAGGATCAAAGTCCCTCTGTAGGGGTCTCTGCTCATTAGAAAATGTCAGGGGTAGCTAATAAATTTCTGTAGGTTCTACTTTCCTTTTAACCTTTGTATGGTGCAGGACTGAGAATGGAGTTTCGTTTGTTATACAAAATAGTTTGATTCCGCAGAAGAGAGATGATGCTTGTGCCTTGCAAGTCCTTTGTTTCAAAAGACAGTCTAAAAATGTAAGTATATATACATACTATAATGTCAAAAGTTTTGGGACACCTGCCTTTACACACACATGAACTTTAATGGCGTCTTAGTCCGTAGGGTTCAATATTGAGTTGGCCTACCCTATGTGTGTGTGTGTGTGTGTATATATATATATATATATATATAAGCTGGTCCTGTCGGCTACTGATAGCTGTCTGTGACAGTGTGCTCTTTGTTCTCGAGTGTCATCTCAGCACACAAGCAGCAACTTCCCAGCAGCACATATGTGCGAGGTGTGCATTAAAGTCCACCTTTTTGCCAACACACATATGTACCTAGGGTCTGATGTTCTGTTTGCTATTGAGATTAGTGGTGTCATCTTTCCAAGATCAAAAGAGCTCTCTGAGGCATTCGGAAAGAAGGTTCTGGATGCCTATGAGCCTGACAAGGGATTTAAAAAGACTTAACATTTTTTTTATAATCAACTGTACCACTGTCAGCACTGTAAGCAAAAATATCTACAAGTGGTGTGGATTTCAAACGGCTGCTTAATTGCCCAGGACTAGTTGGCCCAATAAATTTAGGAAGGAGATTGCACAAATTTAAAGCAGACCTACTCTGCATTTGGGCACCACAAGCCACAAATGCAATTTAGTTCATTTTTAATATTCAAAGCAAACTCTTCCATCCATCCATGTCCTAAAGCTTTATTTTACTGAGAAATCACTGTGAACCCCCCCTTAGCATTTCTGGCTGTGGCCATCTTGAGTAAGGAAAGATTATTCATGTAGCATTTACTTCCTGGAATCCATCTGAGCTTAGCACCCAAAAGTGGAACTTCCGCTTTAAGTCCTCCTCCCCAGCTCCAGATGCTGAAACTGAGCTTTTGGGGAGGAGGGGGGGTGGGGATACCCTATTTTTAGGGGTACTTCCGTCCCGGTCGCCTTAGGCGATCGGAAGTGGAAGGACTCCTTCCCCCTCCCTCCCGAAGTCTTCTGGGACACAGGACAGGTCCTAGAAGACTTCGGGACCAATCACAATGCGCAGCGCCGCTCGCGCATGCGCAGTGTGCGGCCGGCCGTGAAGCCGCGGCCGGGTGCCCACAGTAGCAATGCCGGCGCCACGGAGGGGAGGGGGAGAGGAGCGAGGCTCCGTGCGGCTCCATGCGGCTCCATCGCTGGACCGGGAGACAGGTAAGTGTCGGTTTATTAAAAGTCAGCAGCTACACTTTTTTGTAGCTGCTGACTTTTAATAAACCTAAAGAAAGGGTGGAACTCCGCTTTAAGCATGCAGGCAGGGGGTGAGCTTAGCTGAGAAAGCACTCCTCCCCTTCTTAAGACTTATGGGATATATGGCATAATTTGTCTAGGTCTGGAAACCAGGAAGCAACAGAATAAATATATCATATACTTTCCTATCTATTTACTAATGTTAGCAGCATATGGATTAAGAGTCATCTTGATTGAGAGAGTTAAAGGGTTAAAAATGCTGCTCCTGTCTCTTTAACCACTTCCAGACCATGCCCCTTTTTTGGATTCGTGTTTACAAGTTAAAACCATTTTTTTTGCTATAAAATTACTTAGAACCCCCAAACATTTTATATATATATATATATATATATATATATATATATATATATATATATATATATATATATATATATATTCACCCTAGAGAATAAAATGGCGGTAGTTGCAAAACTTTTTTCTCACCGTATTTGTGCAGCGGTCTTACAAGCGCAATTTAAATAAATAAAAAAAAAAAATCACTTTTTTTTGCGTTAAAAAATAAGACAACAGTAAAATTAGGCCATTTTTTTACATATTGTGAAAGATAATGTTATGGCAAGTAAATTGATACCCAATATGTCATGCTTCAAAATTGCGTCCGCTCGCAGAATGGCGACAAACTTTGCAACTTAAAAATCTCCATTGGCGACATTTAAAACTTTCTACAGGTTACCAGTTTTGAATTACATAGGATGTCTAGTGCTAAAATTATTTCTCTCACTCTAACTATCGCGGCAATACCTCACGTGTGGTTTGAACACCATTTTCATATGTGGGCGGGACTTGCGTATGCGTTCGCTTCTGCGTGCAAACTCATAAGGACGAGGTGCTTTAAAAAATTTTTTTTAATCATTTATTTTACTTTTTATTTTTACACTGTCCTTTAAAAAAAAAAATATGAATTTGATCACTTTTATTCCTATTACAAGAAATGTAAACCTTCCTTGTAATAGAAAAAAACATACCAGGGGGTCTGGGATCAAAAAGACCTCAAATATCATATTTACACTTAAATGCAATTAAAAAAAAAAAAAAATGACAGTGAAAAAAAAAATGTCCCCTTTAAGAGCTATGGGGGGAAGTGACTTGTGACATCGCTTCCGCCCTGCAATGGTATGGAGCCGAGAGGGAGGCATCTTCTGCTCACTCAGCTTCCAGTGCAGGAGGGGAGCAGACCCGATCGTCTCCGCTGAGAAAACGGGGGGAGGGGGGTGGGCACCTCTCCCGCTGCAGATAAAAGGGATATCGTGGAGAATCCGCTGCTGAGACCACTTTTATCAGACGCAGAATCGCCTCCTGAAAAAAAAAATACCATGGTTATGGTAGCTATCTGCTCCCATAGCAACGGTATTCCACTAAAAAGAGGCCTCCGTCATATGACAGCGGCGGCCCGGAAGTGGTTAGTGTCCGATTTGTCCACTGCAATGTCGCAGTCCTGCTAAAAATCACTGATCGCCACCATTACTAGTAAAAATAAAAATACCATAATATCCCGTAATTTGTAGATGTGATAACTTTTGCGCAAACCAATCAATATATGCTAATAAATTCATTCACTATAAATAATCATAGCAAAAAGAAGCGCTTATATTCACAATAATCTTGCCAATATCTCATGCATATAATATTTTTGTGCAAAAATCATATACGTGTGCAATATTGCAAAAAAAAAGTGCATATCACAGAAAGTGCTATTGCAAATAAATGAATCTGTGTAAGAAAGTTGGTAAACAGTCCAAAATAGTGTCCATTAAACTATTTTCATCCCAATGTGCTGCAATCCTTCAAACTTGCTCCATCACCAAGAACCAGCATGCAGGTGATCACACTAGGGGCTTACCAGATGTAAACAACAAAAGCGCCTGTCTATCAGAAAAGAGCTCAGCCACCTCTCTCCGATATAAGGTCCACACCTCCAGGAAACCACCGATCTCATATATCATTCATAAGAGACAAAACAAAATGCTCCTCATAGTGTATCTCTCAGACAAATCGGTTTATTCAGAAAAGGGTAAAAGTTGCGCAGGGCCCTGTGATCAAGTCAGGAAGTGACGAAACGCGTCAGGTCGTGGCTACACGGCGGCCCGATGAGCACAGATGCACTAGACGTACCAGGAGCCTGGACGCTCCTATAGAGGTGGAGAGGAGCTGTACTCGGCGGACTGGTAGATGTCTAATTTCCTATACTGCGATTGTATATTTGATTTGATGTAAGCGCAACTTTTACCCTTTTCTGAATAAACCGATTTGTCTGAGAGATACACTATGAGGAGCATTTTGTTTTGTCTCTTATGAATGATATATGAGATCGGTGGTTTCCTGGAGGTGTGGACCTTATATCGGAGAGAGGTGGCTGAGCTCTTTTCTGATAAACAGGCGTTTTTGTTGTGTACATCTGGTAAGCCCCTAGTGTGATCACCTGCATGCTGTTTCTTGGTGATGGAGCAAGTTTGAAGGATTGCAGCACATTGGGATAAAAATAGTTTAATGGACACTATTTTGGACTGTTTACCAACTTTCTTACACAGATTAATTTATTTGCACTAGCACTTTCTGTGATATGCACTTTTTTTTTTTTGCAATATTGCACACGTATATGATTTTTGCACAAAAATATTATATGCATGAGATATTGGCAAGATTATTGTGAATATAAGCGCTGCTTTTTGCTATGATTATTTATAGTGAATGAATTTATTGATATATTACGTTTAAAGCAGCAGCTGAATACTTTATACTCCTTGTATATTTTCCTGTTATTTCATATGTTTCTCACATTTATGTACACAGAATAATTTATATACATTTGATTTAGCGCGGTGCTACTATCATAAATCAATATATGCTGATTGGGATTTTTTTTTACCAAAAATATGTAGCAGCATACATATTGGCCTAAACTGATGAAGAAATTTGATTTTTTTAGATAGTTTTATTGGATATGTTTTATAGCAGAAAGTAAAAAAAATATTTATTTTTTTTCAAAATTGTCGCTTTTTTTTTTGTTTATAGCGCAAAAAATTAAAACCGGAGAGGTGATCAAATACCACCAAAAGAAAGCTCTATTTGTGGGGAAAAAAAGGACATCAATTTTATATGGGTACAACGTCACACGGCCGCGCAATTGTCAGTTAAAGTAACGCAGTGCAGTATCGCAAAAAAAAAATGGCCTGCTCATTAAGGGGGTAAACCTTCCGGGGCTGAAGTGGTTAATAAAGCAATAAAAATTTGTGGTTGATGATTCTTGTATTCCGAATTGTCCTCACATTGACCATATGAGGGACTGTAGGTACCCCAATGAAGCCTCATCTGCCATCACCTAGGCTGTCCAGCAAGCATGTGCAAACAGTCCCAACTTCTTGCATGTGTTGCTGACTTTGAATCTTTGTTTTAGCATATATTTCACATCTTAGGCATTCAAAGTGTCTGATTTACAAGGAAAATCCCTTCTGTCATGTGTGCATTCTCAAGAAAGAAAATGTCGCACCCTTTTCAGAATGAAAGCGACAGCTTGGTGTCACTGCGAGTTCAGGCTGCCTCCTGAGCACACATTGGGTAGCCGGCTTTCTAAACACAAGATGGAGATGCCATTGTACCTGTTCCATCTTTGATAATATTGACTTTGTTGCCATAGCTGTTTGCCAGGCCTGTTGCTCAGGCCATCCTTGCTGTAGGAGCTGTGGAATGAAGGCCAGATAATGGGCTGTGAGATAGTGGGGTGGACATCATAGAGTCTGGAGGTGTGCCACTGGAATTTGGAAGGTAGCTGTGAACCATAATCAACCTGTCAGCAGGGAAAAAAAGTCATGTAGGACCTAAAGCACGGCACACAAGATAAACACAAAGAATGGACGGCATCCGAGTCACTTGAAAGCTTTGATTATTCTACTTTATAGCAGACATTGTGTCTCTGTATTTAATGGGCAACTCTGCCTGCCCTTTCTGAAAATATCACTGTTCTATGTGCCACCTACCTTATTGCCTAAGCAGTCAGCAGCACAAGGGACACATCCCACTTGATTTTCACATGGGAATGTAGGCTGCACATATGAACTACTAAATTATAAATAAGAGACAACACACTTAATATGGTAACAATAATGGCCGCGGCACCTTTATTGGTTTTAAACAAATATTATTCACACAACAGAGAATAAATATTAAATCATCAAGTATACACGTCGGATGTAAGGGTACACTTTTAGTTCACCCTACACAGGGAACACGACGACTGACGAATCCGTTATTCCATCCACCGTGTATCTTGTCACTATAAAAGTCTTTCCCGTCCGTCTCAACGGGTAATTTATGTCTCTGTGTTACAGACGATATTTCATCTTATTAGTTTCGAAAGTTCACTGAGCCTACGGCAGGTAAGAAACACAAATAGAACACACGGCACGAAATCCAGGATGTACTGAAAAAAAGGGACGACTGTCCAACTAATACCAAGTGTCGATGGAAGG
>BLSH010291174.1:314923-327369 GCA_018402905.1 Glandirana rugosa | reverse complement strand
GGTAACCTGAAACCTGAGGAAAAACCTTCAGCCAATGTTTGCGCCTTCTCCTTGTCTGGATAAAGACGCAACCAATGAGCCATTCTTTCCACTCTCACCGGCAAACATGCCTTTTGACGCGTCTCTGGAAGGCTGAGCATGTGAGGCCCTTTTGAAACATTTCGACACTGGATGTGTTCCAAAGCAAAAGGAGCACTCGTGCCTATAACGGCATGAAGATGCCCATTTACACTGAGCCTCATTAAAGGCATAGCATACACCTTTTTTATATACCGAAGAAGGACTAGCATTAGTCTGACCCTGTTTAGAAGAAAATGGTTTTTGCGGGGTGATAAGGTTTAACCATAAGCCTACGTCCTTCATACCCCATTTCAGGCTTGGATAAACAGCTAACTTTTGGCGGAAAGACTCATCGTAACTGAACCAACCTAAACCACCAAAACCTCTATAAGCCTCCAGGATGTGTTCCAGGTGCTGAAACAGCCCACTGCATTTATCCGGGAATCTTTCTCCCAAAACCGCCGTAAAAATGCAGAAGGCCTGCAACCAATTGTGAAATTAACTAGGAACCATCCAGCGCCTGTTATCCTCAAAATTCTCGTCAGATTTTTTTTAATTTTTAAAAGAGAAATCCTTAAAATTTGGAAGAAGTGTCATTAAATCTACAAATTCGCCCTTCCAGATTTTCTCCTTAACAGATATTGGCAAATGAAAACCTAGCGGAGACACCTCACAAGGTAAGACTTCCTTGTAACATGTCTCCGGAATAGAAGAAGAGCCAGAAGAAGCAACATTAGATGCAGGAATCACAGCCGGCAACGGTGCATTATTACCTGACCACACACTCGCTGGCGATGGCACCGCTGTTTTCTGCGAATTACCTAAAGCTTCTGTAAATTTTGAAAGAGAAGAAATGAGGTTAGTAATTAAACACTGCTGTGAAAACTCACCAGCCTGAATTTGGCCACTGTCCTGAGAAACTCCTTGCACCTCAACCTGCTTATCAAGAATGTCCGCAGCTGTTAACCTGGTAGACAAGGAAGGAAAAGAAACTGCAGCTGACTCCTGTCTATTACAGTCTTCTGCTAGTGTTAAAGTCTGCCTAGCAACTGATGACGCTGAGGGCAGAGGCGGATCAACACTATCTAGAAGAGGAGAAGGACTTCTCACTCTTCTCCGCCCCTCCCTGACACGAATTGGTGATGGAGACAGTGCCCTCCTCTTCTGTACCCGCTGTCTGCTCCGACGCGCTCCTCTTCTGGCACCTGTCTCCTCCATGTGCATATTGGCTGTAGCCGAATTAGGAGCTGCCATGGACGGACCTGGTCTCTCTGGCGGCCGGCTCCGCTGAAGCCTCCGGGCTGGTGAGGGGTTAACAGCCGGCGGGGGAGAAGGCACAGGCGGCACCACCGCTGTTCCGGGACCATGCACAGGCATAGGGGGGAACTCCGCCTCCGGCTCCACCGCAGATAAGCGTTCAAACCCTGCCCCCTCGAGGCACTGACGGAGCCATTCCTCTCCTCCTTCTAATGCTGCCCTCTCTAAAACCTGCCTCACTAAGCTCTTCATCCTAGTCTTCAGGCGAGCTCCCAGCTATCAGAGCTATACTCACACCTATGGAGCTCGCCACGCTACCTGAGCTCTTTTCCTACCTGAGCTCTTCTGAGAGGAAATGTGAGTGGGGGACACTTATATAAGGTCCCACTCACGTGTTTCCCGCCCGCAAAAACCCGTGCAAAACCCGCCTAAAATTCCCGCCTCAGGGACCCACGGAGGCCCTGGGCCCTATTTAAAGGGGACATGTCCTAAAAATTTTTTTTTTTTTTTTTATTAATTTATTAATAGTGGTGGCAGCCACAATCCCATGCTGTGGGTATTTATTATACCCACCTCTCAAAGTATTTGCAAAGCTTTCAGCCAGCTTCAATCAGATTGAGACACTTGAAAGCAACCATCAGCTTCAGTTTAGGGATGATAAACACGGATCATAAAGTATAACTAAGGCTTGGTTCACACTGCTGCGGTGCAAATTTTCTGCGAATTTAATACGATTGCGATGCGAGTTTTTTCAGTTCAGACACAAGTGCGATTTCTACATGTGTTGGTGCGAATCTACTGCAAAGCTGTAGCTGGAGTTGGAGGGGGAAGCTATCGCAGTGATGGGAATGGGAGATTGCGTTTTCAATCCGTGTTCTATTGTAGTCTATGGAGCTGAATTCGCAACGAACAGCATCGCACACGGATCAAACTCGCACAGGACCCTTTTTTTCACGGATTAGATTCGCAATGCATCAGTGTGAACTGCCCTGATAGAACACTATGTTATTGGAGATGACTTGCGAATTTGATCTATCGCAACGGCTTAAATTCGCAGTAGAGTTTGCAGCAGTGTGAACCCAGCCTAAAGGGGCATATTGTGGATAGAGTGGAGAGGGATCGGAACACAGATTTTACTGCTGGCTGTGTCCCACTAGGGACTTTCGCCCTCACTATTTGTCATGCTTGCTTTTCTCACCAATCATGAAAAATAAATCCCAAATTTTGGACTGGAATGGAGGGGAAATCTTCAAATTGGGACACCAGTCCTGGTGACACCCAGAGATTCCCTCACTTTGGATGTTTTGGCTATGGTAAAGGAAGTGAAGGAAAATCTCCCCAATGGGACCCAAATGCCAAAAAAAAAACCCTGACGTGGGTTATAACCCTCTCCTTCTTTCAAAATTGATCTCTGATTAAATGGAATGTACACTATATTGCCAAAATTATTGGGACACCTGCCTTTACACGCTTATAAAATTTAATGGCATCCCAGTCTTAGTCCGTAGGGTTCAATATTGAGTTGGCCCACCCTTTGCAGCTATAACAGCTTCAACTCTTCTAGGAAGGCTATCCACAAGGTTTAGGAGTGTCCATGAGAATGTTTGAGCATTTTTCCAGAAGCGCATTTGTGGTGTCAGGCACTGATATGGACTAGAAGGCCTGACTTGCAGTGTCCACTCTAATTCATCCAAAAGGTGTTATATCTGGTTGAGGTCAGTCAAGTTCCTCCACCCCAGACTCGCTCATCCATGTCTTTATCAACCTTGCTTTGTGCACTGGTCCAAATTATTTGGTGGAGGGGGGATTATGGTGTGGGGTTGCCTTCAGGGGTTGGGCTTGGCCCCTTAGTTCCAGTGAAGGGAGCCCTTAAGGCGTCAGCATACCAAGACATTTTGGACAATTTCATGCTCCCAACTTTGTGGGAACAGCTTGGGGATGGCTCCTTCCTGTTCCAACACGACTGCGCACCAATGCACAAAGCTGCAAAGGGTGGACCAGCCCAATATTGAACCCTACGGACTGAGACTGGGATGCCATTAAAGTTCATGTGCATATAAAGGCAAACGGTCCAATACTTTTGGCAATATAGTTTGTGTTAAATAGTGTTTTGTTTTTTGTTTTGTTTTTTTTCTTTGACTTTTCCACTTCCTCCAATACCTGGTAATCATGCCAGTTTGAGTCCTCTGTTTTTCATGCTGACCACACCAAGCACAATAGCAGATCCACGCTGGTGTGGTCAACTTGCCGATCCCTGCTTCCTCTTTTAAGATACGGACCCCTGTGTACATAGTGGGGGATGTACTTCCCTGCTGTGTGTTGCCATAAAGACATAAACTAAGGGGTAATAAACGGTTATATAAAAAATATGCTTATATTTGTTTTACCATATGATTTTGTTGAAATTATTATTATACAGGATTTATATAGCGCCAACAGTTTGCGCAGCGCTTTACAACATGAAATTAGATTGACACCTGCTAGCAGCTTATTTAAAGTGGCAGTCAACAATCCCATTTAAACTTTTGTTTTTAAAATAACCATATCAGCACAAGATCACGTATATACAAAATTATACCTGCGAAAAGAAAAGTGAATATACGTATCTTTCTGCCAGTACTTTGTGGGATACCTGCTCCCCCACTGCACACTGTGGTTTCTTCCACCAATGCATATGTTACTACAGGATGTATAAACCGATGGGACGAACCACATGGTGAGGTGGGGAAACCGTTGTTGGACCCCTTTGAAGAATCAAATACTTGTAGTGGTTAGGGAGACACAGTGGCAATGTTTTAGTCAAGACACAGACCCCAGAAAGGTAAGTATATTCACTAATTCTTTTAGCAGGCATGCTGTTGTATGCAAGCGATCCTGGGATGAAAGGGTGACTTTATCATCCTTGATCTGGAGCTGAAGGTTGCTTTAAAAGCTTTAACAAATTCCCTGAAGCTCTCTAAAAGTTTTTTGCAAATTTATTTTTAAAAGCTTGCAGCCTTGAAGAAAAAAAAAAAAGAAACCATTTAGATCCAACTATCTGCTCAATAGTTTTGCTATTTTTAGACCCTTTATTGTTGCAGTTACTTTCTTTTATCTCTGTTTTTGGCTGCTGCCTTGACTTTTCAAATTCTTTAAAGCATTTGTAAAAGTCAATTTTTTTCTTTTAAAATAACAAACATGTTATACTTACCTGCTCTGTGTAATGATATTGCACAGAGCGGCCCCGATCCTCCCGTTCTTGGGTCCTCCCCTCTGGCACTCCTGGCTCCTCCTCTTCTCTGTGTGCTACCATAGGAAGCGGCACACCCGCAAGCTCGATCTCAAGCAGCGCTGCCTGTGACCATAGACACAGACAGCTCAGCCCCGCCTCCCACTTATTCAGCACAGGGTTTGACTGACAGCAGTGGGGGCCATTGGCTACCTCTGCTCTAAGCAAAGCCTTTATTTGTGGGGAGAAGAGCATATTTTTTCACAGCGCTGGGACAAAATACAATGAGATTATGAATATTATTGTTCCTACTTAGATGATCACATTACATTTCAGATATCATTTGCAAAAAAAGCTACTTCAGTGTTTGTGGACCTTTAATGACAGCTGCAAATACTCATCACTGGGTCATATATCTGCCACCCCGACATGGAGTCCCTGTGGCACAATAAAAGTCTGAATTCTAATCAAGGCAAAAATATCAACTAGATTAGTACTGTGACCAGATCACAATGCAGCATATAATTTCCTTTTCATGTGCACTTCAGCGGGTGGACAGAAACGTAATGGAACAAGTGCTGCAGGCCAAGGCCGAACAAAAGGAGTCACTTTAGTTGTACTGATTAAAACTCCAGGGCAGAAATCATTAGGACACATTACTGTCAACAGACTTTTCTTTGTCGGTCTGACATATAACTGTACTGATAACTATAAGATAGTAAAATAAAAAGTGTTACTTCATACGTTTATTTTACTCCTTTATATTCCACTGACATCACTGTAACACTTACCATAGAATACTGGTCTTTGTGCAGCTGAAGGAGCTCACAATCTAATGTCTATGTCATAGTTATACACGCGTACATGCAAGATTGGGAAAGTGTGGGGGATGTTGGTTTTTGTATTATAGATCAAATAGCTTTAAAATTCCAGCAGGTTTTTAAAGTGTCTTTGGGGTTCCATAAGGCACAAACAAATGCATGTCTTTTATGTCAGCATTCCTATAAACGCTGATCTTGGCCCCAGTTTTCAAGCTCTCTTCTGCTCAGTGAAGTTGCCTATAATATTAAAGAGGGAGTAAAACTCCCATGCATGATTTTTACCTATAGGCATGGGCGTCCGCTGAACTTTTTTTAGGGGGGGGGGGCACCATTTTAAGGTCACCCATGCTCTGCCCCTTTTTGACAATGTCATTATCACATTATCACGGTCAGAGACTGCGGACATAGTCCAGGAGACAGTCAGAGACTGCAGACATGGTACAGGAGACGGTCAGAGACAGCGGACATGGTACAGGAGATGGTCAGAGACTGCAGATATTGTACAGGAGATGGTCAGAGACTGTGGACATGATACAGGAGACAGTCAGAGACTGCAGACATGGTAGAGGAGACGGTCCAAGACAGCGGACATAGTACAGCTGACATAGTACAGGAGATGGTCAGAGACTGCAGACATGGTACAGGAGACGGTCAGAGACTGTGGACATAGTACAGAAGACGGTCAGAGACTGTGGACATGGTACAAGAGACTGTCATAAACTGCATACATGGCTCAAGAGGATAAGGACCTAGTGAGGAACCCCGATCCGATCCCTGACTCCAAGGAGGGGCACTTGCCCCCACCTGCGGACGCCCATGCCTATAGGTAAGCCTATAATCAGGCCTACCTATAGGTACTGTAAATATTATTATTATTATACAGGATTTAAATAGCGCCAACAGTTTGTGCAGCGCTTTACAAAATGAAGGCAGACTGTACAGTTGCATCACAATTTGGTACAAGAGGAATCAGAGGGCCCTGCTCGTTAGAGCTTACAATCTAAACGTGCAGGAGATAGTAACTGTACATGCAGCCCATGACGTCACTGGCGCGTGCACACTGAAGGAATAGCATACCCATGCTGTTCCTTCAGAATCCTGTGCCGTAAACGGCGGCTCCCACATGCATGCGCGGGAGTGACATCACGGCTCCGCCTACTCACACAGCTGGAGTCTGTGGACCCGGAAAGAAGATCGGGTAGAGATGGAAGCACCTTCAGTGGTGACAGCGCACCGCCAGAGGGTTTCATTCTAAGGAAAGTTTTACATAATGCACTAGTATGCAATGCATACTACACATTATGACATTGCCTTGCAGGTTAAAAGAAAAAACGCTTTAAGGTCAACTATGTTTGGTACAGCTTTACTTTTGATGATTTTTTTTTATGCCCATGATTTAAATCTGTAGTATATGAAATATCTTACAAACATTTAAAGCGGTTATATACCTAATTTTTTTTCCTAAAATAAAAAAGATGTTATACGTACCTGCCCAGAGGAATATGTTTTATATGTGTGTGTCTGTATTATATATATGTATATATATTCTTTTTTTTTTTCCATACTGTATGTTCATATATAATATTTATCTGGTTAAAAAATGAACAAAATATTGAAAAATAAAATGCCGGCACACACTACACATTCAATTTAAATAATTACTAGGGATGCTATGGAGATGAAGCCAGTCTCTAAATCCACTGACCATGTTGACCTGCAGGTTTCGCAGATGATCTCTAGTAATTCAGATTTTTATTATATGCTCAGTATGCATTGCCAAGATGTGTTAATGAGTTTTTTTTATGTAATACCATCTTCTTGTTTTAAAATGAACCTTCATCCCATGCAGGACAAAGCAGCGGGTTCACTAAAATAAAATGCATGGAGATTAGTTGTTTGATTTAGCATTCCTTCATCCATCTCTTAAAGTGATACTGGAAAGAATTTTATTGAAAATGACAAACATGCTATTCTTACCTGCTTAATGTAATGGTTTTGCACAGTGGAGGCCTAATATTCTTCTTTTTGTCTAGTACACAACAAAAACAGCGCCAAACCAAAATCATTAAATCAATAAAATGGGTGATCAAAATCCATAAAGAAAAGATACAAAATCAGATATAGTGGCAATATACATAAATACTACGTAGTTAGTAAATGTGCTGTAAACATAGGAAAAAATATGGAAATGGGGGCTGCTGAACTCAGGTGATACCTGCACATAAATTCAGTCCATACATATATCAGCGCCAAACCAGATCGAAATAACACAAACTTGAACATATATCAATAATTGTCCAAATAATATGTGCACACACTTAAATAAAGTCACAGAGTGCTTAAAAGTGCTCTTCACTGCTTCAAAAATGCTGAGTGCAAAAGGTGCCACAGTGACCCTCTTGTGCCCTTACCCACCAGAACAAATGGACCTGCTGCTTTGCAGTCAGCAGACCAATCGAGCTGTAATCTGGTGGGGCAGGAACGATCTAGATCGGGCAATAATCCAGGTGTAAGCCACATATATATACACAGTGATATCCGATAGTTCCGGGAGTACTTGTGGAACCTAAGGGGCTAATCATCCACAGTGTGTAAAAAAGGCTGTTTGATCCTGTCTGCTCTGATCCTCCCCTTCTTCCACAGTCCCCAATCCATCTGTTGCACCATGCGGTGGAAAAAGCAGCAGGTCCATTTGTTCTGGTGAGTGAGGGCACAAGCAGGTCACCGGTCACTGTGTCTCCTTTTGCACTCAGCATTTTTGAAGCACTGTAGGGCACTTTTAAGCACTCTGTCACTTTATTTAAGTGTGTGCACATATTATTTGGACAATTGTTGACATATGTTCAAGTTTGTGTTATTTCGATCTGGGTTGGCGCTGATATATGTATGGAATGAATTCTTCTTTTTGCGTCCCCCTATAGCAAGCCTCTTGCTATGGGGGCACTCGAGCAGGTTGTGATTGACAGCAGCAGGAGCCACTGGTTCCTGCTGCAGTGTGAGCCAATGAGGAGACAGAGACATGGAAGAGCCATTTCTCTCATGCTCATTCCTTGATCAAGATGCGGCTCAGGTAGGTATAAGGGGGTCTAGCATTAAGGTAAACCTTAAGTAGAACTACTTTAAACATTGCTGAAAAACATTATTTTGCATGGAATAATGTTATAGCATTGCACCATTGCAAGACTGAATTCCTCAAGTAGGTGGCAGGTGAAATAGACAGCCTCCCTCCCTACTGAAAACCAGTAGCTGTAGGGGAGGTAGATTTAGTAGGATCTCTTTCATTTAAATTTTAATAGAAAACAGGTTTGCCATGCGTTGCTCACCATCTCTTCTTTTGTGGAAGTCAGCGGTTGGGAACCCCTTTACAGATCTGAAGGATCCTTTCTTTGAATAAGGAGATGGATATCGATGTACAGAGCTCAGGAACCCTCCTCAATCCATATTCATGTGTAGGGCGCAGCCGTCATCACTTCGGCTTACGAATGCGGTTTCATTCCAGCCTGTGTGTGAAGTTTATATTCGATATTTTCATAGGATTCCTTCAAGTTCTCTGGTTTCACCCCCGCTGTCTGATGGGCCTCATTATTCAACCACAAAATATCTTACCAGGATCCTCTTATATTGGGAGTCCTAGGATTCTCCACTTAATTTCCATGTATAAGTTGGCCAGGGAGTGTAAGATTTTTATTAGAAAGAAAAATAGGCCATGTTTGAGGAATTTTCTCAAGTGTCATTGAGGTTTTCCTCCTGCTGTTTCACAGGCTCATCTGTAAAGGCTTAGACTTTATATGTCCTGTCTGACTTACAGAACAAATGAGCCTGATATTGTAAACCCGAGCAATGAACTTCTCTCGTTTGCTCTTTTCTGGTCTGTAAAATATTCAATTAAAAGTGCTGTGTTATATCTGTTTAATAACTGAGACTAATACCTGTTGATCCTTTCAGAAATTAAATGAGCTAAGTTCCCGAATGCTCTGCCTTTACTGCACGGTTATCAGTAAGCATTGTTCCCAGTTCTCTCTGTGAACTGCTGAACACCATGTTATGGAGGGGAGTGTTCTGTAGTCCTAGCATACTAGCTGTATGAAACCCCAACCAGATTCCTCCATCTACACAAGCAAGATGGATAGAGGAATTCTCCCCACTGAGACAGTGGCACTGCTCTACTGTCAGAATACATTGATTAGCAGCCGATGATTGAGAAGTTTTCCAACACCACCTTTCAACAAAAGTCAATCCAATGAACCACTTCTTTTGAATGGAGACGTCCATGAATGGATCAAAATTTGACTGGTCCCTGCTAAACCGGACAAATTTTGACTGATCCATGGCCAGCTTAAGGCCCATTTCACACAGGTGGCTATGGGGTGGTAAAAAAAAAAAACCCTCTTCTCAAGCCCTAACCCCCAACCCCAGCGCTCACCTACAGACTGACATGGTGCCACTTAGAGAGGTGCACATTGCAGCGATGCTTTACATTGTAGTAATGTAATTTTAATGCTACGAGTAGAGTGACAGATGGCACCGCCTGTTAAACTCTCCCATGTTAATGGGACCGTGCATGTTGAATGCTTGGCTCTCAATTGTGGTGCAGTCCTGCAATATTGATGAATTGGAATCCAGATGGTTCTGCAAAGATTGGCCAAATTTCGATCCATGGCCGTTCCCATTCGATAGCAGTCAATCTAACAAGTTTTGTTTGATTAGCGCTGCAGCCAGTCAGCTGTAGCACCGATCTGTGTTTTTCGATCAGCCCGCTGCCGGTTCGAAAATATACTGTATAATTTATGGCAGTGGCAGCTGGTGAAATTTTAGGATTGGGGGTGCCACACTCCACCCTTCCTTTTTTGACCCATCCCACTTCTCATAAGCTCCACCCCTTATAGATTCCACCCATTGTGTCAGGAGTATATAGCCCAGCATCAACAGGTTATACAGCATCGCCAGATAGGAGTATATACAGCTTCACCAGATAGGGGTATATACAGCATCACCGGAGGGGTATATACAGCATCACCGGAGGGGTATATACAGCATCACCGGAGGTGTATATACAGCATCACCGGAGGTGTATATACAGCATCACCGGAGGGGTATATACAGCATCACCGGAGGGGTATATACAGCATCACCGGAGGGGTATATACAGCATCACCGGAGGAGTATATACAGCATCACGGGAGGAGTATATACAGCATCACGGGAGGAGTATATACAGCATCACCGGAGGCGTATATACAGAATCACCGGAGCAGTATATAGCATCAGCGGAGGCGTATATACAGAATCACCGGAGCAGTATATAGCATCACTAGAGGAGTATATACAGCATTACCAGGGGGGTACCTAGCATCCATCTACCCCCTTCCGCTGCGGGGCTCACGACACTGACAGTACCCCCTCAGGGCAGTCGGGACATCAAAGTCCCGCATTTACCCCATCTAGGAGTGGGTGGCAGGCAGGCAGCGGTGTCCGGCGAGCGAGGAGCAGCTTGGCTTCGGCCGTGCACCCCCTCCCCCTTCGAGAAAGACATCCAATAGGATCGCCTGTCTTCTCCGCCAATCGGGAAACCGGTAACATACTGGCACTACCTAATTGGCTGAGAGGCGATTCAGTGTTAGAAAAGCAAATATTCATTTGCTTTTGTAACACACATGAGTGGGCTTTGCGGCGCCATGCTCTGCTCCACAAGCCACTCTATGTTGAAGCCTATTAGAGCCTACGGCTCTAATGAGATGCTTCATAGAAACCCCCCGCTGCGATAATTCATGCGGCCGGTGTCCTGAAGGGGTGAATAGGATGTGGTTGTGGGCGGCCATGGATACATAGCATATAGGGAGGTGGCGAGGACAGAGGGAGCGGTGCCCATGCACCCTTAATGGTTAGGCCGCCCCGGAATTATATGGCCAGATTTAGTGAGCATTTCACCCTAGATCAAGAAGTGTTACTGACTGCCTCAGTTACGAAAACGGAAAGTCTATACAGCCACCACAAGTAAGGACTGGTAAGCTGCAATATTTCGTGTTTTTGTGCTTGGACTTAACTTTAACACAGCCATTCTCAGCTAGGGTTCCTTAGAGGTATAGGATTCCTCAAGAGGTGGCAACAGGTTCCTTGAGCTGTGGCTGACTGACCTCCCATGTGTTGGTGCTTGTTTAATTCCAGGGCCAAAGCCAGCAGCAAGGCACCGGTGATCATTTTAGCTGTCTGTAAGTGTTGCATTCTTCCTCCTGATCACAAGTTTAAGGAGCATTTTCCCATTGAGCCCTGATAATTTGGCTTTAGTAAGGGTTTCCTGGGACCTCTTTTAGAGCTTTCTCTTGGTTAAAAAGGTTGAGATAGGCTGCTTTAGTGATGTCATCTGGTTAGCACTTTTGCTTTGCAGGGTTGGGGCCCTGGGTTGATTTCCTGCAAGAGATGGTATCTACATGGTGTTTGTGCTGCCCAATGTTTGTGTGGGCTCCCTCTCATTAGTGTTTTTTCCTGACAGATTAAAAACATGCTGCTTGGGTAATTATCGTTAGTGACAGTGGTGGGGATTTGTAAAGTGTTCTGAAATATGCTATGAAGTGAACTAGCTCTATATAAATTAATTACTTCAAGGATCTGCATGCTAAGGAAGAGCTCTGGTTTTCCTATTCAATGCCACCACACCGGGTCCAAATCGACCCTGATCTGTGAAAACCACACAAAACCATATCGGAGGTCATGCATCTTTCAATGCTTTGTAGATCATTGTATTGTTTGCGTGCTGACATCACTAAAGTCTTCCGTATCCTATTAGAAGCCTGCGTTCCAAGAAGCAAAGTGTCACAATGGACTTTTGGGCAGTCCTCAGACCCCCCCAAGTTCGTAACACATGCTACTTATGTATGTGTCCTTATTATAAAGTCTAAATGATAAAAGTCGTTCGTTTCCGAAAAATCCCATTTGGCTCTCGGACACCCCACGTCCATCGGGGAAAAGGTTATTTATCGTTGTAAGAGTCGTAGGTCCTATGTCAAAAGTGGTCCGAAGATTATCCTATGCCTTCTGAAATCACTACAGTCGTGCGTTTGTTATGTTACTAGATGTTTCGTAACTTTCTACGTACTGGAGGC
>BLSH010291174.1:293419-308264 GCA_018402905.1 Glandirana rugosa | reverse complement strand
TATGTTCTTATTCGTGTTAATTGAATATAAAATACTCTACTTCGGCCTTTTCCTGTCTAATATGGCCCGAGTATGTGTATGTATGAATGTGAGTTAGAGACTAGAGGTCGACCGATATGGGTTTTTCTCTGGCCGATACCGATGCCGATATTTAGAAATCGGAGTGGCCGATGGCCGATATTGGATGCCGATTTTTTGGGGCTGATATGTTAGGCCGATTTTTTTTTTTCCGGCTTCATCTCATAAAATATAAGTTAATTGTGCTTATTCTTGTATGTATATGGTTCACTTAAGAGCCCTTTCAATATAGCCATATACCAGTGCCATAAAATACAGCCAAATACCAGAGCCAGGAAATACAGCCATATACCAATGCCACAAAATACAGCATATACCAGTGCCACAAAATACAGCCACATACCAGAGCCAGGAAATACAGCCATATACCAGTGCCACAAAATACAGCATATACCAGTGCCATAAAATACAGCCACATACCAGTGCCAGGAAATACAGGACACATGGAGATTCAAATTTCCCGCCCCCCCCCTGCGCTGTGATGATGTCATCACACGTGAGCCTGTAAATCAGAAGGCAGAGCAGCCCGAGCGGCCGCAGTACTCCATTTGGCCACTGGGGCTGCTCTGCCTTCTCACTGTGTCTGAATGACACAGCGGCGCTCCTGAGTGTCCGGGAGCCCGCAGTCTAATGCGAGCTCCCGGCGCCGACGGGAGGGGGCGTATATCGGCCTAATTTGCATGATAATCGGCCGATGCCGATTCATCCAAAAAAGGCAAATATCGGCCCGATATATCGGCCAACCGATATATCGGTCGACCCCTATTAGAGACCTTAGATTGTAAGCTCCTTGAGGGCAGGGACTGATGTGAATGTACAATATATGTAAAGCGCTGCATACATTGACTGCACTATATAAATACCTGTAATAAATAATTATTATGGATTATGCCCTTTAGATGTGTTTGGGACATGTTTTTAAAAATGTACAATCAAATTTTAACGTGTGTGGCCATCTTAACTGGTTTTTGGGATCACAGTGCCTTTTAAATGTTAACAAGATTGAAAGAATGGCATGTTGGGCCGTGTTCACATGGAGCGTAGCCGTGTTTACCCACCCAGGGATGCACAAGTTTTGTATGCATTCGCACTCAGATGGTCCTATTCATGTCAATTGGGATGCAGTGGCTGCAGGGACACAGCTGCTGCTCCCACTTTGACATCAGTGTGGATGCACGGTCCCTAATGCTCACCCTTTGCGTTCTGCACTGTGCACCCATATGAATGTCAGATTGGGAGAATCGTTTGTGTCCCCGCAGCTGCTGCATTCCAGTTGACATGAATGGGACTGCCTGCATGGGGATGAATGGAACACCTGCGCATGCAGGTAAGCACTGCCCTTGCAGGGGGTATTATACAGGTTGGTAGGTTTGTCAACCAATTGACCATTCTCTTTTTTTTTTTTTTTTTAGTTCTGGTCACAAAACAACAAAATGTGGGAAGAGAAATATTGATGTCTGATTTATATGTGAAATGAGCTAAAATATGGTTTATGTTTAACATGTTTTTTAATAACCTGATGTAAACATATTACATGTCACCTATTCACATAGCACTATTTGGCATATCTCTTGTTTGATTCATGATTTCCTTTTTTTTTTCTAGCTGAAGAAAACACGCAAAATGTTTTATACCCAAATCACAATGGAGATTATCCAAATCCCTGCATCCAGGATGATCTGTATAAAATGGGATTCACCAAGGGGGTTTCAGTTTCCTTGCCATCATCACCATTACTGCCGCGCCAGTCATACGCTGTACCACAGCGGGCAGCCAAGAAATCCCCAGGTAAGGCTCAGATTCGTCTCACTATGTTCTTTAATTAGGAAGGAATATTTTGATTTAATTGGGATGAATTTCTTAGAAATTGTACTTTAGGTTAGAATGTGAATTCTACATTTATAAATCTATTTATAAATCTTCAGATTATCGGATGATAAAAATTGCTTTCGGAGTAATCGTACGATAGTCTGATTACAAGTCTGGGACAAACACGAAAACTTTGCTCGGACGACAGCCCAGCGAATGATAATCGTTTAATCAGTACAGTATGCGTCCGATAAAAATCGATAGACAAATACTACGCATGATCATGAACGTAGCTATGCAAGGAAGGTTTTCAAGAATCGTACAAAAAAAAAAATTGTACTTTTAGTACAGTGCTTAAATGCACTGTTGCATGTGTTATAAGTATTATACAACTAAATGCGAACGATAAGTCGTACGGTAATCTGAACGTGTGTACGAGGCATTAGGCCGGCTGGTTCAGCAGGAACCTGATGAATTTCAATCCATCTATGGGCAGGCTGGTTGTACTAGAGTCAATCAATGGATCGACTTCAGTACAACCAGCCTGTTGGGTTTTCTTTGTGCGAACGTGGCTGGCCGCTATGACTGCTGGAAGTGATTGTTGTATTCTGATGTCTGGGAAACCCCCCTCTGTCAGAATACAATAGCGCAGTAAGTGTTCATTGCGGAATCAAGCAATTTTCTTTCCGTCAACCACAAAATTGTATCATGTATGACTTGCTTTAACCTTGTCATACACAGCCCAATCTTATTGTGCAATATTTCTACAATCAGGGCATTGTAAAATTTGTAAAGTACGGTATATGAACTAGAAGCTTTGGAGAGAGAGAGAGAACAATAAATTCATGTAGAGAGATTTTTTTTTTTCGATGCTTAGGTTTTCTTGATTCTAACCAGTTTTTCTCCATTAATATAAAACTCTAGCTTTATTTTGGCCCCTCATGGCTATTCTGTCTGTTGCGAAGATTTGAAAACTATACTTTAGCTTACACTTCTAGATATAATACAGATGGTCTTTCCCGAAGATGTGGTGATCAGCATGTCTTTAAGGGCTCCATTCACGCAAGTGTAAAAAATGCTGTATACTGATTGCATGATTTGGCTTTGTATATCCACTTCCAGACCAGGCCTTTTCTGGCACTTTTTGTTTACATGTAACACTCAGTATTTTTTGATAGAAAATTACTTAGAACCCCCAAACATTATATATATATATATATATATATATATATATATATATATATATATATATATATTTTAAAGCAGAGGCCATAGAGAATAAATTGATGGGTTTTGCAATTTTTTAATGTCACATGATATTTTACAGCATTTTTTTAACGCAATTATTTGGGGAAAAAAATACACTTTTTTTTTAACTTTAATGCAAAGATACACGATACATGAATGTAAACATCCTTGGACAGCAATAGGCACGTGACAGGTATTCTTTATGGAGAGATCTGGTGTCTATAAGACCCCAAATCCCTCCTCTGCCCTGAAAAGCATTCAAAACATCAAGAGCTGTGTTTTTGAATGCTTTACATTTTTTTATAATGGCGCCATTGACATTCAGGTAAACCAAAAGTGATGTCATGTTGTTTCTTCCAGGTTACCATAGTGAACAGCCGATCCAATCCGATCCTGGCTTTGCTTGGCTGTCCGGCCAGCCGGCGGAAGAGGGAGGGGACGTCCCCTCCCGCTGCTCGTAAAGACAGTCCAGCCGCTAGTTAGCTGCTGGGATTGCTTTTACAAGAGAGCCAACTACTGGCTCTAAAAAAATGGTTCCAGGGTGATGCTTGCAACTGCAGGCATCATCCTGGTATAACCTTCAAAAGTCCAGGGACGTATGGGTATGTTGCTGGTTGGATAGTGGATATGCAGCAGTATTGAAAGCTAAATGCCCACCTATGCTGTGCAGTGTTCAGCAGCTGCAGTTAGCAGTGTAAAAAATGTAACAAAGATGCGTCTAGGACCTTATTTTACACTGACAGATGTAAATGTTTGTGCTAACGTTTAAATGCATATGTCATTTTACTTACATGGACCCTATTCGCTACTGCCAGTGCTCAAGGCCGACTTGTATATATTAAATATTTGTACCATGCGGCACTGCTGATGACACAGTAATGTTGTTTACAAGTCAACCCTGAATGAGATTTTCATGCAACGACCTGCGCACAAAACGACCTCGGCCTTCAGCTATTAATAATGTTTACGGGTCTACCCTAAATAAGTTGTTCAGTTAGCGGCAGCACAGTGATCTCAGCTGATGAGATCACTGTGCTGCCGCTGACTGAACAACTCCTTTAGGGTCGACCTGTAAACATTAATAGTGTTTAATCAGCAGTAGCAGTAACGCTAGCTACACTTTGATATTTCTATGTTGGACCTGAGAAGTGGCGCTGACCAGTATGGTCCTATCATGCTATAAGTATGTAATAATTAATAACAATGTTACATGTGTACGGCTGGATTGTTCTACTAGCAATATCTGTGTAAATTAATATGGCAATGGCATGTGAATGAGGCCTGACAGGTGGTGATGAACATTTTAATCTTAGTACAACACAAATTTACACCACAGACTTGAGGAAATACACTCCCAGTGACCCTGTGAGATGCTATTGCATTCTGTCTTTAGGGAACTACAGAGAGCTCAGCAGAGTTACAGTATTTGCTGGTTAAAGTTAGAAGCTTTTAACATCACTAACCTGGGACAGCCAATGTATCAGATGTCCCAACATATTCAGGTGCTTGTTACAGGCCATTGATTGATCACATTGTGAATGAAGGACAAAGAGTATAGAATGGAGGAGGCGCCTTCAATAATGGTAGCTCTTATGTTTCTGGCCCAACATGTACTTCTAAAGGGTAACGCCACTTTCATGGGGGAAAATAAAAAGCAGTCATATTGTAATTAAATGTTATTTAATAATACCTTTTCAATCTGCAACACTGTCATTTTCAATAAAATGCAGTATGGCTACCTGGAGGCATTCTGTATACAGATATACAGAACACCCCCCCCCCTCAAAAAAATGCAATTTCCTGCTTGTGTGATTGGCTTACTGATTTTCACAGAATTCTGCACTAAGATGCAAGCCAGATTCTGAGCATCACCCACAACAAAAATGCAATTTTAGGTGAGAATCTCCCAAAGGGAAATCTTGTCTAAAGGGATGCAGACCCTGCCACTTTCCTCATTCGAACCCTGCAGGTGCAGCAGCTGATTGATCATTATAAAATCACTCCCATACAGATTCACTTAGCACTTAGACACAGACAAACAAACAGCTAAAATTTCTTCAGAATAACAAAAGGTAGGAATCTGCAACAAAGTTTGTTAAAATCCTTGCAGTGTACATAGATCACCCAGAGGAGAATGTTTTTTTTCTGAACAAAAGTGGAGTTGCTCTTTAAACCCTCGTTCACACTGTTGAGATTTGTCATGTGATTTGACAGTTGCAAATAGCATGACAAGTCGCACCCAGTTGCCGGCAATGGAACTGTTCAAATTGTTGGTCAAAAGGTTCCTGCACTACTTTTTTCCCATTTCATTGTGACTTTCATAGGCTTCTGTTAAACTAAGTCACAAGCCACAGTGAAATCGGAGGTGCAAATCGCACTTATCTGCGGCTTTGAAATCGCTCTGAAGTAGCGTGATTTCAAAGCAGCACTGGTGTAAACCAGGGCTTAAAGAGGAAGTAAACTCTTCCTCTTTAATTGCGCCTACAGGTAAGCCTATAATAAGGCTTACCTGTATAATAAGGCTTACCTGTATAATCAGGCTTACCTGTATAATAAGTCTTACCTGTATAATAAGGCTTAGCTGTATAATAAGGCTTAGCTGTATAATAAGGCTTAGCTGTATAATAAGGCTTAGCTGTATAATAAGGCTTAGCTGTATAATAAGTCGTACCTGTATAATAAGGCTTGCCTGTATAATAAGGCTTGCCTGTATAATAAGGCTTACCTGTATAATAAGTCTTACCTGTATAATAAGTCTTACCTGTATAATAAGTCTTACCTGTATAATAAGTCTTACCTGTATAATCAGGCTTACCTGTATAATCAGGCTTACCTGTATAATAAGGCTTACCTGTATAATCAGGCTTACCTGTATAATAAGTCTTACCTGTATAATAAGGCTTACCTGTATAATCAGGCTTACCTGTATAATAAGGCTTACCTGTATAATAAGGCTTACCTGTATAATAAGGCTTAGCTGTATAATAAGGCTTAGCTGTATAATAAGGCGTCGCTGTATAATAAGTCTTACCTGTATAATAAGTCTTACCTGTATAATAAGTCTTACCTGTATAATAAGTCTTACCTGTATAATAAGGCTTAGCTGTATAATAAGGCTTAGCTGTATAATAAGGCTTAGCTGTATAATAAGGCTTAGCTGTATAATAAGGCTTAGCTGTATAATAAGTCGTACCTGTATAATAAGGCTTGCCTGTATAATAAGGCTTACCTGTATAATAAGTCTTACCTGTATAATAAGTCTTACCTGTATAATAAGTCTTACCTGTATAATCAGGCTTACCTGTATAATCAGGCTTACCTATATAATAAGGCTTAGCTGTATAATAAGGCTTGCCTGTATAATAAGGCTTAGCTGTATAATAAGGCTTAGCTGTATAATAAGGCTTGCCTGTATAATAAGGCTTAGCTGTATAATAAGGCTTAGCTGTATAATAAGGCTTAGCTGTATAATAAGGCTTAGCTGTATAATAAGGCTTAGCTGTATAATAAGGCTTAGCTGTATAATAAGGCTTGCCTGTATAATAAGTCTTACCTGTATAATCAGGCTTACCTATATAATAAGGCTTAGCTATATAATAAGGCTTAGCTGTATAATAAGGCTTTCCTGTATAATAAGGCTTACCTGAGGGTACTGTAAATATCTCCTAAACCTGCACCATTTAGGAGATATTTATGATATACACTTGCGCCAACGTCATTGGCACATGGCCACTGAAGAAACACCCCAATCCTGTTGTTCTTTTAGGGCCCATGCCGTGAGCGGTTTACCGCGCGTTTGCACAGGAGAGACGTCATCGCGGCTCCCGCCACTCATAGCGCTGGAGCCCGCGATCCTGGCAGAAAGATGTCGGCCATGTCTGTAGTGTGCAGATGGCACTGCAGAGCTTCGTTCTGAGGTAAGTATTTCATAATGACCTAGAATGCGATGCATAAATAGCTCATTATGCTTTGTCTTGCAGGGTTTTTTTTTTTCTGAGTGGTTGTAAAATCAAAAGGTTTTTTTATCTTAAAGGGGTTGTTAAGGCAGAAGGTTTTTTTATCTTGATGCATTCTATGTAGCCGCCTCTCCAGTACCCCTAATACTTACCCGAGCCCCATCTCTATCCAGCGATGTCCACGAATTTCTCGGCCGTTATGGACTCTCCTCCTGATTGGCTGAGACACAGCAGTGGTGCCATTGGCTCCTGCAGCTGTCAGTTAGCCAAGCAGGGGAGACGGGGCAGGGCCGAATGGCAGCTCCGTGTCTGAATGGACACACAGAACTGCAGCTCGGCTCGGGTGCCCCCATAGCAAGCTGCTTGCTGTGGGGGCACTCGACAGGAGGAAGGGGCTAGGAGCAGTGAAGAGGGACCCGAGAAGAGGAGAATCCTGCACAAAGGAGGTAAGGATAACATGTTTATTGTTTTAAAAAAAAAACAAGACTTTACAATCACTTTAATGCATTTTATGCATTAAGATAAAAAACCACCTGTGTGCAGCAGTACCCCTCAGCCCCCCTCATACTTACCTGAGCCCCATCTCGATCCCGCAATGTTGCAGGAGAGTCTCGGCTGTCTTGGACTCCTCATTGGCTGAGACAGCAGCATGGCGCCATTTGCTCCCGTTGTTGTCAATCATAAACAATGCGCCAATGACGAGAGAGAGGGGGCGGGGCTGAACCACGGCTCCTTGTCTGAATGGTCACACAGAGCAGTGGCTCGGCTCGGGTGTCCCCATAGCAAACTTCTTTCTGTGGGGGCACTCGGCAGGAGAGAGGGGCCAGGAGTGCTGGCGAGGGACCCAAGAAGAGCAGGATCTGGGCTGCTCTGTGCAAAACCACTGCACAGAGGAGGTAAGTATAACATTTGTTATTTTTAAATTAAAAAAAACTGAGATTTTACAATCACTTTAAGCTGCTTTGCAGCCAGCAGTAAGTTTTTTTTTTTTTTTTTTTTTTGTGAGACAAAAAACTCCATAAATAGGTTTCCGTTTGTTTTTTTGCTAATTTTCCACTTGTAATTCCTGGTATATTTTGGACCAGAATGTTGAAGGACACATTAAGCTTTGTGATGTAATACCATTTCCTGTCTTATGGCAGATATGACAGATGATGGGGACTCTGAAATATATTGTGTTATTTTTCCAGTGCTTGCTGAGGTTTTTAAAGGTCGGAGTTTTTATAAAAGGCTCAGGTTTCCTTAATGGCATAACAGACTTTTCTCTGGGGTTCTAATTTTACCAATTTGTCAGTCCCATGCTACGTATTCACTTTCCTTTTGTTTGCAGTGTTAATTTAAAGGGCTATTCCAAACAATACATAATATGCACATATTGTACTAGATCTGGCATTTATTAATATCAAGCTTTAGCTCTTTTTTTAGATGAAGTCCAAAATGACACTTGCAGTGAGGACCCCCAAACATTAATTCTAGGGTAGAGGATGTATTGCTTGCTCTGGCAGACTTTCTCCATCTGTGAGACTGGTCCCCTGAAGGCTCTTCCCTAATGGCCCATACACACGATCCGAAATCCTGCTTTCAAAGCGATCGTACGATAATCGGATCGTTAGTACAGAGCTTTCGAGAGCCGATCATGACATTTCATCCGATATTATTTGATCGGACAAACACAAAAAAAATGTTCTCGTATGATACCAGATCGGACGATTTTCGTTTAATCAGGACAGTTGTCATCTCAAAATACAACACAAATACACTACAACACATGACATCAATTCAGATTTTTATTCTGTTGTACGAGAATTTTCGTGACTTTAGTACACTCTTCCGATTCGTTCTGAGATTAGCATGCAAAAAAAAAAAGGGACGATCTGTCATCCGATTTTCGGAACGTGTGTACAGGGCATTAGGTTGGCCATACATGTTAGATTTTCTGTCCACTTTTCTCTCCAATTTTCCTTAGATTTACCTTTAACTATATAGTACAAGGACCTGCCTAATTGGATAAAATTGAAAGTGTTTAGTTTTGACCTCATCTTATATGGTTTATGGTAAATCTAAAGAAAATTGGACAAAAAAATCTAACATGTATGGCCAGCCTAAGGTGCTCCAGCTGGCGATTGCACATTGATATCATCAAGTACACTTCAGGGCCAGTAACCTTGTATTGTGCGTGAGGATGGCATGAGACCGCCACCGTAGGTGGAAAGGGTTGGCATAGTTGGTGCTCTTAATGATGTTATAGGTCAAGCACTCATTACATCTGTGGGTGTATTAGGGGGGGGGGGGCAGAGGACTTCAGATTTCAGCCATGACAGCTAGCACCAATACACATGAAATTTAAAGTAGAACTTAAAGGCAAAACTTTTTTTTTTTTTTTTTTAGTTTTGGATAGAGTGCAGAGGGATTAGAACCCCTATCAGTTTTTATTGTTGCCTTTGCCTCCATTAGGGAGTTTCGTCCTTTCTCTTTGGCCAGTTTGCTATTATTATTGAAAGTGAAAGTGACATCAATTTTGAATTGTCCCCAGAAAAGAAATATAAGGCTTCATTTACACTGCTGCTGGTAAACGACCGTTTAGGAGCAGTTGGGTGTTTTTTTCAGCTGCCCCTGAACTCTCCTCTGTTATCAGTACATTTACACAGGGTCGTTTACAGTCGTTTTCAGGCAGTTGAGTCTAGAAACATTTTTTGGAAAGCAAAAAAAATGCATTCAGGACTGATGTTCATTGACATTTGAAACAGCAAATGCCTGTATTAGCTTGTAAACTCGCATTTATCCGCCTTTCATTTACAGGCTTTTTTAATGGGGACACAGTTTTGGGGAAAAAAAAAACACTTCTAAACGCAAACGCGGTAGAATTGAAGTTTTTTAAACGGCAGTTACTATCTGTCAAGGTAGATCGTTCAGTAGAGGTTTTAAAATGTCCCATGTACATGAAGCCTAAGGGATATCTTCCAATGGGGACACTAGTTTTGGTGACCTGGGGGTCCCCAAGATATTGCTTATGGGACAGGAAGTTAACCACTTACCGAAGCCCGCATTGTTGTACATCGGCATGTGGAATACCATTGTTATGGTAGCAGATAGCTACCATAACCCCGGTATTTTCTGAAACAGTGGGCGGTCGGCTTTCATATAAAAGTGGTCTCTGCGGCGTATTTTCCACGAGATCACTTTTATCGGAGGCGGTAGAGGGGTGCCCCCCTCCCGCCACATTCCGGTCATCTCCGCCGCTTACCGGATCTGTGGGTAGCAGCGGAGACAATCCGGTCCGCTCCCCTTGCTGCCTGGATGCCGACTGAGGGTAAGATGGTCCCCACTCGGCTCCATGGCATTGAAGGGCGGAAGCGACGTCAAACGTCACTTCCACCCAATGCTCAAAGGAGACAATTATTTTTTTCAAGTGTCATGATTCTTTTTTCTTTCTTTCTTTTTTTATTGCATTTCAGTGTAAATATGAGATATCATATTTAAGAGGTCCTGTCATGCCTTTTGTTCTATTACAAGGAATGTTTACATTCCTTGTAATAGGAATAAAAGTGACCCAATTATTTTTTTTTTAAAAGGACAGTGTAAAAATAAAACGTAAAATAAATAAGAAAAAAAAAATTTAAAGCGCCCGTCCCGCCGAGTTAGTGTGCAGAAGCGAATGCATACCCAAGTCCCGCCCGCATATGAAAACAGTTTTCAAACCACACATGTGAGGTATTGCCATGATCGTTCGAGCGAGAGCAATAATTCTAGCATTAGACCTCCTCTGTACCTCAAAACTGATAACCTGTATAAATGTTTAAACTTTGCTGATGGAGATTTTTAAGTGCCAAAGTTTGTCGCCATTCCACGATCGGGCGCAATTTTGAAGCATGACCTGTTTGGTATCAATTTACTTGGCGTAACATTATCTTTCACAATCTAGAAAAAAATTGGGCTAACTTTACTTTTGCCTTTTTTAATTCGAAAAAGTAATTTTTTGCCAAAAAAATGGTGTTTTTAAGACCGCTGTGCAAATACGGTGTGACATACAGTATTGCAACGACCAGCATTTTATTCTCAAGGGTGTTAGAAAAAAAATATAGAGTGTTTGGGGGTTCAAAGTAATTTTCTAGCAAAAAAAATGATTTTAACTTGTAAACTCCAAATCTCAGAAAGAGGCTCTGTGCTTAAAGTACAACTTAAGGCAACATACATATTTTAGTAAATCCTCATATAAATACCTAAAAGTTACACATGGTAATAAACATAACTAAAATGATTATTTTCCTACCATATAGCTGAAATTGTGGTCTGTAATCCCCTATTCATTCCTTCTTTGCTGTATAGTGTTAGTGATGATGGGAGAAGTTCAGCAGATCTCAGATTTATTTCCTTTCAGTGAACTAACTTCTCTATATCCCATGACAAACTACAATTCCCAGAGTCCTCCTGCATTCTATGATGCTCAGTCTATTTTACATAACACACACCCATCTGCCAATCAATAGCTGGGTGTGTGCTATGTAAAACAGCACAAGTCAGTACAGGTTAGTTTCCACACAGATCAGTCTATTAATCTGTGCGCTTCTCTGCCTGCTCTCCTTTGGTAATTTGTAAAGTGGCTGAACAGAAGCCAAGCTAGGAGCTAGAGCAGTGGGTGGGCAAAGGCGGGACATAGGTGGGAGTGGTCGGGGCTTCGTGGCCCAATCGTGGGAGGAACATAATCGGGACGTCTGTGTAGAATAAAATGCCTGAAATGTCCACCACAGGAGCACCCCGCAAAACGAGACAACAGGCAATTCGAAAACCAGGAAGTAAAGTTGTCTCCTCATTAAGGAAAGTGCACATGAGAGCAGGGGACAAGGTAGATATCTCAAAATCCTTACTGCTTTTTGCAAAACAACCAGTGAGATGTTTAACAGACTGCATAGGTGCATAACATATTGATTTCTTAACTTTGACCATAATTCCTCTTTAAGTGGTTAAGGTAAATCTCTCCAATGGGACGAAGATGGAAAAAATAAACCTTACAGAGGTTATAATAACCTTCTCTTACTCAATCCAAAATGAAAAAAAAAAAGTTTTGCCTATAGTTCTACTCTAAAGTGGTTCTAAAGCCAGAAGGTTTTTTTTTTTTTTATCTCAGTGCATTCTATTCATTAAGATAAAAAACCTTCTGTGTGCATCAGCCCCCCTAACCTTACCTGAGCCCCATCTCAATCCATTGATGTTGCAGGAGTGTCTTGGTTGCCTTGGACTCTCCCTCCTCATTGGCTGAGATGGCAGTGCGGCGCCATTGGCTCCTGCTGATGTCAATTAATGTCAGTGAGCCAATGAGGAGAGAGAGGGGGCGGGGCCAAACCACAGCTCCATGTCTGAATGGACACACAGTGCCCCATAGCAAGCTGCTTGCTGTGGGGGCAAGAGGGAGAGGCCAGGAGCGCCTGCGTGGGACCCGAGAAGAGGAGGATCTGGGCTGCTCTGTGCAAAACCAACAGCAGAGCAGATAAGTATAACATGTTTGTCATTTTTAAACAAAAGAAAAACTGAGACTTTACAATGACTCTAAGTACCACCCTTGTCAGAAATCTGGTGTCCTCAAAACTTTTTGTGGACTGACCTGAAATGCCAAACCTGATCAGCTTTCTTGGGTATGTCCTGTCTTCTTCCCCTCAATGTGATGGAGATGTAGAAGGGAAGGCATTTGAAGTTCAAATGAGGAGATGAGCCAAGGTTTACGGTGCTGCCCCACCATAGATACATTTCAGCCTGGGTTCACACTGTTGCAGTGCCGGACACCGCATGTAATACATGCAGGAATCACAGCACATTCCTGCGATGTCTCTGCGGTGCGATGTGAGCCATGGATTTGTATAGCTCAGATCGCACCACATTTGCACCAAACCGGTGCAGGACCCTTTTTGTTGTCCGCACCAGAATCGGATGGCATGGGTGTTCATACCCATGCCATCCAATTCTGCAAATTCCGCTGCATTTTGTAAACCCATTACGGAATGTCGTTAACATACACTCCGCAGTCGGTTCTCATGATTGGGTTGCGATTTAAATGCAGTGCCAAATTTGCTGTGAATTTGCAACGCAGCTAGTGTGAACCGAGGTTTAGTGAGTGAGTGTTGTCACCCTGGGACAGGAAGTGTTACTGGGCACAATCACCAGGTGAGAAGAAAAGAGGGCCTGTAAAAAAGACACAACTGCAGCCACCACATCTAAGGGTGCAGGTAAGCTGCAATATATTACATTTTTAGTTTTTTTTTTTATTATTTCAATTACACTTTAACCATTTTAAATATCTATTTTAAATAGACTAATATGGCTACTATAAAAGCTATATGTGGTGAAGACAACCTCTTTATAATTGCGCAATGATCTTTCCTTCCATTACTCCTCTGAACAGTAATGATATGCAGGAGGAATTTAAATCCATCAAATAGCTATTTTCTGTCTTTGAAGTAATTCGTTATTTCTCCCAGTCTGAAAGAGTTGGTATTAAGTAATGTTGTATAGTTTATAATGCATAAATAAATGATTATGTTGATGTGTAGAGGGGTTTACAGAGAGGCATTTAGTTGCTAATTGCTATTTTATATCACAATCTCATAACCATATCTGACATTCTAATGAATAAAAGTAAAACTGGGATACACACAGATAAAACCTACACAAAAAAGTGATAGAATGAATAGGGTGCATGTTCTTGGTCCTAGAGCTAACCAGTGCTGCCCTATGAGCATTTTGCTTTCTTGGTAGTCCTTTATATTTATTTGCTCCATTGCTCATCTTCCCTTGTGTTTGAGTTGCAATGCATCTTTGTACGCAGAAAGCAAAACAATATGTGAGCACAGTGGCTCAGCAGTAGAGAGTCACTAGAAAGAAGTACATCTCTTACCATAATGCTAACCTTATAGACTGTTGGGCTGGGACCTCCCCTGTCTCCATTGGGCTGGGGATCACCCCTGGCTCGGTTGGGCTGGGGCCTCGACTGGTTTATTTGGGCTGGGGACCTCCCCTGGCTTTTTTGGGCTGGGGACCTCCCGGGCTCGGTTGGGTTGACCTCCCCTGGCTCTGTTGGGCTGGTGACCTCCAAACAGAGGAAAAAACAATAGGCGGCACTCCAAACATAATGCTGGTGCTGTATTTATTGACCATGATCAGCCATACAGGGTACAAAGAAGGTAGACGCGTTTCACTCAAGACATGAGCTTAATCGTAAGCGTAATGATTAAGCTCATGTCTTGAGTGAAACGCGTATACCTTCTTTGTACCCTGTATGGCTGATCATGGTCAATAAATACAGCACCAGCATTATGTTTGGAGTGCCTCCTATTGTTTTTTCCTCTGTTCTGAAGCTATGGTAGCGAGCCGAGGTGTGCACCCAAGGGCGGATAATCTGGAAGCAGTCTGGAGCAGTGAGATACACCTGTTGCCTAATTGGAGCTGGTGACCTCCCCTGGCTCCGTTGGGCTGGTGACCTCCCCTGGCTCCGTTGGGCTGGTGACCTCCCCTGGCTCCGTTGGGCTGGTGACCTCCCCTGGCTCCATTGGGGCTGGTGACCTCCCCTGGCTCCGTTGGGCTGGTGACCTCCCCTGGCTCCGTTGGGCTGGGGACCTTCCGGGCTCGGTTGGGTTGGGGACCTCCCGGGCTCGGTTGGCTTGTTGCCTCGGTCCCCTCCAGTGGTCGGGGTTACCTCGGTCCCCTCCAGTGGTCGGGTTGCCTCGGTCCCCTCCAGTGGTCGGGTTGCCTCGGTCCCCTCCAGT
>BLSH010291174.1:275001-287273 GCA_018402905.1 Glandirana rugosa | reverse complement strand
AAATATGGCAAAACTGGTGGCAAGTGGCATCTTGGCAGCTGTACGCTTGACTTTTCTCAGTTCACGGGCAGTTATTTTGCGCCTTGGTTTTTCCACACGCTTCTTGCGACCCTGTTGGCTATTTTGAATGAAACGCTTGATTGTTCGATGATCACGCCTCAGAAGCTTGGCAATTTTAAGAGTGCTGCATCCCTCTGCAAGATATCTCACTATTTTTGACTTTTCGGAGCCTGTCAAGTCCTTCTTTTGACCCATTTTGCCAAAGGAGAGGAAGTTGCCTAATAATTATGCACACCTGATATAGGGTGTTGATGTCATTAAACCACACCCCTTCTCATTACTGAGATGCACATCACCTAATATGCTTAATTGGTAGTAGGCTTTCGAGCCTATACAGCTTGGAGTAAGACAACATGCATAAAGAGGATGATGTGGTCAAAATACTCATTTGCCTAATAATTCTGCACACAGTTTATGGTAGCGCCATAGAAATTGATATACAAGTACCTGTAATAAGTAAAATAAATGATGATTGTGTGTTCCTTAATTACTGGCAGTATGTTAAAGCCCAACTCTAGGGAAAGTGCAAATGGGTTTGCCCCTGCACTGCAATGGTGAAATGCTGCGGGCGCTGGCTGGCCTTGCAGCAAGGATTATCCTGCGGATAGGAGGGATCGGAAGGATCGGGTAACTTAAAGTGCTTTTCTTGTTCCCCCTAAACCTAAACGATCATTTAACCCTTGCAATGCTGGGGCAGCCACACTGCAATGGAGCATTTTTATTTTCTCTGGCATTCAGCTTTAAGCTCTTTTGTGTACAGGGCCAGTAAAGAGCAGAGCTGTGTTGGTTTTTGTATTGATTTACTGGGTGGATTTTGCCCTGGACAGGTATTCCCATGGATAAGGCTGGGAAAGAATAATATGACATTACAGTGTTTGCTTTGGATGAACAGATCAGTTTCCACGAATAAATCTATTAGTAGAAAAGCGATTTAGACTAACTTTTCTGTATATTTTAATGGCATTACTTTGCTTTGTTGATAAGGGGTCTGCCCCCCCCCCCCCCCCTTAAAGCCTAAGGGCAGTGAACTGGCCCTTTGCTTATAAAGTTTGGAGACCTCTGCAGTAGTCCACAAATCTTTCTGACCATGGCCGCGAACTGTACATTGGCATGCTGGTTTGTAGTGCAATGTTCTAGGGTGCCAGCACTGGGATTAGTAAGGTAGTGTTGATGCCCTAGGACATCCTTTTTCAACCAGGGTGCCTTGAGGTTTCTTCAGGGGTGGCTTGGCAAAATGCCTAAAAATTGCCCAAAAATTGTATGCAAGCTGGCATGTGGATGAAGGCTGCCTTTTTGTTTGCACGAAGGCACAGATTTTCATTGTGCACCATTACAACCTTCTAGCTGCCGGTGTCCTAACAACCAATGGCATCATCAGGTGATAAGGAGGATGTCAGTCGTCTGCATAGCATCCTTGTTTGACCTTCCCCTGCCTCTCTCCATCAGCGCTGGCATCACATTAGCTGAGTGATGGAGATAACTGAGGGAGAAGAGAAACATTGGAATACTCATCAGAACCAGTTTTGAAAAGTGTGTTTGCTTTTGAAGACTAAATCACCTCTAACGTTGGGTGTCCTACTTGGAATTCTGGGTGTTGCTGCATTGTGTAAAACTATTAGAATAGCTTTTACATTTTAGAATTGGGTGCCTCAAGACTGTCCATGATTTTTAAAGGGTGCCTCAAGACTGTCCACATTTTTTAAAGGGTTCCTCGAGATTGTCCACATTTTTAAAGGGTGCCTCAAGATTGTCCACATTTTTTAAAGGGTCCCTCGAGATTGTCCATATTTTTTAAAGGGTCCCTTGACTGAAAAATGGTTGAGAAACACTGCTGTAGGAGTTGAAGTTCCACTAGAGCCTAATACTGGCAGGATCACCAGGTCCAATGAAAGTAAGAGAAGCTTACATTACAAAATAAGACCCACATAAGACAAGGAGGAGCAAGCTACCACCTGGCAACATTTTGTTTTTGGGTTTACATATAGTTTACCAAGGTTTTGTATAGACCTTCATGTTCTCATAGCTCTGTTTAAATCAGCCAATTTTTTTTTAGTTTTTTAGTTTTATCTTAGGCAGAGTTGATGCTTAAATGGTGCATGTCTGCCTTTGTTGTTGGTCAAACCAAGGTCACTTATAAGTGCAGTTAAAGGAATGTCCGTGTGACCGTCTCTCTATTGTAGTGGCAGTGGAGCACAGTGTGTGTGTGGGAAGACAAATTCTCTGTCTAGGAGCTTGGCTGGATCTGATCTGACCCCCGGGTACATCCTCACAATAACCTGAGGTCATCCTCCCATTGCCTGCTATTATGTGGATAAGCGCACTTGCTTGGGAAACACATCCTCCTCCTCCTCGTTAAATTTTTCTCGAACACTTCAATTTTTTTTGCATGCCAAAAGATGACAGTGCTTCAACACAAAGTACTTTAGGAGGCATGTAAAATGCATTTATATTCACTATATGGTATAATATTGGTAGCATCTCTTGGTTTTCAGTGGCCTATGCGTAGGAAATGATGCTGAAATTTCACTACAATTGTCTTTATTTTATGCCCTTTCTTCTTCTACATATGATAAACTGGCATGCAAATACCAAGCCAAGATACAAATGTGAAGAGACTTGGAACTGGCCAGTGCTTGCTAGGTGTCCTGAGACTTGGCATGCAAGTGACGGTCGGGCGGTCATTCACTCCTTTCCTCCTCAATGAGATCAGAGTAGGATTTGTCCCATCCTGGAGGACATCATCTTTTTGAATTACTGCCGTCTGGCAGACTTTTCAGAAATGCTACGCTAAAGACAGATCCTTTCAGGGAAAGCTTTTTTCCAAGAGCTATTAAAGTGTTACTAAACCCTGAACCCTGTATTCACTATATCTGGCCTCCCACAGTACACAGAACATGGAAATGCAATTATTTTAGTAAATATAAACAGCTAAATACCTTTTCTCATCAGCAGTATATAGCAGTCTTGTGACTTCTATCAGTGTCTGGTTAAAGCTTGTAGGGGGAGTTTTCATTCTCTTCTGACTGTCCTATGAGGCTGCAGAACCCCTTACCCTCTGTCTGGACTGTGCTGATTGGCCCTGTGCTGATCACATGCACCCTCCCAAGAATAAAAACTCTCTAGCAATACACACCAAACTGAGCATGTGCATAGCGCCCCCAAGGCTCTGTCTTATCAGAAGAGGGATTGGGGTCAGTGGAAGAAGGGGAGGATCAGAGAAGATGGGATCAAACGGCCTTTTTTACTCAATGCACATGATTAACCCCTTAGGTTCCACGTATAACAAGTATGCTTTACTGCATATAATGACTGTTGTGGGTTTAGTAACACTTTAAGTTCATGAATGAAGATTTTTAAAAAGACAATCCGTAGTGGTGACTAGGCACCTATTGTGACATTTGCTCCTGCTGTTCTAATTGGGGGGTATGATTATTTGTGTATGTGTTGTTGTTTTTTTATATTTAACATGTGAGTAGTTTTATACAAATAAATTTCATTGTGACTTGTTGCAATGACAATAAAGTACTTATCTTCTCTAATTGGACTCTGTAGAGATGTAGAGATTTTCTGGAGATATACCACCTGCAATTACAAGCACTACGGAAACAATCATCATTACTTCCCATCAAAACCCCTAAATGGCACACAACAAACATTTTAAATCATTTCTTTTGGGAATGCTGAACTGTAAAAACACACACTATATTACCAAAAGTATTGGGACGCTTGCCTTTACACTCATGGACTTTAATGGCATCCCAGTCTTAGTCCATATGGTTCAATATTGAGTTTGCTCACCCTTTGCAGCTATAACAGCTTCAACTCTTCTGGGAAGGCTGTCCACAAGGTTTAGGAGAGAAGTGTCTATGGGAATGTTTGACCATTCTTCCAGAAGCGCATTTGTGAGGTCAGGCACTGATGTTGGATGAGAAGGCCTGGCTCGCAGTCTCCATTCTAATTCATCCCAAAGGTGTTCCATCGGGTTGAGGTCAGGACTCTGTGCAGGCCAGTCAAGTTCCTCCACCCCAAACTCACTCATCCATGTCTTTATGGGCCTTGCTTTGTATACTGGTGCGCAGTCATGTTGGAACAGGAAGGGGCCATCCCCAAACTGTTCCCACAAAGTTGACACCTTAGGCCTTATACACACAGACATTTTTTACCGCCGTGTTTTTTTAGCGTTTTTATCAGCTCTCCATGTTATTTAATGGCCCCATAAAAACACTGACGTTTATGAGCTGTAGATGGCATCAGCGTTAGTGAGCTGAAAGTAGAACCCACGGGCAGCGCGTTCCGAGGCTGTAGCGTTTTGGCGGTTTCGACGATGAGTCAGCAAAACGCTCACTAACACCATAGCGACGTTGACCGCCGTTTTTAGCACCGGCGTTTTCAGGTTAAAAAAATAGCAGAGGAATGTTTTTTTCAACAAAACGCCTATTGACGCCGCCGCTCACTGGCAATCACTAACGCGCATTAACGCCGATGCAAAACGCCAATGAAATCGCGTTTTTGATGCAGATTTTTCCCTGACATGGGGACCGACGTTAAGCTTATTTTTTTTAATACGCCCGTGTGTATGGGGCCTTAAAGTACAACTAAAGGCAACATGCACATTTTAGTAAATCCTCATATAAATACCTGAAAGTTACACATGGTAATAAACATAATGGACAGACGCACTCCTAAACCTTGTGGACAGCCTTCCCAGAAGAGTTGAAGCTGTTATAGCTGCATAGGGTCGGCCAACTCAATATTGAACCCTATGGACTAAGACTGGGATGCCATTAAAGTTCATGTGCGTGTAAAGGCAGGCGTCCCAATAGTTTTGGTAATATAGTGTATATGTAAACCTAGCTTGCTAAAAATGTTACAATTGAAGTACTACATATAACAGTA
Organism: Glandirana rugosa; assembly: GCA_018402905.1. Lineage (NCBI taxonomy): Eukaryota > Metazoa > Chordata > Amphibia > Anura > Ranidae > Glandirana > Glandirana rugosa. Next base: position 282,317 of record BLSH010291174.1, on the reverse strand, counting down.
TAGAGGCATGTGAGTTTTTTGCGATTTGTCTTTGGTGTGCAGGACTTGCTGGGACTTGCAGTCCCTCGGTGGCTGCCCATCTGTGCCGGGTTCTGGGAAGGCCTTTGATCTATCAGACAACCTCTGAACTAGGTGGATGTTTGTGCCAGTGAGCTGTGTAGTCAGCACTGTTTACCCTGCGCTGTGTTTGGTCATTGCACGCTGATTTGCTCAGCTAGGGAGAGAATTACTCCTCCTGCTGTGTCAGCCACATAGGGGAAGCAGCAGCAGCACAATCCGTGTTAGAAAGCTCCTTGCACTAATGTCCTATAGACGCCCTGGAATGTAAAGTCACAAAGCAGAGGTAAGATTACACACATTGTCCTTTGAAGACGGCGGAAGAGTTATAAAGTCCGATATTTGCTGCTTTTTAGGACTCAGCTGTTGGCTGGATTCTTTATTTGGCACAAGCCCTTGATGTCTTTTTATGTATTAATATAGAATACATTGTGGCATTACGCCAACCTTGTAAATGCACTTATTAAAGAAGCCAGTACCTGTCAGCTCATACTGGCCATACACATACAATACGCTCTGTTTTACTGTACAGGTTGGTGTCCCTTTTTCCAGTATTGTGGGGTGGTTTAGTGCACTGTTTCCTTAACATTTCTATGTGATGCCACCAACAACCACAGGAAACAAAATGCACTTAATGGCCGTATTATTCATGCATTCCAAATTTAAAGTGTTACTAAGCCCAGGGCCCTGCATTCACTATATCTGCTCTCCCACAGTACACAGCACATGGAAATTCAATTATTTTAGTAAATATAAACTGCTAAATTCCTTTTTTCATCAGCAGTTTTGTGACTTCTATCAGTGTCTGGTTAAAGCTTGTAGGAGGAGTTTTCATTCTCCTCTGACTGTCCTATGAGGCTGAAGCCCCTCTGACCCTCTGTCTGGACAGTGCTGATTCACCCTGTGCCTGCATTTGCATGCAAAAAAAAAAAAAAAAACTCTCTAGCAATACACACTAAACTGAGAATGTGCAGCCTGACTCCAAGGCTCTGTTCTATAAGGAAATGGATTGGGGACAGTGAAAGAAGGGAAGGATCGGAGTAAACAGGACCAAACAGCCTTTTTACACAATGCAGAGGAGTAATCCCTTAGGTTCCACAGTGAGTATAACAAGCATGCTTTACAGCATATACAGACTGATTTTACTGTTGTGGGTTTAGTAACACTTGAAATCAAACCGATACAAAAGAGCCTTGTAATCTCCAGCTATGTAATCATACAAAATGAATACACCTTTGATTGGTACCATAATCTAATCTGTCTTTATATTGGCCTCCTTAAATCCCTAGGAATAGGAGGAGGATAACACTGCAAGTCACCTTTCACACTGAGGCCGCCCGAGCAAAGTGCACCTCGTTTTAGCGATGCTTTATCGCTGTTTAAGTGGTGCTTTTCGCCCACTAGTTGGGCACTTTTAACCCCCAAGAAGGGGTTAAAAGCGCCCATGTTGCGGCGCTTCTGAATCGCTTTTCAGGCGCTTCGGAAGCGCTGCCTATTCATTACAATGGGCAGGGGCGATTTGGGAGTGCTGTATACAGCTCTCCCAACCCGCCCCAAAGATGCTGCTTGCAGGACTTTTCCCAACATCCCGCAAGCACACTGCCCAGTGTGAAAGCACTCAGGTGGCATGGGAGGCAGTATTCAGGCACTATTTCTGGCGCTAAAACTCCTGAAAACTGCCTTCAATGTGAAAAGGATCTTAGTGCTCTGAGTGACCTGGCTGTTCATTCTGGTAGGGGTCTCTGCATGAAAATGGCTTCTATGTCTGGTCATACATTATACAATTTTCCTTTAGATTTACCAAAACCATATAATATGAGATCAGACCTTAACATTTGAATGTGTATGCAGTCAGACAGGACCTTGCTCTACAGAGTTGAAGGTAAATCTAAAGGAAATTGAATAAGAAAATTGTATGATGTATGGCCAGTTTAAGATGTTGGTGACCTCCATTGTAAAAGTATTGTGGAAGCTTGATAACTGAATACTAGGGGTAGAAAGGCAGGCATGGTAAGCAGAGTAGTCTGAAACTTTATTGTTACACAGCACAGTTTAATGAAAGGAATTAATCATTATTATATGGGAAACATAGGGAGTTGTCCTTGTAGGGTGGGATCCTTCATAGATATAAAGTGTGGTCCTCTGGGCATGGAGCTCTGACAGGTGATTGTAGTGGCAGCCATCTGCCCTTCTCATATACTCCCCCTGCTGCAGTGCTGGTGATGAGAGGGAGAGGGCGCTGATACTGGCTATAGAGACACAGCCCTGTAGCTGCAGTTTAAAGAATTATTTGCAACTTAAAGCAGTTTTTCCCCCTAGAAACAAAACATTAAAAATCAGAAGCTATAAATAGTGTAGTAGCTGCTGACTTTTAATAATAGGACATTTACCTGTCCAAGAATCTAGCACAGTCCCCACCTGAGCTGGCTTTTCACTGGTGTTTGGGTCCTAGTACTGCATGTTTACTTTGTGAAGGCGGCCATGACAGCTTGCGGCTTCACAGCCAATTTCCCACAGCGCATTGGCGAGCGGCACTACACTTTGTGAAGGGTCCCGCAGCTTTCCAGAAGTGGGAGTGGGTACCTGTTAAAACCAAGTGCCTAGTTTGGGTACACCCTTAACCACTTAATGACCAGAAGGATTTCCCACCTTAGGACCAGAGCGCTTTTTGCGATTCGGCACTGCGTCCTTTTAACTGACAATTGCGCAGTTGTGCGACGTACCCAAACAAAATTTGCGTCCTTTTTTTCCCCACAAATAGAGCTTTTTTTTGGTGATATTTGATCACCTCTGTGTCACTTCTGATCACTGCTATAAACAAAAAAGGGGTTAACTGTGTTCCCTCGGTTTGTTCTGACTGTACGGGGGTTGTGCTGCCAGGGGCCCCAGAGATCTAACTGATCCCGAGTCCAGGGTCAGATCTGACATGCCGCCTGTCGGAACGGGAAGCAGCCGTGTTTACATCAGTGGTTCCCCGTCCTGGCTCTGTCACAGGTGATTGCGGGTCGCTGGCAGACATCGAGTCCGCGCGGCCCGCACAGAGAGCCCCTTAGCGCCGTGCCCGCGAGCGACAACTATAAACGGTAATTCGCGGGACAGAGCCACACTGTTGCCGCTTATAGTCGTTACGTGGTCGGGAAGTGGTTCTAAAGCCTAAACTTCTTTTACCTTGCATTAAGGTAAAAAATGTTTACACATCAACACCCCCCCCCCCCTTACTTACCTGAACCCTCATTCGATCCAGTGATGTGCATGTCTGCAGCTCTTCTCTCTCCTCACTTCTGAGTCTTGCTGACTTTGCTGGATTTCCCAGTGCTGTCAATCAAAAGCAGTGACGAGGGAGCTGGGGGCAGAGCTGGGTTCCACTGTCTTTTTCAATGGACGACACAGAAGTGGGGCTCGGGAGTGAGCATGCATGAGTGCCCCCATGGGAAGCGGCTTTCCATGGGGGCACTAAACAGAGAGGAGGGGCCAGGAGTGCCAGCGCAGGGACCAGAGAAGGGGAGGTTCACTGCCACTCGTTTAACAACTTACCTTTTTAACGACTGCTCAGACTTACGACCAGCTCTCCCCACCCGAACGACGCGCTATACATCATTGTATTGTACAGTACAGTACAGAATTTTTGTTTGTGTTCTCTTCTTATGCAAATTAACCACTTCAGCCCCGGAAGGATTTCCAGCTTTAGGACCGGAGCCCTTTTTGCGATTTGGCACTGCGTCGCTTTAACTGAAAATTGCGCGGTCGTGTGACGTTGTACCCAAACGAAATTTGCGTCCTTTTTTTCCCACAAATAGAGCTTTGTTTTGGTGGTATTTGATCCCCTCTGCGTCATTTCTGATCGCCGCTATAAACAAAAGAAGAGCGACAATTTTGCAAAAAAACCCAAATTTCTTACTTTTTGCTAAAATACAAATCCAAAAAAAAATATAAAAAAACATTTTTTTCACCGTTTTTGGCGGTGTGGAATATTCTTCCTCATATTTGCGATAAAAAAAATCGCAATCGGCGTTTATTGATTGGTTTGCGCAAAAGTGGTCGCGTTTACGGACGATGAGAATTCATTTTTGGGTTTTTTTTTTTTTTTACTAGTAATGGCGGCGATCTGCGATTTTTAGCGGTACTGCGATATTGCAGCGGACATGTCGGACTATTTTGACACTTTTTTGGGACCATTGGCAGTTATACAGCGATCAGTGCTATAAAAATGCACTGATTACTGTGTAAATGCCATTGGCAGTGAAGGGGTTAACCTGCAGGGGGCGCTCTAAGGGTTAACTATGTTCCCTGGGCGTGTTCTAACTGTAGGGGGACTGCCCTAGCTTGGGAAGGGAAGTGGTCACAGCCTTCGTATACAGGAAGGCTGTGATCACAGCCCTTCCCCCTCACACAGAACGGAGGTCCGTGTTTACATGGGGGGCCATCGTGGGTAGCTGGCGGACCCGCTCCCTGGCCCTCCCCGAACACAGTGAGCGCGCGGGCGCGCCTCCGGAGGCGCGCGCGCGCTCACAGTGCGCGTTATTGCAGCCGCCGTCGTATGACGACGTTTTGTGATAACGAGCCACTTTGCCGCCGTCAACCTGCGGTTGGCGGTCGGCAAGTGGTTAAAACAATGTTTTTTAGCTGGAGTTTTGTGTTTAGACCTTTTTATTACAATACAGTACAGTAGTTAAGAATGCTTAAAATATTGATTCCTTTAATGACCTGGTCGTTGGAACGGAACCCGGTCGTTAAGTGATTTTTAAGTGATGAGTATATGTATAGATATGTTGTTTTAAAAAAGAAAAAAATTACCTTTACAATCTTTCAATCAGTATTAAACCCAAAAGCAAACATTTATTATGTTGCAGCTTAGCAAATCTTTAGGGCTGGAATTAACGATTATTTTCATAATCGATTATTTGGCCGATTATTGTTTCGATTAATCGGATAATAAAAAAAAAAGTGGTGTGTAATTTAGTGTTAATCTGTAAAGTTTAAAAAAAAAAGGCAATTTATTCTAAAATATCTATATGCAGCAGTAATTATAAATAACCAACTATATATGGTTAGGGAGCAAAATATCTAATCCACTATGAGAATAACAGACAGAAGCATATATAATAATAAATACACCCAGATGTAGGATACAGTGGAACTTTGGATTACAAGCATAATCCGTTCCAGGAGAATGCTTGTAATCCAAAGCACTTGTATATCAAAGCATTTTCCCCATAGGAAACAATGGAAACTCAGTTAATTCGTTCCACAGCACTGCTTGTCAATGCACTACTATATGTGGCCAGAGGTCTGTGGGCACCTGGTGTATGTAATACTGCATGTGGTCAGAGGTGTGGCGCAGCTGAAGCTTGGAAACAGCCGGAAGCATTCGGAAATGCTCGGGAACTGTTTACGCTTTCGGTACTTCTGAATGCTTTCAGGGGTCTCCAAGGCTCACCAGCGACCCCCGCACCCCTGGCCACATGCGGCATTCCATGCACAGAGGCTTAATTCTGCTCGTTATGCGAAAACGCTTGTTAACCGTGTTACTCACAATCCAAGGTTTTACTCTATATGGGTATTTTAACTAGGAGTCAGACATATGAGGGGGGAGATAGAATTTTTTTTATAATAAAATAGTACTAAAAGCTGAGACTTTTTTTTTTTCCATGGATACGATCATTTTACATATAGTGTACAATACGGTACTGATAAAAGTTTACTTTAAATGTAATTGTAATGCCTTCTATTACCTCCAGTCTATCTATGCTGATCTTCCCTGCACACAGTCTTTAAAATTATTTATTTTTTTTAAACAACAAACATGTTATACTTACCTGCTCTGTGTAATGGTTTTGCACAGAGCAGCCCAGATCCTTCTCTTCTGGGGTCGTCCACCAATGCTTTTGGCTCCTCCTGCCTTCAGAGTGCCCCAATAGCAAGCTGCAAAGTATAGTATAGAGAGCCCCTATTGCGAGGTAAAAACCACTTCTGCCTTTAGAACCACTCACTTCCTGCCCAGGCCTATATGTCCCATGAGGCATTGCTCCTCACACATTCACATGTTCTCAGGCACTTACTAACATATATGGATGGTGTACTGAGCTGTATGTGTGCTGCACTGTCTTCTGAAATGTATGGATGGTGTACTGAGCTGTATGTGTGCTGCACTGTATTTCCTGATATGGACAGAGTCAGGATCTGGTTAGTAACTCCATATAAAGTTCTAATGGGTCAGTCATCAAAAGTAGAGACTCGCAACTACCATGGTCCCTATAAATATATTTGTACTAATAGGACTATTTTTACCCCTGGCACATTTGGGTAGGAGTCAACAGTAATAATTCAGCATGTGCAAAGTCAAATACCACTTGTATACATTTTATTTGTAAAGCTAAAAATGTTAAAATGACACACAGAATAAAAAACAAAGCAGTTACAGATTATGCCAAAAGTAAGGTACACAAAACCAGGGGAGTAAACAATTAGTATATTCACGCTTGCAAATAATATTGCTGAAAGGTCCCAACATGTTTCGGAAATCTTTGTCAATCGTCTTGTGCTTCTTCAGGGGACATATAGCATGTGCACTTTTGCAATATAGCGTCTGCCATGCTGTGTGCACTCCCAGCCACAATCTCTCTGTAGAGGAGTAAAGAGAGAAGAGGGATAGGGTAAAGGATAGACTTAGTATGTCTCAATCCTGTCAATCGCATGTCGGTCGGTATCCATCGCTTCCACAGACACCTCAATATCCATAAAGTCAGTGCTAATGAAATATGTTGTGGGAAGACCCCCACAAAAAAATCCAGTCCTATGATTCCCTGTATAGTAAGTAGTTTGCTGGAGTGTAATCAGCTAGGGCAGTGTTTCTCAACCGGGGTTCCGCGGAACCCTAGGGTTCCGCGAGAAGTCCCCAGGGGTTCCGCCACGATCTGCCGTTCATCACATGCAGATGAACGGCGGATCAAATCCCCGCATAGCTGACAGGCTGCAGTGAAGAGATCACTGACATCACTGTCCCGCGCCGATCACAGCCGCCCCTCCCCTCCATCCCAGGTGCCTGTGTGTATGAGTGTGACATCACTCGGGAGGGACGGGAGAGGAGAGCGGGTGGGAATCAGGCATTCCAATGGCATTCCGATCATTCCGGGCATTGCAGCGGCATTCCAGCACCTTCCCTGAGCTACTCTGCATGAGAAAAATGACTAAAGATACCAGTATCCCTTAGTATCCTGACCTAAAAAAACACCCCCAGAAGGGTGTTGTATAAAGTAATC
>BLSH010291174.1:245559-257664 GCA_018402905.1 Glandirana rugosa | reverse complement strand
ACAAAGTCATGAAGAGCTGCGTCTGTCAGTGAACGTAGGAGAAAAAGGGATTTTATTAAAACTTACCGTAAAATCCTTTTCTCCGAGTTCACTGACAGACGCAGCACCCACCCCTCTGGGCTCTGTTTTGGTACGGCTTGTGTACAAACTGGAGAGCTCCTCTGGGAGGGGGGTTTTAATGTAGGAAAAGAGGACGGCCCCCAGGGGAGGGGCCAGCTGATTTCTTTTCCCTGCCTAGTTAACTCCTGGTAAGACGAACATAAAACCCCACAAAGTCATGAAGAGCTGCGTCTGTCAGTGAACGTAGGAGAAAAGGATTTTACGGTAAGTTTTAATAAAATCCCTTTTTTCCTACAGTCAATAAATGCATGTTATCCTATGTGTTCATACACACATAGGCTGTTATCAACTGTTTTTGAGCTATAAAAAAAACCCAAGACCAGTGGGTTCTGCAAGACGTTTCTCAGCTGTAAAAACGCGGCTCGCCAGTGTTTTTAGGCGTTTTTGATCCATTTGGGGGGGAACGCTCATAACGCTGCTGGCTTTTTTATAACGTCCTGTGTGCATGAGGCCTTAAAGCCACTTTCACACTGGGGCATTTTTTAGGCGCTTTTGCGCTAAAAATAGCGCCTGTAAAGTGCCTGAAAAACACCCCCCCCCCATCCACCCCAGTGTGAAAGCCCTAATTGCTTTCACACTGGGGCGGTGCGCTTGCAGGATACTACAAGAAGTCTTGCAAGCAGCATCTTTGGGGCGGTGCAGTGAGTGGTGTATACACCGCTTTTCCACCACTCCTGCCATTGAAATCAATGGCCAGTGCTTCCGAAGTGGCTATACACTGCCCTAGAAGCGCGACACGCTGGTGCTTTTAACCCCTTGTGGGGTCAAAAAGTGCCGCCATAACAGCGGTAAAGTGCCGCTAAAACTAGTGGCACTTTACCGCTACCACCCACCCGCCCCAGTGTGAAAGTGGCCTAGGTGTCAGCAGCTGTAGTATTTGTAGCTGTTGACTTTTAATTTATTTGTCCCCAGGCGGAACACCGCTTTAAAATCCCTGCAGTGTACATAGATCACCCAGAGGGGAACGTTGTTTTTTTTCTCCACAAAAGTGGATGACCCCCCAAGTCAGCCTTTTATTAACAATATCATGGCTGGAGGGGGATGGGGAACAGAGTAGACCATGTGAACGTAGCCTGGCTTTCATCTGGGTACATTCATTCTGTAAGATTTCTGTACATATTGGAGCGTCTTACAACTTCTGTAAAGTGAAATTCCTCCTGCTAGGACGGGACGATTGATGAGAGAGACAGAAGTAAACTATTTAGGTTACACAAAGCACTAAGCTGAGGGTCTCTCCACCACCTCTCCAGTCATTCCTGGTATGTTTAACGAGCAGAGCCAGGTGTCACCTTCTGGAGCCAAGCAACTGCAAACATTACCAGCAAGTGGGGCAATTACATGCCTGTTGTCTGCTCCTAAACATTGACAGAGGAGAAGCATACCGGCCAGGAGCCAAGGCGAGACCCCCCTGCTGCGTTGAAATCTTGGAATTTTAGGATTCCAAAATTTACTGCATAAAAATTCTGTTCATTATAAGGACAGTGTTGGGCGTATAGACATTTGCTTTGCCCATAGGACAGAATAGATTTCTATGTTATTATTATAATACAGGATTTATATAGCGCTGACCGTTTATACAACGCTTTACAACTTGAGGGTAGACAGTATAAAATACAATACACTTTAATACAGTAATTGTACTTTTACTTCCTTTACTTGCCCTTTCTTGTCTAGGGAACCATTAAAATTTCTGTAAAGTTTTGCTTTATCCCTTTTTTTTTTACTTGGAATCCATGAAAAAGCAGTTTTGCTTTACCCCTCTGTACACCGGCAGCCAAGCTTCCTTCTCCCTTTTGATGATCCCCCAGTTGTCCCTTCCATAGCAGACTGCTGGCCCTGCATTGTATGTGATGATGTCAGACTGTAATCAATGGGGTGCTGAAGGGAAGCCGCTTCGGGTGATTGGTCTCATGGAGAAGCCTGTGGGAGCAAGAGGCATAAGGGAAGCAAATTGCTTGGTAATGATGATACCCCAGAGATAAATGAGCACTTAACCCGTGTAGTGCAGGGGACCCCTATTTCAAAGGTAGTTTAAAATTTTCCCCTTGAGAGTTTAGAGTAGAGCTCTGAAGACGTCACAGGAAGTGACGAAACGCGTCAGCTGGAACGCAAGGTGCGCTAGGCCACGTCCAGGTGATGCGCAAGCGGAAGCTTTGTAAGCGGCGGTCACGGAACTATCACAGCTATAGAAGTGTAATAACTGTTTACTGTGAAAGCGGGCCAATAAACAAGTTTAAAAAAGGTACGCGATGAGAATTCCTTTCTTTTCCATATAAACCTGCACGGAGACAGAGAAAAGGAGTGACTGTATCAAGACGACAACACCATATCCATAGGACGAATTGTAGACCTGAAGCGCTTATGACTTTTCCACACCATAAGGGTGGAAAGTCATGGGGATCTGGTAAGCAGGGTCTAGTACCCTCAAAAAATTACTTTTAATTTGCACCAAGCACAGCACGAGCACTTTATGATGTAAAGTTATAAGGACTGTCATTGAATTATTTGCACACAGAAATTAATTTTCACTGGACTGCACCAGCACTTTTTCTGAACAGGACTTTTTTTGAATAGGACTTTGAACAAAATTAACTACTTGCAATCTATTAGTGAATTGGCACTTATTCAATTTATAAGGATTTTTTAAATGAATATTGAGGATTATGCACTTTCACCATGTCTTAATTTTGCACTTGTAATTTTTGCACGCTTAAGTCACTATTGGCACTTTATATTGTTTATAGTACTTGTAGAGGGGATATTACCATTTGCAAGCGCTGCTGGAACAGGATTATTTATCCTGTTTAAAATCACCTTTTACCCACTGCAATTTTCAAACTGCAGATAGGCTACAGCAGCAGCTGCATCTTACCTGATTTCACTGTGGCGAGGAGGGTTTTACCCACAGCCAGCCTACACTATTGATAAAGGGGAGTACTAACGTTTGGCAAGCGCTGCTGGAACAAGATTTTCTATCCTGTTTACAATTATATAGTGCAAGGGCCTGCCTGATTGCACATAAATTGAAATTGTTTAGGTTTTACTTCATATTAAAGGGTTTTGGTAAATCAAAAGGAAAATTGTACAAGAAAATTGTATAATGTATGGCCAGCCTAAAGCCTCATACACACGGTGCAACTGTTGTATGACCGAACGGGCCAAATCGTATTTTGGCTGTTGTATCTCGCATACTGACATGCACTAAGCGATCGTACAACCAAGCCGAATGTAGTGACGTGTTACCAGCGTATAAAGAGGAAGTTCAGGTGAATGTGATTTGTGAAATAGGAACGTGGGTTTACACGAACAGACCCTTCCGGGCATTCCTGACTTCTGAGCACTGTGTTTTTCACAGTACAACTTGTTGGACCAACTTCTCTGTACACACGATACAACGGTCGTACGACCGCTTGTTGTACAACCAAAGTTTTCTAGTTTGCTCATACAACTTCTGTTGTACGACCGTCATACATCGGCTGTTCTAATCGTGCATACGAACGGTCGGATGATAGTACAAGCGGTCGATCATTTGCATACGACCGCCGCACCGTGTGTACGGGGCTTTAGACTGGGATGCCATTAAAGTTCATTGCTGCTGGTAAACGGACGTTTAGAGGCATTTGCGCATTTTTTTTCAGCTGCCCCTGAACTCTCCTCTGTTATCTTATCAGTACATTTACACAGGGTCGTTTAAGGTCATTTTCAGGCAGTTGAGTTTAAAGGCTTTTTTGGAACACAAAACAATGGGTTCAGACGCCAGTTTAGAGGCATTTGAAACACCAAACAGCTTGTAAACGTGCCTAAATCCGGTAACTCGCATCTAGCAGCATTTAATTTACAGGCGTTTCCATTAAAAAAAAATATATATATATTTTTTGAAAATGCTCCTGGAAGCAAACACGGCATGCAAAATGCGGCAAAACGGCCATTTTAGACACCGGCTTCTAGCTGTCAAAAAACTAGTTCAAAAGAGGTTGAAATAGCGTCCCCTGTAAATGGAGTCTAAAGGCAGGCGTCCCAATACTTTTGACAATATAGTGCATATTTATGATTTTATATTTATTGTATGTTTTTACAAATATGTATTTAGGATAATGACATCCTTATTTGACTATATTTTTTCATTTTTATGCATTGGAAAGAAGCTGCTATTTTAATTCATTTTTTTGGGATGTATTATTTGGGTGCAGTGGATTTTTTCAATTTTTGTAATTGCCCCAGTAGGTGTCCCCGAGAGAAGTTGTCAGGTGAATACGCTGTCCATCATTGCATCAAAAATGGAACCATGTTATTTTGAAGAACCCATCTACTGTAGTCAGATTAGTGGATGATTGATTGTGATCAGTTACTGAATCTTGTACAGTAAATGTGCTTAGGACAGGGGCCTCCACTGACCTCTCCTATTACTGCTGTATGTTGGGAAATATTTCAAGTTCCATAAAAGTCCAGCAGATGTCAGTGTGGTTCGCTTTGCTTTTCTGTGTGCAACAGGAAGGAATCTATTGTGTTGTGTTTAATTGCTTCCAGTGATTGTTCGACATTCCTGTCCTTCCGACATAGTTAAATAAAGCAGAAAATAGTAAAGTTTTAACAATCTCATTAGTTGGCTGCCACTGCCAGGCTTCCCATAGACACAGCTTCTTATTGTCTGAGAACAATCCCCATTGCTGTGGGTGAGAGATGTCTATTACATGTGTGTGCGACCTCCAGGCACTTACTGCCATGTTTGGAGTACAAATGGGGCAGATGCAATAAATTTGCTGTTCTTTTGAACTGATACATTACAATAAGTAGCACCCCGTGTGCCATTTACTAAGCGCCTCATTAGACTTTGTCCTTTCATTTACAACGGAATGCGCTTATGAAAGCTGGAGGAATAAATATTAACTGTGTTGTCTAGAACAGCCAATCAGATTCCACCAGTAAAATTTGCATAGCAAATTTCAAAAGGAAGCATTGCGTCACTACGGGCAAAGAAAAAAAAAAAAAAAAAGGAAAACTATACATTAATCAGGCGTAGTAGAAGTAGTAGTATATATAGGTGGTGATGGTGTGTGTGAGCTTCAGATGTCGTACTTTCCATTTGTTAGATTTGGTTCTTAAAGACTTTTACCCCAACATGATGTGTGCCTGCTGTACCATATACTTTGTATCAAAAAGTCTCCTGTTCTCTTTGTGTTGCTTCCGCCGTATGAAATCCCTGGTGATCTTAACAGTGCCTCTGCTTTCCTATTAAAAAGTGACCACACTAGGCAGGAAAACACATCTATTACAGTGTGGTCAGTTTTCTTGCTGTGCCTGCTCTCCTCCAATGATTGGACTCGACACGTCCCTCCCTGCACAACCATTCACTGAGACGATCAGTGTGCTGCTGTTTCTCCTCCTCCAGCTCTCTAAGATCCTTATGCCGCTGAGAACAGAGATTATTTGATTGTTTACAATAAAAGGGTATCTATAATGTTTTTTATATGTATACACAAATGTTTTGCCTTTCCTTTCTATTTTCAACTGAGTGGACATGTCTGTTCTGCAGTATAGAGCCTGCCTGATTACTGTATTAGAGAGCAGGACTTTAGTTTTAAGGAGAAGTACAGCCAAAGCTTGTTCCGTCCATTCTGCGCTTGCCCGCTGCGTGGGCGTGCCTGCGGGTTGGGCGGACTCGATGGCCGTACGTGACCCCGCGATCTCCTGTCAGAGCTTCAGAACGGGGAAGCGCCGATGTAAACACGGCGGTTCTCCGTTCCTTGAATGGGGACCTAGCAGATCTACTGATCCCTGTCACTGGGATCAGTTAGATCTGTTATGTCCCTGCCAGCCCATCGCCCCCACACAGTTAGAACATTATTAACCCCTTCACTGCCAATGACCTTTATACAGTAATAAGTGGACATTTAAATTTCTGATCGCTGTATAAATGTCATTGGTCCCAATAAAGTGTCAAAAATGTCCGACATGTCCGCCCCAATATGAAAGTCCCGATAAAAATCGCAGATCGCCGCCATTACTAGTAAAAAAAATAATAATAAAAACGCCATAAATCAATTCCCATAGTTTATGGATGCGATAACTTTTGCGCAAACCAATCAATATACGCCGATTGCGATTTTTATTTTTTTTTTTACCAAAAATATGTAGAAGAATATAAATTGGCCAAACCCAATGAATACATTTTTTTTATATATATATTTTTTTGGATTTGTATTATAGTAAAAAATATTGTTCTTTTTTCAAAATCATCGCTTTTTGTTTATAGTACAAAAAATTAAAACCGCAGAGGTGATCAAATACCACCAGAAGAAAGCTCTATTTGTGGGAAAAAATTATAAAAATTTTGTTTGGGTACAGCATCGCATGACTGCCCAATTGTTATTCAAAATGCGACAGCACTGAAAGCCCAAATTGTTCTGGGCAGGAGGGGGTTTAAGTGCCCAGTAAGCAAGAGGTTAAAGAGGAGTTTCAGCCACCTGTGGAAAAAATCTAAATCCGTAGATACAAAAACCGCAGCTGCTGACTTTTAAAAAACAGCCACTCACCTGTCCCACGATCCAGCGGTGTGCTTACCCCAGTCAGTCTCATCCTCTGCCAGCGCTGGCATCTTCACTATGGGCACCAAGTTGGTGACAGCTTGCATCTTCACAGCTGGCTGTCCACTGCGCATGCGCGAGTCACGTGGTGAGTGGTGGATGGAGTCTCCTGGGAACTGTCCGTGTCCCAGAAGACTGCAGGGGGGAGAGAGGGAGGGAGGAGAACTTCCGTTTCCGAGTGCCGCTGTGCTCAGAACGGAAGTGGGAAGCCCCCAACCCCGCTCCTCAAAAGTGCCAATTGTGCAAGAGGAGCAGGGAACGAGTCCTGAAAGCGGAACTTCCCCTTTTGGGTGGAGCTCCGCTTTAAAGTGAATGTAAAGGATCACCTTGTACAACAACCCATTCGGTTTAAAATAAAAATGAAAGGAGACTTTCTCATACAAGTACATGGTACAGCAGGCACATATCAGGAATTTGAAATGTTGTGTTTACATAGTCTTTAATCTGACCATAAACTATACAATCTGATTGTACAATATATGTAAAGCTCTGTAATTTGAGGGCCTACCTAAACAGTCCATTCTATTTATATCAAAAACGCAGGTCCTTGCACTACATCAGGGATATGCAATTAGCGGACTTCCAGCTGTTGCAAAACTACAAGTCCCATCATGCCTCTGCCTCTGGGTGTCATGCTTGTGGCTGTCAGGGTCTTGCTATGCCTCATGGGACTTGTAGTTCTGAAACATCTGGAGGTCCGCTAATTGCTTATCCTTGCACTACATAGTTGATGGTAAATCTGAAGGAGATTGTAAAATCAATCTGTAAAGTGTGTGATCAGCTTTAGGCACCTTTCACACTTGTGCGACCTGAAAGTCATGCCATTTTGCAGCGACTTGAAGCAATGCCTGTGTAATCCTGAGGTCTATGGACCTCAAGTCGCACCAAAGTTTGACCAAAGTAGTTCGGGGACTACTTTGAAGTCGCACAGATATGAATGGTACTCATTGGAAATCACGGGGTACATCTTGTCATGTGACTTTGCAGTTCCAAGTTGCAGGACAAGTCGCACAAATGTGAAAGGGGCCTAAGCCTCCATTCACACTAGTGCGTTTTTTGATGCATTTTGCAGGTTGCAGAAATGCAGGGAATTTTTTTAACCTAGGCTCCTATGGAAGATGTTCACATCAATGCTTTTTTGTGCCTCTGCGTTTTTGGAAAGGGTCGGGGACTTTTTTTCATGCAAAAAGCAGCGTTTTGCATGTAATAAACTTCAATGGGCAAGCATGAAAAACGCAAGTGCTGCTTTTTTACCGCTATTTTGCAGCGTTTTGCAGTTTAAATCTGCCTAGCAACAAGATTTTCCAAAAAAAAAAAAATTATAATATTATAAAAAAATTAAAAAAAAAAAACGCAAAATGCAAAACGCAGTAAAAAAACCGCGGAAAGCACAGAAAAAACTAAAGAAACGCTGAAAAGCAACATGCATTGATGTGAATCGAGCCTAAGTGAGACAACTGTGACCTAGGCCAGGAGTACTTCACAGATCTGCAGGTGTGAAAACTGACCATGGTTGGGTAAGGCGGTCCAAGTGAGGATGGGATGGTGGATCATCAGCAGAAGGGAAGTCCTGATTTTACTATATAGTTCCTTAGACCTCATTTAGAATACGGTGTCCACTTCTGAAGACCTCATTTATAAGATTTTGTTAAAACAGAGCAAGACCAGAGACAGGCAACAAAAATAATGTAAGGTCTGCCAGATAAAACCTAGGGAGAGCCTGAAGGACCCTGAGATGTATAGTGACAAGGAGGAGACATGACTGGGTCCATTAAAGCAGAACTAAACCCCCCTTCCCTTCTGTTTGTCTGCAGTTGCCATGGTGCTGCACATGTGATCAACTATGACTCCAGCCATTTGATGGCTTGACAGTTCAGTTGGCAGCACGAGCAACTGTGACTGTTTTCATTCATGGTATGCCTTGAATGTAACTGTTTTGGGAAACCATTAAATCGGTGGGTTTAGTTCCTCTTCAAATAAGGTTCAGGAGGGGAGTATTTGTTATGAGGCTGAGATCAGAAATACGGGGACATGACCTTAACCTGGCAACATGAAATATTGTTTTACCAAAAGAATAGTAGATACTTGGAACTGCCTTCCAGCAGAAGTCGTAAGGCAATTCATAGTAAATGAATGTAAACATGCCTGGGATAAACATTGGTCTATCTTCAGCCAAATAGAAAAGCAGATTGAGTGGGACCTCTTGGTCGTCTTCTCCCATCAGTCTTCTATGTTTTATGAATTGAATGTTAAAAAGGTTTTATTATTTTTTTTTGTTGCTTAAATATTGCACCAGGGTCCTTTTTAACCAGCGCATTGATTACCTGCTCCTTCTTATTATAAATGGTTGTTCGCTATGTCTGGACCATACCACAGATTGAGAAACTGTCCAGCAAATGTTTGTGTGCATTTCGCACCGGGCAGCAGATGGGCTGTGATCTGTATTTAAAGGGTCTACTAGAAAAAAAAATAAAAACCACAAAAGAGAGTATTACATACAGTACTGTGATCAAATAATAGAATGTTTACAAGAATACTATGTTTAGCTAAGAGATATTGTATGAAATATATACTAAGCCTTGTGCTGTATAATAATAATAATTGTAATAAAAATAAACATAACAATAATAAAAGAAATAGAATACTACTACTGGTGCACCGAATGGAAATGTTGGTGCTGAAACCAAAATCGAAAATGAGTTTTAAAAAAATATATATATTTTTATATATATAATTGTATTATATTCACCTTTTTAATGAATGTCATGAATTTAAAGTTATTGTAAAGTTTTTTTAAAAAAAATAACAAGCATGTCATACTTGCCTGCTCTGGGCAAGGGCTTTGCACAGAGCGGCCCTGATCCTCCTTTTCTGGGGGTCCCCTGGCGGTGCTCCTGGCTCCTCCTCTTCATCGAATGCCCCCTCGGAGAGCCGCTTTCCATGGGGGCACTCATGCGGGCGCGCTCCCAAGTCCTGCTGCTGCGTCCATTGACCGACAGCAGGACTCGGCCGGGCCCCCCCCCCCCCCCGGCTCCCATGTCACTGGATTTGATTGATAGCAGCGGGAGCTAATGACTCCAGCTGCTATCAATCTATCCAATAAGGGCCTGAGACTGCGTCTGGAGCTGCTGTGCTCATCGCTGGAACAATCAAGTTCAGGTAAGCAAAAGCGGGGCTTTGGGGGGGAGCTGCAGCACAGAAGGTTTTTCACCTTAATGCAAAAAAAAGCTTTAAGGTGAAAACCCTTGAGGGTTTACAACTCCTTTAAATTAATATTAATTTATTGGCACCTTTAGCACAAGAAAAACGCATCCCGTTAAATTCTATCCATGTCACACTGGTCCGTTGTGCTTCTGTTGTGTTCTTAAAAATCCTGCTTGCTGCATTTTTGGTCAATTAAAAAAAAAAAAAAAAACCTCCGTGTTGAAATGCATTGAAAACGCAGCAAGAACACATCAATAACGCACCTGTGTTATGTTTTTGATGTCGTTTTTGAGTCACATTATCTATGAAAAACACACCATAAGTACAGTAAAATTGTGACAAAATGGCAAATAACACATACATTATAGCGTAATAAACTATATAACCAATTCAAAATGAATTATAATAATAGTAAACAAATAACAAAAATGATCACAGAAATAATAAACATAATATAAAAGTAATAGCGGGTGAAAATTATCGCCATTTTGCCGATAAGAGAAAAAGGTGCCAATAACGGCGTCGAAAATGCAGGCGATTTTCAGCAATTTTACTGTACTTATGATGTGTTTTTCTTCGTGTGACTCAAAAACACATCAAAAACGTAACACAGGTGCTTTATTGATGCGTTCTTGCTGTGTTTTAAATGCATTTCAACGGGGAGGTGCATCTCTACTAGTAGTTTATTATTTGCTATTTATATAATTTTATTATTGTTACTTTTAATATTAATATAATTCTAATCATATTTAATAATAATTTTACTGCTGTTATTATTTTTGTTATCTGTTTACTGATGATAATTATTTGCTGTTGCTATTATTTTAATTGTATTATTGCTTTTGTTTTTAGAATATGTTTATTATTGCTGCTGTTATTTTTGTTATTTGCCATTATTAGAATTCATTTTGAATATTTTCTATAGTTTATTACGCTATAATGTATGCTTTATTATCAGGTTGTGTTTTCAGCTCTCATTGCTGATACTGGTAAAAAATCATTTGTTACCCCTTAGTGAATGGTGCCTATTGTGCCGAGTCTCGTTGGCCAACAAAAAAATAATTTAGAAAGTTGCGTATTCTCAGCGCTGGTGAAACCCCCTCTTCCCAGAATTCTCCAGCGCAGCCAAACTTTGCCCACCTTTAGATGTGAAAGGACTATTGCAGCCTGATTAATAATGAAAAGTAAGTGCTACTAAGTGGTGTGGCAATGGCATTTCCCCTTTTTTGGAAGGCATCCAGGATCTCTCTTAGAAGGCTAATTGCTTGTCATTTCCCTGGGCACGTTTACATACCAGGAATGGTTGTGAATGCAGCCTGCAGACAGCGGCACTTGGCTGTCATCAGAAGTGAACTGCTCTTCTCTCTCTCTCTCTGCAAAAAGGTTGTTTTTTTTTTTTGTTACCTTCTTTCTCTCTCCCTTAACTGTGAGAAGTGAAGGCGGCACGTCATGAAGCTCTCACACATCCCATCTGGGAAGAATAAGACATGCCCAAACCTTATTCATTGCAGGGCCAATGAGGAAGCTGAAGTATGTTGAGAGTCCCCGAGTGCCAGCAGACTCAGCTGTGATGCCATTGAGAAAAGTCTTGGAGCTGCCGGACCCCAACCAAAATGGTGAGTGCCCAGAAATCCTGCCCTGTGTCTCTTATCGTTGCAGATCGCTTCATAGACGCTCCCCGGGATCAAAGAGCACAACGTGTTTGCTATGAATGGAAGCGCTCATACAGGTTTAGAACCTGCAGCTGTCTCCTGTTTAACTCTTTAGCAAAGTTTCTGGGACTAATGTGAATTTATTGCAATGCCCTGAGTCTTGGCAGTGACGGGGTGTGAAGGTTGGCAGGTAACCGTATGGTGAATGGGGGGGGGGGGGACAGGAATAATCTGTGTGTTTTGTTGGACGGTTGGAAGTGTGGGGCAGTGACGGTTCTGAGTCCCGTAACGTTATTTAAGTGTAATCAGGGTCTTTGAAACGATTTCTCAATTTGTCCTCTGTCGACGTCCAAGATTTGGACATACTCGCGAAGGTAAGTATCGTTTGTGCAACACGAGAAACTAGGGCCCCTCGCAGATACTTCGCTAGACGTTGCTATTCTCTGTGTCCCGTCCTAAAGACCCGTGAGTGGTAAAACCAACCCCAGGCCGTCGAGGTTCTGAAAAGAGTTACCGTAGTGTCGACTCAGACGACCGTGAGCCCC
>BLSH010291174.1:214233-241518 GCA_018402905.1 Glandirana rugosa | reverse complement strand
CCCCCCCCCCCCCCCCCCACAGTTGTGGAACGCTGGCTGCCCACTCAACAACTCATTGTTTGGGTCCCTTTGGGATGCCCGGACCCCCACATATGTATGGGCTGGCCCCCTCTGATGGTGGCCCTGCCTGTATTATCATACCGGCAGCACTACAATTGCACTACAATTGCAAGCCGGCGGGGACTCTTTTCGTGCTGCCCCCCTGCAAAGTGTCTCCCTAGGCCTGGGCCTTGTTGGCCTAGGCCAAGATACAGCGTTGGTGTCAATGCACACATAGACGTTTAGAGGCAGAAAAAAAACCCCACTGCCAATGCATTTAGGAGAAGCAGATTTTTGGCACAAAAAAAGCACTTGGCATATGTAAACATACATAAATGACAGGTACATTTAGTGCTTAAGCATTCATTTCAGTGGCCAATAAATTATTATTATTATGGCCAGTTAAACGAATTAAAGCCTAAACACATTACACTCATTTACAAGTGTCAGGCATTTTTTTTCTGCCAAAACACCACTGCACAGAAGAAAGGCGCCTAGGAGAGATAGCTAATGGTCCAGTGTGAATCAGGCCTTGTGGTAATTAAAATAGGACTCCAGGCAAACCACTAAACATACAGCTGAAATAAATATATGTGGGCTGTTCTAACTGACAACGTTTTTATCATTGTGATCTGCCACTCTCATCATCCAGACTCCCCTACCTGGCAGTTTTGCCAGGTTGGTGACTTCTCTCTTCAGAACTGCATCCTAAGGCTGGCCATAGACTGTTCAAATCTCCACCAGTTCAGCAGGAATTGGCAGAGATTTAAACCATGTATGGGCAGGTTGAATGTATCTACTTGATCAATTGACCAACTTAGGTACAACCAACCTGACGGATCTTACATCTGATTATCGCTAGCGGCTGCTATAGCTTCTAGCATTAATCACGGTCTTGTGTGGTGGGGGCGGCTTTCCCCTCCCCCCTGTTGGGAGAATACAATGGCTCGGCAGGAGGGATTCCCCTGTCAGCACGGTATGTGTTGATGGTGGAATCGAGGGAATTTGCAGGAAAGAAATTTGCACCATGTGTGGCGTACATAAGCAATACAGTTTTGTCACCAGCCTGCTGATTGGAAAATGAAGGAGCAGAAAAGCATTGTGGGCTCCACCTGGGTCCTGTTAGCCGCTTTATTTTCAGTATTTCTTTTTATGCATCCGAGTCATTGATTGCTGCCTCAGTCTGAGCAGAGTTAAAAAATGTTTTAAATAAATCATTAAGCCCGGGTTTACACATATGCAAACAGACATCGCATGTGATTCGCACCTGCATTACTTTGCCGATTTCATGCGATGTGTCTGCAATGCAAATTCAGCCTTGCATTGGATTTTTTTTCCCGCACTGGAATCGGATCGCATGAGTATTCAGACCCATGCGACCTGATGCCTGTCCGAATTCACAGATAGCACTGCAATCTGCGAACCGATGTGGGGGTGTCATTAACTTTGCATTGACACCCGGGGCGGTTCGCAGAGGGCAGTTTGAACTGCCTGTGGGGGGAGATGCGATGCGGGAACCTGCACTGGAATTGGGCTGGTTCCTGCATAGCAATCGTGTGAATCCAGGCTAAATCTGAGAGCACTTTTACCATCTTCCCCTGCTTTGGGACAAGTAGATATTATGCAGCTTAGATTTTGACACCCCAGAAACTGTTGTGGTGGCCTAACTTTTCCTCTAGGTCATGTGGATGCTTATAGAACCTGGACAGGGGAAGTCCGTAGTGTTGCATGGGAACAAGTTTTTTTCTTTTCTGTGATTCATGTTAGCAATATATGCATTGAAATGGCAATGCTGTATAACAACAATTCATGTTTTGGGGACACCATGAAATCTATTGGTCTGAAGGGGGGGGGGTTGACTGTAGGGGATGCAGAGAGCCCAATTACTGGTGGACCAGGAAAGAGAGGGACCCAACTAATGACTGTGGGTTTCCTTTACTGACCAGTGGTGCTGTCCTGCAGAGTAAAACCACATTCCCTTTTCTTTTTTATCCTCTTGTCTGTTCTTATCTTTTGCTGATTTTAAGACTGTTACAAGTTTGTAATTTTTTTTAATAAACAATGAACTCATCAAAGACCACCAGAGTTTTGTCTGAGAGTTCCCCAATAAATATTTGGCAGCAGGGCCGTCTGATAATGGATTATGTTATTAAACTCTTTTACGTGCAGATAGTATTTAGCGGAGATCTCCTTTACCTGCCCTATTAGTCGGCCTCTGCATGTCGCCGGCACCTGGCTGGGACCTTTGCTTGCCCCCCTCTGCGAGTCTCCTGTATAATGGAGGCTTCCGCAGCCAGCTTGTCACTTCACTTTAAGCCGGGCCCAGTAAATATGATATGACGGCTGGGGACTAGCCCGGGCCGTCTCGCTTTCTCTCTAGCCTCTTTGAAGTGCTGGTTTGGAGGGTTAATTAATTTGCCTAGGCAAGCTAGAGTTCACGCCAGCATCTCCAGATCTGACAGGAAGGCGGACGTAATTGGAAGACCACTAATGAATGGGTATGTGGGAGCAGGACGGGACAAGACTGACAAAGAGGCTGGCCCGCTTCCTGCAGGAATGTTCTGCCACAGACTTGGGACTTCTGCCATCATCCTCCGGCTGGTGAGGCACTACAGGTCCCAGCAAGTGGTGCCAGGGAATGCACTGATCTATATTTGTAGTAGTTGCTGCTCAAGTGTACTGTCTCTGTCAAACAATAACTAGAAGAGGTTCCATTCTCCTTTTTTTTTGCTGTACTCCATTGAGGATTATTTTTTAACCAAATTGGCCATATTAGGACACATTTCAGATTTAAATATGCACCCCTTTCTGTCTCCAGCATTGTTAATGGTGTCTCCGTGCCTCCAATTGGGGGTGCACAGTTTTGCCTTTTATATATTCAATGTGCCCACATCCCTTCCTTAGACTATAGTGCTTACCGTGTCTGTACCAGGAAAATAAACGGCTTCTATGTGTAGTGGGGTTTTCTCTGCTCTGTTCTTGCATGAGATGTCCAGTCAGATCAGCCATCAGAATCTAAAGTAATGACTTTGCATATTTTCTGCACTCCTGTTGCTAGATATGGAAGTATTATTAATTGGTTGGATTTATTGATTTCAGGAGTTTCTCACTTTAGGCTCCATTCACACTTGTAGGACTCCAAAGTTGCGCCGACTCTGGAGTGCAACTTTGGATGGGTGCAACTTGGATACGACTTTGGATTTGACCAGTGATAATGGCCAACTGTTACACACAAGTTACTTTGTATCAGGCACAAATTTCATGCAACTTATGAGGGTTAACATTGAAGTCTAAGGCCCTCAAGTTGCAAACAAGTTGGACCAAAGTAGTGCATGAACCACTTTGAAGGTGCTGCAACTTCAACCACTTCAGCCCGGAAGGATTTCCCATATTAGGACCAGAGCACTTTTTGCGATTCAGCACTCCGTCCCTTTAACTGACAATTGCGCGGTCGTGCGACGTTCTACCCAAACAAAATTGACATCCTTTTTTTCCCACAAATAGAGCTTTCTTTTGGTGGTATTTGATCACCTCTGCGGTTTTTATTTTTTGTGCTATAAACAACCAAAGTGTGACAAATTTACAAAAAAACAAAACAATATTTCTTACATTTTGCTAACATACTTATCCAAAAAACAAATATAAAAAAACAAATTTATTCATCAGTTTTGGCCGATATATATTCTTCCTCTTATTTTTGGTAAAAAACCCCCACAATCGGCGTATATGGTTTGTTTTGCGCAAAAGTTGCTGCGTTTACAAATGATGAGAATTCATTTATGGGGTTTTTTTGTTTTTTTTTTACTAGTAATGGCGGCAATCTGCGATTTTTAGCATGACTGCGACATTGCAGCAAACATGTCGGACACTTTTTGGGTCCATTGGCATTTATACAGTGATCAGTGCTATGAAAATGCACTGATTACTGTGTAAATGTCGTTGGCAGGGCAGGGGTTAACACTAGGAGGGCGGTCAAAGGGTGTTCCCTGTTTTGTGTTTCTAACTGTGAGGGGGCTGGGCTCACTGGGGGAGGGGAGTGATTGTTGCTTCCATATACAGGGAGCATACGATCACTCTCCTCTCCCCTGTCAGAACGGAGATCCGTGTGTTTACATACATGGATCCCCGTTCTGTCACTGTGGGGGAGCGATCGCCGGTAGCTGGTGGACATCGAGTCCGCCCTACCCGCTCCCTGGCTCCCCCTCTACACAGTGAGCTTGCGTGGCCATGATCCTTGATCTCGCAGCTGCCCATTTGCAGTATCAAGCCAGACGCCCGTCGTCAAATAACAACGGGCGGTCGTTAAGTGGATGTAAACCCGATTCATGAAATTAGAGCTTGGCATATCTGTCTGTAGGGTTTTGTTATCTCTCTTCAAATAGCTATGTCATCCTCTGTAGCTCTGTTATCAGCCTAAGTTCTCACTAGTTCTGCTAGTTGGTACAGAAAATTCCGATAATTTAGAGTGGAAGGAGGTTGCTAAAAATAGATTAGCACACTGCTTAGCTCTGCATGTGTGGGGAAGTGGTGTGTGCCTTTCCTCCAACCAGCTTTCCCATAGTCTCTCACATTGTCTAGCTATAAACTCCTCCTAGATAGGAATGAGGAATTGGAAAATCTAACAGAATGTGCATTTGCTAAACAGTGTATCAAAGTGAAGACAGAAGATATACATGTAAGACTTATATAGGGAGGGTTGTGCCATCTCTGTGTATCATCTGAGGCTGTTCACTTCATGGGGTATATGGAGGGTTTACAACCACTTTAAGTTAGGCATATATGAATGGATATCATTGGAAAATAAGGAGAAAGACTTTCATGCAAAGTCCAAAGTTGCATGACAAGTCTCACAAGTGTGAATGGAGCCTTAAGCACATTTTACCTTACCATCAGTTTGTTCAACACTTTGGGTGCCAGTTGTCCTTTTCCGATCTAGTTTTTAAAGGATCAGTCTGGCAAACAAATATTTTTGTTTTTTTTGTACCAAATACTTTATTGAAAGGACAGTTTGGCACATACAGAGGTTGATTCTAGCATATACAGAGTAGATCAAATGATGCTCCAATCAAAGTTAGGATAGAACGTATCCATTCAGGGATTGTATGGGTGTTCTAGGAACATAGGTCTAATGTTTTAGTTTTTAATAGGCGTTGGAGAGTCACCTATTTGTTAGATTTCTTGGCTCTATTGGGGAGATCTGTCTTTGGCCCCGTTCACAAAGGGCGTATCAATATGTATCCCGTGCAAAGGCCGTATTTACCTGCATGGGGTTGCACAGGTGTTCCATGCATTCCCGTGCAGGTTATCCCATTAATTTCAATTGGGATGCAGTGGCTGCACAGACGAGGTCGCTGCTCCCAATATGATATTCGTGCAGGTATGGGTGCATGCCCCAGAACTTGCATTGTCTGCTCTTGGGGCCGTGCACCCGCGTGAATGTCATGTTGGGAGCAGCAGCTGTATCCATGCAACCACTGCGTCCCAATTGACATGAATAGCACTGTCTGCATGGGGCTGCATGGAGCACCGGCGCATCTCCATACAGGGTAAACACAGGCCACACACTAGGAAAGCATTGATAGGACCCATGTCAACAAGACCTTTGGGCCTGAACATCTGCTGTGACCATTATTAGGGGCTCCCGCTTTCCCGTTGGCTTTTATGTATTTTATATCATAGTGAATGTAAAGGTAGAGCTGGAACACTCAAAGTTCTTCTAGGTAGACATGAACAGATGGAGGAACTATTCCAAAGAGATCTTGCAGATTGGGGTATTTAAGACGGAGAAGAAGCCAGGGGCTAACTCAGCTCACGATTTAAATCTATACTAAAACACTACTATTGGGTGGACTGACCCTTTAAAGCCGAGCTCCCATATTGCATCTTCTGTTGCTGATAGATTGACCATTCCATCCATTAGAAGCCATGGAAACATTATTCCCTATCAGTTTTCAGTAAAAAAATCAATGTGCCTTCTAATGACAACCTCAGCAATCCAGATATGTTGATTCCCCTGAACTATGAGTCTATTACAGATATTTGATTTCTAGTTTGTGTCAACTCAGAGTAAACTGTAATGGAGCTCTTTAGTCTTCTGGAGAAGGAATTCTCCGGCCTGATGTCTTCCGTTTCACCTTCTCCATGTAGAATCTGCACTTGATAAGACCTCGGGTTGTTCCCCGGCTGCTCAGGAGCTGATGACAAGGTTGGGATTCTTGCTCGGTGAAGGCATTCCGAACACTGCACGAGTTTCTATGGATGAGAAGAATGAAACTATGGTAAGTGTGCACCACTAGGTCGGCTTTGTTATCACTGTTTTGGCCTCTTCCCCCATCTCCTGCCCGCTATTTGGACTAGCAATAACCCTTGGGGTGTATCATCTTCCCTCATTCTGACCTCTCTCCTTGCTTTCATGTATTTGCTTGCCAAACAGACACTAACTGCAAGCCTCATTTCAACTTTCATCTCACAAGTAGAAGTTTTAGGAAATTACACATCCTTACTGTAAAATTACACCAAAGGGTGTTTTTATATATGTTTAAATTTGTTTAAAGAATAGTTTCCAAGCAAATGTATATTGATTTAAAAAGTATTGTATTTTTTTTACCTGTTTGCCATATGATCCTTCTTTGCAATAATTTCTTATTACCTTGTACCCATTTGCTGGAATGTCGATCCTAGCTTACTAGTGTTTGCTAAACAGAGAGAGGACCTGGACAATAGCTATGTCCGTCTCATGTTTCAAGCATTGGGAGATAATCTTGACTGCTAGGACAGGTGCTTTTATTTGTGTGGCCCCTAGCACTTCCCATGAGCACCTAAGGGCTCATTCACACCATGTCTATAAGCTATGCAGGCTCAATGCAAAGTAAAGAGAAAACAATTATTCTCTATGTACCCTGTTCGTGCCATACATGTGCCGTGATGTGCCCTGGTTTTATGCTTATTAAAAATGTGTGTTGCATATAATTGAATATGTTGTCATTATGTGACAGTTCAATAAAAAAAAGGCATCTTATCTTATACCACACACTAGTGAATACATAGTTTAGCAGGTACGCTGGTTTGAACAAGCTTATATTGTGATCGGGCTTGTTCGCATTAGCGGTGCCCTCTGAAGAGCAATCGCCTCCTCACTGCCTGTTTTAACCCCTAAAGACTTCCACCACCATGCCACAACCAGTTAAATGGTTTGCATTCGGTGAGTGGTGCTGGATGACAAACGGGACTAGGGGTATCATTTTTGCTGCACCGCAATGCAAAGCAGCATGTGTACATCCCCCCCCCTCCCCCTTCTGCTGCCTTTTCAGCTTAAGGTGCAGCATTATTTGGGGGTGGTAAAAACTTGGCTTAAAGGGGTTGTAAAGGTTCAAAAAAATAAACATGTTATACTTACTTGCTCTGTGCAAGGGTTTTGCACAGAGCAGCCCTGACCCTCCTCTTATGGGGTGCCCAGGCGGCGCTCCTGGCTCCTCCCCTTCATCGGATTCCCCCACGGAGAGCCACTTTCCATGGGGGCATACTCCCGGGTCCCGCTTCTGTGTCCATAGACACGGACAGCAGGGCTCAGCCCCGTCCCTCGCTCACGTGTCACTGGATTTGATAGCAGCGGGAACATCTATCCATGACAGAGACAGCAGCTGGAGCCGCTGGCCTTGTGCTTATCGCTGGAACGGATGGGCTCAGGTAAGAAAAAGGTGGGCTCTGGAGGCTGCTGCAGCATAGAATGTTTTACTCCTTAATGCATAGACTGCATTAAGGTGAAAAGCATGAGCCTTTACAATCTCTTTAATGCAGTGGCCGCTGGTGGTAATTTTTTTTTGGGGGAGGGGGTGGCAAACAGTGCACCCACAGCCACCCCATACCCCTGGTCGGCTGGCAGTGGGCATCACGGGAGGGCTTCCCTTGCTCTCCACGGGCATCACGGTGGCTTCAGTTTCCTCCCTCCTCCTCGACGGCCAGTCGGAGTGCTTCTCCTTTCGGCCAAACAGGAAATGGGTCACAGACCCGCTTCCTGATTGGCCGGGTGGAGGATCAATGTTTAAATAGTGAATATTCAGTTCTCTGCACCCCAAGCCCACCCTATTTTTAAGCCTATTAGAACCTCTGGCTCTAGTCAGGTGCATTAAAAAATGCCCCCCCCCCCACACACACACACACACCCATGGATGGGGGGGGGGGGGCGGCTCCCAGGCACCCCTAATGGGCCACCCCTGTTTTAATTGCATGTTTTTACTGTGCCCTAACTGCAAGAGCCAACCTAGCCTTTCATACGTAGACCAGCCATACATGGTTCAAATCTCGGCCAGTTCAGTAGGAATTGGCCGAGATATGGGCAGGCTAAATGTACCAAGATGATCGATGGGCGCTGGCCATAATCGCATGTAAAAAAATCCTCCAGACTGGTTTACCCAAGTCAATTGATGGATTGAATTGGGTGCAGTCAGCCCTGCTCATAGATGGATCAAATTTTGCCCGTTCCCTGCTGAACCCGTTGAATTTTGATCCAAGTATGGCCGTCTTTTTAGGCAAGATGTTCAACCAGCATAGAATTTTCTGTCAATGGCAGTCAAATGTTTAATTCTTTTTCAAAGTGTGCCAGACAAACAACCAACCTAGCATGCTAATTGCTGCCTGCTGTCTCAGGATCTAGTCATCCTGACTTAGGATCAAACATGGCTGCTTGTCTTTTCACAAGCTGTGAGAACCTGTCATCAGCTAATTAGCCGGTGGCTTTCTGCTTCCTTGTTAAAAGAGGAGTGTAAATAAAGCTGTAATAGGACAGAATGAGGATATTGGTGAATACAGATAAGAGAATTCAGGTGCAAGGCAAGCTGAACTATGGAGTGTTGAAATTCTGTGTTTGTTTTAGATTGTCAGGGACTCTGTAGATGTGTGCTCTGCAGAAGTAGGAAACCGTCTGATCTGCTCACTTGACCTGTCCTTATCTCTAGAACAGGTTCAGCCCGCATTTACTGCAGTGTAGAACTTAAAGGTGCCAATGGAAATAAATGATCACAAGACCGTAAAATACTAAACACATTAGGTGTGTATAAACTATTTACATACATGATAGTCTATTACGACAAACAAACACGTCTTGCTGGTGCTCTACTTCCTAAGCTGCCCATACACTATGCAAATTTCAGCCAGTTGCTGATAAACCGGCCAGAATTTGCTACGTGGGTGGCCCTGTTGGCATCCTTTTGAATGGGGTGTAGTCAAATGGAAAATTTGGATCCAATCAGATACAGCCATTGGTGGGGTATTCTGACAGCCGCTAGTGCTGGCTGTCAGAATACACTAGGCACAGTGGGAGATTTGTTGATGGTGTGTATGGAGGAATGTTTTTTCATTCTCTGTATGGCCAGCTTTTCTTAGAGTGATTCTGCTTCCAAACATGATTTTTCTGAACAGATTTTGGATATAAATAATGATATTTTACCAGCATGCCTGATGACTCCTTTAGCCTAGGTTCACATTGGAGCAATTTAGTATGCGATTTGACATGTTAAATCACATGCCAAATCGGCGGCAATTGCCTGCAATGGAACCGTCCGAATCGGTGCGACACTGCATTTGCGGCGTCACACCGATTCCCAAAAGTAATTCTTGTACTACTTTTGACGACATTGGCGTGCGATTTCCATAGACCTCTGTTAAGAAACCCACACAGATGTCTCTGAAATCGCCCCGAAGTCGGGACTGACATGCGGGAATGAAATGGTGCGCGTTCATGTGAGCTTGCATCATTTCATTCCCACTGTCAATGTGAACCAGGGGGCAAGTGTACTGTTACTATTGCATACCTCCCAACTTTTTGATATCGGAACAAGGGATACCTATTCGCAAAAGCATGTAGGCATAGAACACACCCCCTGCCACACCCTTTTAATGGAGAATTATACAAAAAATAGATTAAACACATAAGTGTTTTTTTTTGTTCTTTTTTACCACTATTATTCCTTTATACTGGCTTTTCAAATTTACAAAGCAGCAATTTAGAAATTATATATAGTACAACTATAGAGATCAGACCAAATTGAGGGACAAATGAGGAGGGACAGAGGGACTTTGTTCCAAATCAGGGACAGTACCTCGAAATCAGGGACAGTTGGAAGCTATGCTATTGTATGATCACAAGTGGGGCTCAGATTTGATGCAACAGTTGCACAAGTCATATAGTGTAGGGCTAGCCTACAATTTAAATCCAGTTTCGATGTCCAGACTTAATTTTGAAGCATCAGTATGTGTTGGTAGACTTGACTATAAAATTATGACTAATTTGCCAGTTTGACAGTGGGGTCTGGGAACTGGGATCATGCACTGCTGTGCATTCCTAGTCCTCTGCTGCAAAATGTATTAGCATTGTGTGTGAGGACTTAATAATGCACATTGCGGTCACAAAAACAGGTGCAAGAAATTCTTGCTCTTGGAAATTTTTTTGGTTTGCAGAAATGCCCTTTGCAACTTAATAACTACTTAGCTTTTTTTTTTTAAGCTTTGCGCTGGAATACACTACTTTTTATATAATTGGGCATGAAAATGTGCCTATATGCAATTTACTAAATGCAAGTTGAAGGAATGCACTTAAATCTGTAAAGTTGCCTGGCCCATCTACAGGCTGGTTTTTATTGCTGTCTGTGACTTCATGAAGATTTCTTCTGGTCTGTAGGATAAAAGGAGAATGGGTCTAACAGAGGCATAGACCGAAATAAACACTTTTAGTAGAGTGGTCCGTATCCCTGTTGGTGAGATCCTCTTCATTTCCTTTATGGTCATACAGGAAGTGAAGGGAAATCACCCCCTGAGGATGCAAGTAACATGAAAAAAAACTTCCCTTCCACACCTGACCATACTTTTTATCATATTTGAATAAAATTCATTCAGTTTTTTATATGCGATTCACCTTTATACTTACTGGCTTGGCTGTTGTCTCAAAAATCCCTCTGGGGTCTAATCCTTCCAATTCCTATTCTTTCGGGATGTGGCAGGCAGCCGCCATTGTACACAGAATATTGGGTTTTATCCAATTTTTACAACTTTTTTGCGTGCCACAGATAGCAAGTCCCTATTGCCTGCTGTGGTTTCACCTGCTAGAAACCAGAAGGGACTTTCTATTTGATGGACATTTAATATTCAGCTTCTCCTTTTATGGACTGACTTTGATTCAGCTTTTTATCTTAGTGACAGGGCCAGTTTATAATAGACGGTCAATGTAAAAACCATTGGGCCACTGCAGTTAGAAAGGTTGGGGGAATGTGGTCAAGCAATTTTGTTAAAGCTGATTTCCAGGTATGGATTTTTTGCATAGTTACGTTGGACCAGCTTGGAACAATGTAAGTATGCATACAGAGAGGGAAAAAAGTATTTCATCCCCTGCTGATTTTTGTTTGTTTGCCCACTGACAAAGAAATGACCTGTCTATAATTTTTAATGGTAGGTTTATTTTTAAAAGTGAGAGACAGAATTTTCTAAAAAGTTATAAATTGATTTGTATGTTAATGAGTGAAATAAGTATTTGATCCCCATGAATCAGCAAGATTTCTGGCTCCCAGGTGCCTTCTATACAGGTAACAAGCTGAGATTAGGAGCAATCTCTTAAAGGGAGTGCTCCTAATCTCAGCTTGATACCTGTCCTCAGACGTAATCAATCGGATTCCAATCTCTCCACCATGGCTCAGACCAAAGAGCTGTCCAAGGATATCAGGGACAAGATTGAAGACCTACACAAGGATGGAATGGGCTATAAGACCATGGCCAAGCAGCTTGGTGAAAGGGTGAGGACAGTTGGTGTGATTATTCGCAAATGGAAGAAACACAAAATAACTGTCACTTTCCCTCAGCCTGGGGCTCCATGCAAGATCTCACCTCGTGGAGTTTCAGTGATCATTAGAATGGCGAGGAATCAGCCCAGAACTACACAAGAGAATCTTGTCAATGATCTCAAGGCAGCTGGGACCATAGTCACCAAGAAAACAATTGGAAACACTACGCCATGAAGGACTGAAATCCTGCAGTGTGCGCAAGGTCCACCTGTTCAAGAAAGCACATGTACAGGCTCATCTGAAGTTTGCTAATAAACATTTGAATGATTTAGAGGAGAACTGGGTGAAAGTGTTGTGGTCAGATGAGACCAAAATCAAGCTCTTTGGCATCAGCTCAACTCACCGTGTTTGGAGAAGGAATTCTGCCTATGACCCCAAGAACACCATCCCCACCATCAAACATGGAGGTGGAAACATTATGCTTTGGGGGTGTTTCTCTGCTAAGGGGGACTGGACAACTTCACTGCATCAGTGGGACAGTGAACGGGGCCCATGTACTGTCAAATCGTGGGTGAGAACCTCCTTCCCTCAGCCAGGGCATTGAAAATGGGTCAGGGATAGGTAGCCCAGCATGACCATGACCCAAAATACATGGCCAAGGCAACAAAGGAGTGGCTCAAGAAAAAGCACATTAAAGTCCTGGAGTGACCTAACCAGTCTCCAGTCCTTAATCCCATAGAAAATATGTGGAGGTAGCTGAAGGTTCGAGTTACCAAACGTCAGCCTTGAAACTTTAATGACTTGGAGAGGCTCTACAAAATCCCTCCTGAGATGTGCAAACCTGGTGGCCAACTACAAGAAACGTCTGACCTCTGTGATTGCCAACAAGGGTTTTGCCACCAAGTACTAAGTCATGTTTTGCGAAGAGGTCAAATACTTATTTCACTCATTAAAGTGCAAATCAATTCATAATTTATTTTTTTTTAATGTGTTTTTCTGGATATTTTTGTTGCTGTTCTGTCTCTCACTGTTAAAATAAACCAACCATTAAAATTATAGACTGATCATTTCTTTGTTAGTGGGCAAACGTACAAAATCAGTAGGGGATCAGATACTTTTTTCTCCCACTGTATACTATACTTGTGGGATCTCTGTGGAATTGCAGTAGTAGTCACCAACGATACAGTGATTGGCGCTGGATTCCAAGTCAGCGTCAAGTGACTGCCCTGCTGTATATCGTGAGCACAGGGGGCCCAGCACAGGTGCCATTCACAGAACACCTTGCATTATTTACAGTGAATGCAAGGTGTTCTCTGATTGGACAAGGTGGAGATTGTGACATCACCGCCTCATTCAAGCAGGAAAGCTCTTGCATACATTGGGGAAATGTAAAGCAATTCTGTGAACGGTGCCTAAGCTAAGTGAATGACCCCTTGTGATTACTATGCAATAGGTGAGATGCTTGGCATGGGACCCGGAGGACAGTGGCAATCACTGTGACTGCCACAGTTATTCTCTGCTACCACAGGTGTACCTCTGGAATGGGATATGCAAACTTACATTGGTCCAAGCTGGACCAATCTAACTAGGCAAAAAATTCATACCTCGAGTTCAGCTTTAACGCTACTTTGACCCATAAATATCTGACCCTTCCCTTTGCTGTACAGAGCAAAGGGTTTCAAATATGAGTTTTGTATATAAAAAAGTGCTAACAAAGAGAGAGTGTCTCTGTTGGATGCATCTTTCTTAGCAGGCCTCGTGTGCCATGGTAATTAATGGATGATTTTCTGCAGTGTACAGTGACAAGTCACGGGATAAGTCCCTGCTCAACGCTGACAAACAGCACAGCTTCTCCAAGCACTGCCAGTCCTTGCTCCACGCTGAACAGCTGCATCAGCAAAACAGCAGCGAACAGAGCCAGTCCCAGCGGAACCATCAGCAGCCCCAGCTCCACCCTGGAAAGCAAAGACAGCGGAATAATCGGTAAGTGGCCAAGCTGTCCTTGATAACGTCATTAGCTTGTGGTTAATTGAGCTGTATGAGATACCACACGGGGAATTAACATTGTGTTTTCTAATGTTCTGAACAAAAGCTTTCAATGTATAAAGTGTTATTAATTTTTTGTTGTTCTTAATATGGTTTGTATTGATTATACAGTGCAGTGGGGCCAACAATATATCAATGTCATGTGATGATGGGGTGTAACTGCTACTTCCCATTTTTATTAGCTCTGTGTTCATCATATACTATGTGCAGCAGAAAGATTTCTTGCAGATTCTTATTTTTTTTATCTTTGTCCAGTGATTGCATTTTATAAATGCATTTTACGTAGATAAAGTGGTACCATTTGTTGGCTAACTTAAACTGTATGTGCACTTTTGCACATGTGAAAACTTGTCTACAAAGTTTAGATAGTTGTGGAAAAATAATGCTGGTCCCGTAAGGTTATCTCATTGATATTGTTATCTTAAACTATTGATGTTAATGTATATAATCTGGTTCCCAGGCAAGCAGCTTGTACACCCCAGAGGATCTCCACAGTCTCCTTGGCTTGTAGTGTAATGTAATAAAAATTGAAGTGCTACACCACTAAGAGGTCCAAATACAACCTTATTCCTATAAAAGTCAGGGGGATTGTTCAAAGAGTAGTCAACGTGTTTCTGGGGTCTAAAAACCCCTCCTTCATCAGGCTTGATTGAACACAATATAAAGGAAGTAGAACTGAGCTGGACCTTTTAATAGTATTGTTTCCAGCGTGATTACAAGCAAAGGGCTTGTCAGCAGCTGGTTGGACTACCAAATCATTTGATGACAAGGTAGATGTTTGTAGTCACAGTGGAAGAAATTAACATTAAAGGTCCAGCTCACTTCTAGTTCATTTATATTGTGTTCAATCAAGCCCGATGAAGGGGGCAGTTCTAGACCCCAGAAACGTGTTGGCTACTCTTTGGAATAAAGTTGTATCTGGACCTCCTAGCAGTGGTGTAGAGCTCCAATATCCATTTTTGTTACATTACAGAGTTTAGATGTCAACTGCCATGCAGCATTAAGTGTGTGCATCAGCAAAGAAAATAGACTGATATCTTTGCAATTTATATAGCTAACCTTAAAGTGATTGTAAACAATCACCTTGTAAAACAACCCATTCAGTTTAAAATAGAAATTAACGGCCAAACATTTTTGTATGGATATAAAAAATATATACAAGTACCTTTTTCTCCTTTTTTCATAACTGATCACATTCCCTCCATTCTCAGCTGCATTAGAGCTGTGGGAGAAGCAGCAGAATACTGAGCTTCCCAGTGAATGGCTGTGCAGAAAGGGGCTTGTCAGAACAAGTCTGATCATTGAAGGAAAGCAGGCTGAGTTCCCAGAATAGCTAGGGAACTGACCAGGGTGAGTTCTCCTGCTTAGTGTGGTCAGTTTTATGGGAAAGCAGGGACACAATGGATTTAGAGAGTACAGCATTGGGGGCACAGTGTTAGCCAGCACTACAGAAGAAAAAGATTTGGGGGTGCTTATTTCAGATGATTGCAAAATGAGCAAACAGTGTAACCAAGCAGTGGGAAAAGCAAATAGAATTCTGGGATGTATCAGTAGAGGGATCACCAGCAGGAGGAAGGAGGTTCTGATTCCTCTATATAGATCTTTAGTGAGACCTCACTTAGAATACTGTGTCCAGTTCTGGAGACCTCACTTACAAAAAGATATTGATAAAATAGAACGAGTTCAGAGACGGGTAACAAAAATGGTGAAAGGTCTGGGGGATAAAACATATCAAGAGCGACTTCAGGAACTTAATATGTACAGTCTAGAGGAAAGAAGGGAGAGGGGAGACATGATTGAAACCTTTAAATACCTCAAGGGGGTGAATAAGGTTCAGGAGGGCAGTCTTTTCAATATGAAACCAAAATCACGGGGACATGACCTCAAACTAACTGGGGGGAAGTTCAAAACTAATCTTAGAAAGTATTATTTTACTGAAAGGGTGGTTGATGATTGGAATAAGCTACCAACAGAGGTTGTGAGACAGTCAACAGTAAATGGCTTCAAACATGCTTGGGATAAACATAAATCCATAGTCAGACAACAAGGTTAATGTAAAAAAAAAAAAAAAAAAAAAAAAATAAATAAAAAGGGGCAGACTCCATGGACTACTCAGTCTTTTTCTGCCGTCACTTTTCTATGTTTCTATGTTTTACAGAAAGGAAGCAATGCAAAGAGAACAGGATACTTTCTCATACAAGTACATGGTACAGCAGGCATATATCAGGAATATGAAGTGTTGGGGTAACACATACTTTCAGGGAATTGCTTTTTCTCAAGAAAAGTGGCATTATGTTTTAAATTGTCGGTCTACTCCAGAGGTTTTCCAGTTATGCATGGGCACTAGTGGGGTTGAGTTATCAATAGGTTTCTTTCAATGGCAGGCTTCATTACAAAAGTCTACAAGCTTGTCTTTCTGACTGCCTTGAAGCCCCGTACATACGGACCAAATTTCGGCTGCAATCAGCCAGTACAGTAGATACCGTCCGACATTTGGCCCGTGTGTACAGGTCCTCCAACATGCTTCAGTCAAACTAGCATGCTGGAAAACCAGCAGCTGATCGGCAACAGATCAGCGCTCTCATCAATGTCTGCAAACTCTGACCGGTGTGTTCTGGGGGCTGGGGGGGGGGGGGGATTGGGTAGTCTCACTGTCAGAACACAATAACACACCGGGCAGATCACTGTACTAACATCGCATAGTTAGTACAGAGACCTCTTTGTGAGCTGTATAAACTTACCGTGTGTTCCAGGCTTTACTTTAGGACAGTGATGGCGAACCTTGGCACCCCAGGTGTTTTGGAAATCTATTTCCCATGCACTTTGCAGTGTAGGTGAGCATCATGGGAAATGTATTTCCAAAACATCTGGGG
Source organism: Glandirana rugosa (assembly GCA_018402905.1). NCBI lineage: Eukaryota > Metazoa > Chordata > Amphibia > Anura > Ranidae > Glandirana > Glandirana rugosa. The sequence continues at coordinate 224,792 of BLSH010291174.1, read as the reverse complement.
TGCCATGGCTCACCATCACTGCTCTAGGCGCTCACTCTTCCCTCTGCATTCTCCATAATGCAAGATTGACAGATTCAGCAAGGTGGTGGAGTTGGGAACGTAGATTTGATGTGTCTTCAGTTCCCAAGAGTTAAGAGACCAACAAGTGATTTGAATTTACGATCTGCAAAAAAAAAAAAAAAAAATATTTGCCCAGTGGTGGCCTAAAGAGTTAATTGATGGCACTCCTTCTGCTGGCTCGGACATAATACTCATCTTACAGTTTGGTCCCTAATCCAAATGCGGCTAGACTGCTGCAAGCTTAGTATAATGGACCTGTAGACCGGCTTTAAACCTTAGCAGGGAGCTAAAGAAGATGGAAGTCTGAGCTAAGGCCAAAAAACTAAGCCTTTCCTGGAGGAGTGCCACTCTTCCTTCTATAGACTGCTTCAATTCAGCATTAATGGATTTCTTTACTGTTTAGAAAAACTAGAGTACACAAGTTTTCAGTGCAGGTTTTCCTTAGTTATGAGGGGACCTTCAAGATGTAATGCCTAATCTACATATAACACTAAAGTCTCGTACACACGGGATGACGATCGTACGTACGTACGTACGATCGTCGCAAATCGTATGTTGCATAATGTAACTTGCATACTGACTGCACTACACGATCGTACGACCACAGAAAGAACATTCAGGTGCATGTAATTAGCATCCCGGCCGTTCCTGACTTCTGAGCATGCGTGTTTTGCACAATACAACTTGTTGTACCAACTGCTCTGTACACACGATACACCGGTCGTATGAGCGCTTGTTGGTACGACCAAGTTTTCTAGTGTGCTCATACAACTCCCTTGTACGACCGTCGTATGTTCGACTGTTCTAATCGCGCATACAAACGATCGATATCGCATACAACGGTCGTTAGTACGACCTGTTGTATACGATCGTTGTCCCATGTGTACGATGCTTAAGACCTGTTTCATACAGGCTTCAACTTGCATAGGAGCAGTGTGAACAGCAAGCTTTAACAAAGCATTTGCAGAGCTTTCAGCAAGCTTTGTTCAAGCTTTTAAAGTACCATTCAGCTCCAGTGTGTAAATGAACACAGATCCTAATGGGAGTGCTGATTTCTGCTTTAAGCAAGCTACTAGCAGGCTTCATTAGGCTTTCAACAAGCTTCAGGAAGTGCTGAAGCCTGCTAGCAGCTTGCTTAAAGCGGAGCTCCAGCCCCCCACCCCCCACCAAACAATTAAAAGTCAGCAGCTACAAATACTGTAGCTGCTGACTTTTAATAGTAGGACACTTACCTGTCCAGGGAGGCCGCGATGTCGGGACCCCAGCCAAATTTTCTATCAGCTCTCAGGTGCTGCTACTGCGATTCCTTGTAAGGGTAACCGGCAGTGAAGCCTTGCGGCTTTACAGCCGGTTCCCTACTGCGCATGTGAGAAGTGCTCTATGCTTTGTGAATGGTCCGGCGGCAGAGGAAGGAGGAGGGGGGGGGCCGTACTTCCAGGGGACGTCACCATGGGGACGGGTACCTGTCAAAAACAGGTACCCCCCCCCCCACCCAAAAGGTGCCAAAAGTGGCAGCGGAGGAAGCAAACAAGTGGAGCTTCCCCTTTTGGGTGGAGCTCTGTTTAATGTGTCAATCAGCACTGCCATTAGGATCTGCGTTCAATATTTACAAACTGGAAATGGATGGTACTTGCTGAAATGCTTTGTCAAAGCTTTCTGTTCACACTGCTCCCATACAAGCTGAAGCCTGTGTTAAGCTAGCCATATGCTAGTAGATTTTGGAATAAATGTTCTTCCAAAAATTCTCAGTACAGTCATTGACTTGATAAATGTAAAAAGCAAAAAAAAATGTAGCATCCTGCTATATATATGTTTTCAAGACAAAAAAATTTGAATAAAATTCTGCTAGTGTGTGGTCAGCTAAAGGGGTCTATTTATACAAAATCCCCTCCGTGAATGTATCGGCATTCATGCAATTTGTTTAAAAATAATGCCTTTACAAATGTTTTTTAATATGTGCAAAATGTTATTTTCTGAAATTAGCATATATAAACCCTCACCTTGTAAAACAACCCATACAGTTTAAAATAGAAATGAAAGGCAAAACATTTTTGTATAGCTATAAAAAAACATTATAAATGCCTTTTTATAAGCGATCACATTCCCTCTGTTCTCAGCTGTCTAAGAGCTGGGAGAGGAGATACAGCAGCACACTGATCCTCCCAGGGGAAAGGCTGTGCAATCGGGACTTGTCCGAACAAGTCTGATTATTGGAGGAGAGCAGGCTGAGTTCCCAGCATAGATAGAGAACTGACTATGGTGTGTTCTGCTTAGGGTGGTCAGTTTTTAATAGGAAAGCAGAGGGACTGGCAGGAACACGAGTCAGTAATTTCACACAATGGAAGCAATGCAAAGAGAGCAGGAGACTTTCTCATACAAGTACATGGTACAGCAGGCACAGATCAGAAATAATGTAATTGTTGGGGTAGCAAATGCTTTAAGTTGTCTTTGGCAGGGGTAAGGTAACATTCCCTAATACCCTAAGAATATTCAATCATAAGAGAAAATTGTCTTCTCCAGAAGAGAAAATGGCCTAAAACAATAGCTAACAATATTCAACCAGAAGAGAAAATGTTCTAAAACAATAGCCCAACAACCTTCGACCCAAAATAGCTCAAAACAGTAGCCTGACAACATTTGACCAAAAATATCCTAAAACAATAGTCTATCATCATACTACCAAAGGTGGCCTAGGAACATTCCACCAGACCAGACAATGCCTTAAGAGCATTTGACTTCACCCCATTTACACAACAGCCACAGCTTTAACATTGTGCGAAAAATCCCTAAACCTAAGAGGGGAAGCTGGTTAATTGGCACAGAAGGAATGTACTTTTTTGCTGGACTAATGGCTGAGTTTTTTTTTTTTTTATAAACAGACCTCTTAGGTTGCCAAATATCACTTGGGCTCGCCTTCTTAAAGACGATATGCCCTCAATATTAGAAGAATCTGGGTTGTAAGTAGAATTTGCCACACTGTCAATCTTCCACCACTTCTTACTCTGCAACGAGAAGAGGATCTTAAAAAGTAAAATACATTCAACTTTGTTTTATTCGACTTTAAAATACTACGATCTTGATTCGCAGATGTGTATTTGTAAATTGGACAGATTGGTACATTCAGCAACTGTGACTCCAGGACCGTGCACCAATATAAGTTATACAATGGCTGCACATTGTTGTATGTGATGCAGATGTTCATCACGCCTTTCCCATATGGTATATTTTGATCATATGACCAAATTTGACAGCTCTAGGGTCCAGGCCTTGTTATTTTCAGCCTTCAGTGTGGATGTTTAATGTGTTTTGCATGATCTTCCAGTCTGCACCAAATTGTATGCAGATTATACTTAAAGCCATTTATAACACATCAATTGAATAATCTATTGCTGATGGATTTAGACACATTTGCACTGAACATTTAAAATTCGATACAGAGATGACTGATTTTCAGACAGCAGGGGAAGGAAGTATTCCTATTTCTTTGTGGTTATGGCATTTTTAAAGCAAATTTGAATAAGCAACGGAGTTGCTTTAGAGCATGGGTGCTTAACCTGTAGCCCTCCAGCTGGTACAGAACTACGAGTTCCATGAGGCATTGCAAGCTGCTGACAGCTACAAGCATGACTCCCAAAGGCAGAGGCATAATGGGACTTGTAGTTCCGCAACAGCTGGAGGACCACAAGTTGAGCACCCATGCTTTATAGCTTACGCAGGGATAAATTCCCCATGCTCCCAGCAGCTGAAACCCAAACCACATTGTTCCTCACGTGCAATCATTTTATTGGCTTTGTCTCAAAGGCTGGTTGAATATTGGCAGGTTAACTTCAATATGAGTTACTGTGTATTTATACCCAAGAACAAACATTAAGTGCACTGCAGCTTACCAGTCCTTCAATGTGGTCACTGCATTAGTTTTCTTTTTTTCTATATTTTCACCTGGTGATCCTGCCAGTAACACACTTCCAAGTGACAAGGCTCACTCACTGTTCTGTAGAGAGGCAGCGTTGTCACCTTAGGACAGGAAGTGTTAGGACTACTGATCACCCCTTTCACCTTCCTCTTCACCTCCATAGCATACAAATTGGTGTTATGTGGTTGAGTTGAACTGGGCAGAGCTGATGAAACTGGTATGCGATAACTTTGCAGAGTGCTTTCTTCCCCGCCCTGTGATTGGACAGTGAAAGGAGAAGCAGCACTGATGAGCTCATCTCTCTGTTGTTCTTCCCTTGCACCCATTGGCATGTCCCTTGTTAAACATGAGCACTGCAGCACAACTGATTGTTTACCTGTGCTGCTTCTCCCTGTCAGTCTGAGTTCTGCTGTACAGGGGTAGGCAAAAGTCTGATACCAAGTTAAATTCAGGGACTTATGTAGCTTGCATTAATTATGTAAAGCTATAACTAGATGAAGGGAGCCGGCAACTCCCACATCCATATTAAAGTCTTTATTTAGCTACCGAATAGTGACAGTAAAAAACGCTTACACATTTCAGTAAATAGCCTCAGCCATAGCCCACTATGTAAGTCCCTGAATTTAATTTGGCATCAGCTTTTTGCCTTCCCCTGTACAGCAGAACTGAGACTGGGGAAGGGAGAAGCAGCACAGGTAGCCAATCAGTTGTGCTCAGTGCTCATGTGTAAGAAGGGACATGCTGATGGGTGCAAGGGCAGAGTGGCAGAGAGATGAGTTCATCAGTCTGCTGCTTCTTTTATTGTAGAATCGCAGGGTGGGAAGAGACAGGGGAATAGTGGGGAAGAGACAGGACCCTGTAGTATCTAGTTTACACTTGCTTCAACTTCAACGCTCATTAAAGCTCATACAGCTTCAACAAGCTTTTATGATGTGTTTTTGAGGCTTCAGTGAGGCTTCAACAAGGCTTCGACGAGGCTTCAGTGATGCACTTTTGAAGCCTTGTTGAAGCTTGGCCCATAACCTGTGTGTTTGTTGATATCTCACACCTGCAATTTCTCCAAAACAAAGCGAAGCTGAATTACAGCCTCTGAAAAACCTCAGGTGCTTCAAGCGAGCTTCAAACAAGCTTGGTCATAGACTTCTATGGAGGCGTTGGAGAGGCTTTGAAGCCTGGCTAAAGCTACATGGGGTATAATTTTTTACGCAAAGCTGAAGCGCAGCGAAGCCAACGCAAGGTGTAAACAGGGCTGTAAGCTAACCATTTTATTTAGTGACAGGAGCTTTGACTGACGTTAAGGGAGCTTTAACAACGCCTGTCTGATGTCCTGTTTTAAAACCGGTGTAAACGAGCCCTTAACAGTGGTAGTAAACCGCAGTCGCTGGGAAAAAAAAATGTCCCTGCAAGGCAATGTTATAATGTGCTAGTATGCAAAGAGACACTTCCCTTGAACGAAGCCCTCCAGCGCCAAGCTGTCACCGCTGAGAGGGCTGACCTTTTCCCCCGGTCTTCCTTCCAGGTTCGCAGCCTCCGGCTACAATGTCACTCCTGCGCATGCTTGCTGGAAGCTCTATTTACGGTATGGGCTCTGAAGGTGCAGCACTGTATGCCAGACCTTCGGAGCGCATGCACTGGTGACATTACCAACTGCATGCACTCTGAATATCTCATAAACAGTGCAAGTTTAGGAGATATTCACAGTACCAACAGGTAAGCCTTATTATAGCCTTACCTGTAGGTATACGTGATGTAACAGACTTTACTACAACTTTAAATGCATCAGAGAATCAGGTCTTCAGCCTTGCCAGATATGGATGTGCCATGTTTATCACATTACTAGATGGACAGTTTCTTTGTCATGTAAAACTCACATTTATATGTATTTTATGTGTGTGTTTAGCTGTTTGCCTGAAATTCAGCTTTATTGGTTTTAATAAGACTTTGAGGACATTTAATTCAGATAAATGGTGTCTCTGTTAATATGTTGCACCAATGCCAGTTGGCCTTTAGTTATAGACAAGTGTATATATTATCCCAGGATCAGGTCTGTATGTGGAATGTCACTGTAGTATGTGTGTGAATTGCTCACATATACAATTACAGGGGTGTCTCGGTGGTAAACCATGCAATCTTAAACATTTAATTGATCAGAGAGTACCAAGTTTCTGTTTAATTTTTGAGCCAATTATCACCTTCCTGCCTCTTTTACACATATCTTTAATTATCACTTCTAGTGTACTTATTAAAAAGTTTCCTAAGACAAATCTGCGCTCTGGGGACCTCTGGGAGCATGGCTGAACACATTCCTTTAATTACATTTATGGCACCAGAAACAAAGACATCTTCTTCCCTTCTTGACGTTGGCTTATGGCACAGAACATTTAAAGTGGCTGAACTGTGTGTCAGTGCAGGCTTGATTACTGTTGTGAGCCTACATTGCCTTTAGCTAGTTGCCCATTTAAGAACAAAGTAGTATTGTAAACCTATATGGAGATGAAAACCGGGGTTTTTTTTGGGAGGGGGGGGGGGATAGCCTATCTGCTGGTGAAATCAGTTTTCTGGAGTTGAAATGGAGCACCGAGGATTATCTTTCCAGACTGACTAAGTTGAAGATTATGTTTTGGGATTTGTAGCTTGCAAGCAATAATTTTACGAACATGGAGTTAAAACCGCTGTGCGTACGATGTAGAAAGCACAGGGAGTTGCAGAAGCAATGCGAATTTTTAATGTTCCCAGGCAATGCAACAGCATAACTTGCATATTTAAGCAAATGTTTGTTTTGCAATCTTGAAATATTGTTACTGTTTTATGTTGAATTACAAAGGTTTAAGGCACGCATAAACCTAAATAATGAGCTCATAACTTTGGAAGGTCTTGCAATGTCTGGAACAAGCATGTACATATCAGGTAAATAAAAATTAAAAGTGCAGAGCTATAACACAACATGTCACTAAATCGGTGCAAAACCCATGTGCTTGAAAAGTTTACATCAAATACTACCAAATAAAACATAAAAAAATGTATAAATCCAGAGTGTTTTCAAACATTTTTAAAGTTACACATAAGAGCTAGAGACTGAGAAGACTATCTTCTCAGTCTCTAGTGTGAAACACCGTTGGGGGGGATTTATTAAACTGGAGATTGCAAAATGTGGTGCAGCTCTTCAGAGAAACAAATCAATCAGGTTTTAGTGTCAAAGGTTAATTGAACAAGCGGAATTTAGAAGCTGATTGGTTACTATGCACAGCTTCACCAGATTCTAAGTGGTTCCGTTTTACTAAATCCTTCCACTTGTGAAAAGTCCATGGCAACAATCTAAAGAATGGTGTACAGTGCATCCCAAGCCTACAAATGGTCAAACAGTGCTTAAGGGGTCAAGGTCTCCCTTCAACCTGTCAGCTTCCTCCGCCAGAGCCAATACAAAGTATACCACCAAAGTTGCCCAAAAGTACAACATTAAGAATACTCTCATAGTTTAAAACTGTATACCAAAGATTTATTAAGAACAGAAGAATATACCCTCACATTAAAATAAGCAGAAAGATTCACAAACTTGTGTCTACTATGGAGTTCCTACAGGCTTACTCCAAATCGGTCCCAGCCGTCAATCAGGGTCCGCATGTGTGATGACAATACTCCGTGTATCGTCATAGACAACGTCATCTATGTGAAGTTCAAGTATCCAAACTTTTAGTGCTGGCAGCTTTTAGTAACTTGTTAAACCTGAGTGCAGTGAATTCTATTATTTTTTAATATAAACGTATCAGGTGTCCTAACATATGCTATATGATAGCTTGCTGCAGGTCAGAGACTTCCCAAGTGAGTAAGGAAATAAAAAGATTCCAAAAGTCCCAGAACATGCACCTCTAAATGTTGGTCAACAGAAGTAGATTGCATTATTATCTTGACAGGTTACTTTGAAAACCAAATGGAGGTGGGGCACTGGATACAAATCCTTGAAAAGAGTTCTTTAAGCCCAATGGCCCAAGTTTGGGTTCCCTTTGGATCAGGGTCAACCAGCTTGAGAAGTCCATGTAAATTTGAGCCAGGAGGAGAACCAAAAACTAAGGAGAGTTCACAAATGTAGTTTATTAGTTCCACAAATGACAACAGGGTAACACAAGAGAGCCAATACTTTTTGGGGCAAAAATCCCAGTCATCAGAACTTTTTACTGTATCACATTATCTAATGGACTCAAAATTAAAAACCTTGATGTGTCAATCAGGAGGGTGAAAAATGAGTGGGTGACTTATGTTGTATAGAGTGCTAGTGCAACATGATTATGATGCGATGCGGCTTAATACAGACACTCAGTCATTGTTCGGCCTTGTGTTTCTTATTGTTTGCTGCTCCTTTAATCAAAAGCTGTGTGGCCCAAGACATTTCTACCCATGGCTTTGTATCCTGAACCAGTACAGGCTGTATTCACCCAGTGTCTGAAGTATTTGGTGCCAATTTGGCGCCCTTTTTATTAGCTACCCTACAGGATTATGGGTAAATATTGTCAGCACTGTTGCTATAGTAATTGAGTTGTTTCATTAACGTAAGACAAAGTGAGGTTTAGCTGCTCCCACCCCTGTTCCCAAAAATCCTGAGCTTCTCCAAGTCCTTATAAATACCAGATTGTCAGTCAAAGCCATTATAAAGGCCGGCCACAAAATTGCACTTGCCCTAGTCTAACGAGAATATTGTTTGTAGAAGGTTTTGCAAGGATTGTCTTTGTACCTTAGATATCTTCCAACAAAAACATAGGCTGGTGCATGGCTGTTGGTTCATTCAGCTACTGAATGCATGTAAATTTTTAATTATTTTGGTATAGTGTATATGAGGGTTCTTCAAAAAGTTTCCACACTTTTTTTTTAACTCTTTTTATTAAGAATTTCAAAAACAAATGACATCACTTTTCTACATAGTCACTTTCCTTTGCTGTGCATTTTTCCCAGTGTTGTACCAACATTTTAATGCCATCAGCAAGACTCCTTCCGCCATCAACATTTCCAACGAAAATATAAAAGTGAGAAAACCTTTTGAGTACATTTGTTGGAGTACAAGGACAGTGACTTCAGAAAATTTCCTCTAGGAAATGTATGCAGAAACCTCCCCAAACCTAGAAAACGTTGGTTAAATGATCTATTTCTTTGGTGAACTTTTTAAAGCCCGACTCTAGGTAGTTTTCATTTTGTAGCTTTGGGGAGAGGAGGGTAGGCTTAAGCCCCGTACACACAATGCAAATTTAGGACAGGAATTTTCTTACTACGACCGATCGTCTGAAATTCTTACCGTTAGTATGCTCCTTTCGACAGCTGATTTTGATTTTTTGGACGACAAAAGCTGGATGTGCAGGCTAGAATTTTTTTTCGTTTGTCAAGTCAACATCCGATTTTTATATCATTAGTACGGTTTTCATACGAAAAAAAAAATGTACAATCAAGACTACGCATGCTCAGAAAGGAAACACACATTACGTTAAATTTGGTCGTACTAAAATTTTCATATGGTTCGCAAATGCTTAACTTTCGACATGAGACAAGCATCCAACAAAAGACGGACGTTCTTTCATCAGAAAATCTAAGCGTGTGTACGAGGCTTTACAATCAGATTTTTACCTGTGGACTGTGTCCCATTAAACAGATTTCCTCTCACTACCTGTCAAGACAGAAAGTGATGGGTCATCTCTCTAGGGACACACAGTAAACACTCACTGAAATATGGTGCAAAATTAGACCCTTTTGTCAGTTTGGAAATGCTATTATTTTAGTAAATATAAACTGATTTTCTCATCAACAGTATATAGCAGTCTTGTGACTTCGATCAGTGCTTGCTTAAAGCTTGTAGGAATTTTCACACTGCACTGGCTGTCCTATCAGTATTACAGGACCCCTGACCCTCTGTCTGGACAGTGCTTATTGGCTCTGTGCTGATTACATGCACTTTCCCAAGAAAAAAAACTCTCTAGCAATTCACACCAAACGGAGCATGTGCAGCCTGACTCCACTAGCTCTATCCTTATCTGGACATGTTTTGGAGACAATGCAGGAAGGGGAAGATCAAAGAGCCTTTTTACACAATGCAGAGGATTAATCATTTAGGTTCCACAGTGAGTATAACAAGCATGATTTACTGCATATACAGACTGATTTTACTGTTGTGGGTTTAGTAACACTTTTTAAGTATTACTGTCTGAAATCTCCATATTTTGGTTATGGACAACCAACAAAAAAAAGAAAAATCTCCCAGAAATATTTATTCTTCCTAGATTAATCTTCATAGAGCATGAAAAAATCTGTTTATCTTTAGTTGCTCTCCTTTCTCAAGTCTTTAGGCTGATCGCATGATCTCTTCTCTTTTCTCTTCTCTTTTCTCTTCTCTTCTCGCCTTGTCTCTTCTCTTCCCTTCTCCCCCTTTCCCCCTTCTCCCCCTTTCCCCCTTTTCCCTTCTTCCCCTTTTACCTTCTTCCCCTTTTACCTTCTTTCCCCCTCTTCCCTTTTCCTTTTCCCCCTCTTCCCTTTTCCCCCTTCCATTTCCCCCTTCTTCCATTTTCCCCTTCTTCCATTTTCCCCTTCTTCCCTTTTCCCCCTTTCCCCC
>BLSH010291174.1:200560-213966 GCA_018402905.1 Glandirana rugosa | reverse complement strand
CCTCCCTCCCCCCTTTCTTCCCTTTCCATTTTCCCCCTTTCCTCCTTCCCTTCCCCTCCCTGTGCAGTCCTCACTGAAGCAGAGAGTGGCACCATGCTGATGCCCTCCCAGTACTCGGTCTTGCGCCTTACATTTGCAATATAGTCTTCCAGGTAGCATGACACCTGGCGTCATCCCACCCAGAAGAATCTTGTGGTCAAAAAGAGGTTCTGCGGGTGACCTATGTATATACAACTACACTTGTAATGTCCCGTAATATCTATACTGCTTATAAGCATAGTATCTATGCAATTGAATGTAGGTCATTCATCTTCAGTATCATTATTTTTCACATTACACTCCCAGCTTTATGTTTCCTTTGCACAGCCGCAGCCAGGACCTTGTGTTGGGCTGAAAATCATTTTGCTTGTCATGTTTCAAAGGCTGTTTTGTACAAATAGTCTTTAGAGTATAAAATCTTAACTCATTTGTCTTGTTTTGCAATGAAGAAGTGTTGAGAAATGAGGGTAATTTGCAGATATGAAGTGCTGCGAGTGTCATCTGGGTGTAAACACTTCTCTATATTCTGAACTTATAGGGTTTGCCTCAGGGCTGCATCGGCAGTCCCACTTGTATCATGCATGTGCGTGTAAAAGCCGCAGCCTTAATTTTATTTATTTACATTCCTGTGATATGAGGCTGCTTGTATCACTGTGGAGGAGTGAGACCTGAATGAGTCTCTAAAGATTCTGCAGAGTAGAACTTAAATCTCCCTCTAGTGATGTCGTCAGCCCAGGATTACAGGTGTGGTATCGCATTGCATCCCCGGATAAACGTTTACAGCCTGCATCCCAGAAAGGAGTTTCAGGACCAGTTGGCTGAACATTTAGATGGCATGTGGGCTTTTATCTTTCACTTGTGATTGGTTAGCTCAATGGGTCTATAATTTCCCCTCTTTTTATTAAAGTTTCTTTATCCTTTTTCAGCCACCATCACAAGTTCATCGGAGAATGACGACCGCAGTGGTTCCAGCTTAGAATGGAGTAAAGACGGCAGTCTACGGACTGGAGCACATCAAGGCATGATGATTCACGAGAGAAGGATAGATAATTGCTCGCCCGTTGTAGAAGAAGAAACGTGCAACACGGCAGAGAATTTGCCAAAAAGTGACTCGTCTGCTGGAGAAGGCCCAGTTTCCTACATGCAAAACTCCAGCTCATTGGTGATGCAACGACCCAACTCTGTGGCAGGTAAGGGATGAAATCTTTAGAGGAACTGTTTGTGTTTCTGAGAAGTTTGGCAGAAGTAACCGCAAACTGGATTAGCTGTGCATGTTGTTTATTTTTTTACTCTTTGTTTATTGATTTAAAGTGAATGCATTTTGCTCCTTGTCAGATAAAATGGCGTCTTTGGAGAGACAGTCTAGATTCAGTCTAAGCATCTGAATGGTTGCAGGTGCTTCAACCTGGTAATGGAGCAATTTGGGTTCTGTCTCTAGAATAGATAGGCTGAGAAAGGCAAAGAACTGGCCACACACTGTTTGGGGTTGTGTTTTTAAAGATGCATTTAGAATTTAATGTTTTTTCTTTTTTTTTTTTTTTTTTTTTTTTGCTTGGAAATGTTCTGATATTAAAATGTGTGAGCACAGTTAGAGAATGTTTAGATATGAACAGGGTTTACACATCATTGTCCATATGGATAATCCCATCATGCAGGCTGGATACCACTAGATTAAGTACTCGAAGCTGGCCCTAAACAAGTATAATTTTGTTTAAACTTCGATTTGAAATTCTGAATAATTGTTCATTAAAGCATTCAATCTTGCCATTATTGAGTCAACTAATGTCGTTTGAAAGCCCCTAAAATTTGTTTAGACCGGTTTCTTCAATGGAATCCCCCCCCCCCCCCCACAGGTTTCTTTTCTGCCTCGCACATGCGTATTACCATATGTATGATCTCTTCTCAAAGGGAAATCACATTCATGGTTAAATTTATTTTATTCAGATAAGAAATTAGAAAAAATTTCCATCCTGCTTCTTCAAATTTTGTCATCACTACAGTAAATGATTATCGATTTGACATTAACCATAAAATAGAAATAGAAAATAGATGAAACGTTTTGATACCGCAAAATTTTACTGGTGTATTGTTAGCTTAGAGGATGGTTCACTTCTTTAAAAAAAAATAATAATGCAGGTAAAAAAAAATGTGCATTTACAATTTTTTTTTTAATAGGAGCCTGGAAAGCATTGCACCAGCGATCAGCAGATCCTTGATGCCATGCAGGTCTCCTGCAGGCTGTCAGTGTGAGTTGTCTACCCGTACATCGTATGGCCAAGCAGTTTCAGAATGACAGGAAAACTCAATGAACTACCACAGCGCTCAACAGCGCCATGGTAATTCATTGAGAAATACAAGCCGATAGCCGCAAAGGATGTTGGGACTTGTAGCTTATTCATACACAGAACTCTGTGAATGACTGACGCAAACGTGTGGGGGGAGCCCTGGACAGCCATGCTGTTTTAAAAAAGTGACAGCAGTACAAGGAAATTCTCCCCATATTGCTGTCACCAAAAGAGAGGGCAGCGAAGGAGTGACGGCAGCATTGGGTACATGTCACATTTTCCACCTTAAAAACAGGTAGAACATGTAACATTCCCAAAGGTAATCCTATCCTTAAATAAAAAGGCAGACCACTTAGATCACCGCTTAACTTCTGTGGATGCTGATCTGTCAGCTGGTCCAGTGGTTTGGAGATTTGAAATTTCAAATTGCTGGACCGGCTGTGGGGACACTGACAGCTCAGTGTCTCCGTAAGTAGGTGCAGAATGGATTCACTGACAGCTCAGCATCTCCATAAGTAGGTGTAGAATGGATGCATTGACAGCTCAGCATCTCCATAAGTAGGTGCAAAATGGATGCACTGACAGCTCAGCATCTCCGGAAGTAGGTGCATAATGGATGCACTGACACAGCATCTCCGTAAGGTGCAGAATGGATGCACTGACAGCTCAGCGTCTCCGGAAGTAGGTGCAGAATGGATGCACTGACACAGCATCTCCATAAGTAGGTGCAAAATGGATGCACTGACACAGCATCTCCGGAAGTAGGTGCAGAATAGATGCACTGACAGCTCAGCGTCTCCGAAAGTAGGTGCAGAATGGATGCACTGACACAGCATCTCCATAAGTAGGTGCAAAATGGATGCACTGACACAGCGTCTCCGGAAGTAGGAGTAGAATGGATGCACTGACACAGCATCTCTGTAAGTAGGTGCAGAATAGATGCACTGACAGCTCAGTGTCTCCGGAAGTAGTTGCAGAATGGATGCATTGACAGCTCAGCATCTCCGGAAGTAGGTGCAGAATGAATGTACTGACACAGCATCTCCGGAAGTAGGAGTAAAATGGATGCACTGACACAGCATCTCCGTAAGTAGGTGCAGAATGGATGCACTGACAGCTCAGCGTCTCCGGAAGTAGTTGCAGAATGGATGCACTGACACGGCATCTCCGGAAGTAGGAGTAAAATGGATGCACTGACACAGCATCTCCGTAAGTAGGTGCAGAATGGATGCACTGACAGCTCAGTATCCCTGGAAGTAGGTGCAGAATGGATGCACTGACAGCTCAGTATCCCTGGAAGTAGGTGCAGAATGGATGCACTGATAGCTCAGCACCTCCGGAAGTAGGTGCAGAATGGATGCACTGACAGCTCAGTATCCCTGGAAGTAGGTGCAGAATGGATGCACTTACAGCTCAGCATCTCCGGTAGTGGGTGCAGAATGGATTCACCGACAGCTCCGTATCTCCGGAAGTAGGTGCAGAATGGATGCACTGACAGCTCGGTGTCTCCGGAAGTAGGTGCAGAATGAATGCATTGACACAGCATCTCCGGAAGTAGGTGCAGAATGAATGCACTGAGACAGCATCTCTGGAAGTAGGTGCAGAATGGATGCGCTGAGAGCTCGGCGTCTCCGGAAGTAGGAGCAGAATGAATGCTCTGAGACAGCATCTCCGGAAGTAGGTGTAGAATGGATGCACCGACAGCTCAGTATCTCCGGAAGTAGGTGCAGAATGAATGCAATGACAACTCAGCGTCTCCGGAAGTAGGTGCAGAATGAATGCACTGACAGCTCAGCGTCTCCGGAAGTAGGTGTAGAATGGATGCACTGACAGCTCAGTGTCTCCAGGAGTAGGTGCAGAATGAATGCACTGAAACAGCATCTCCGGAAGTAGGTGCAGAATGAATGCACTGAGACAGCATCTCCGGAAGTAGGTGTAGAATGGATGCGCTGACAGCTCGGCGTCTCCGGAAGTAGGCACAGAATGAATGCTCTGAGACAGCATCTCCGGAAGTAGGTGTAGAATGGATGCACTGACAGCTCAGTATCTCCGGAAGTAGGTGCAGAATGAATGCAATGACAGCTCAGTGTCTCCGTAAGTAGGTGCAGAATGAATGCACTGACAGCTCAGCGTCTCCGGAAGTAGGTGCAGAATGGATGCACTGACAGCTCAGCGTCTCCGGAAGTAGGTGCAGAATGAATGCACTGACACGGCATCTCCGGAAGTAGGAGTAAAATGGATGCACTGACACAGCATCTTCGTAAGTAGGTGCAGAATGGATGCACTGACACAGCATCTCCGGAAGTAGGAGTAAAATGGATGCACTGACACAGCATCTCCGTAAGTAGGTGCAGAATGGATGCACTGACAGCTCAGTATCCCTGGAAGTAGGTGCAGAATGGATGCACTTACAGCTCAGCATCTCCGGTAGTGGGTGCAGAATGGATTCACCGACAGCTCCGTATCTCCGGAAGTAGGTGCAGAATGGATGCACTGACAGCTCAGTGTCTCCGGAAGTAGGTGCAGAATGAATGCATTGACACAGCATCTCCGGAAGTAGGTGCAGAATGAATGCACTGAGACAGCATCTCCGGAAGTAGGTGTAGAATGGATGCGCTGAGAGCTCGGCGTCTCCGGAAGTAGGCGCAGAATGAATGCTCTGAGACAGCATCTCCAGAAGTAGGTGTAGAATGGATGCACTGACAGCTCAGTATCTCCGGAAGTAGGTGCAGAATGAATGCAATGACAGCTCAGCGTCTCCGGAAGTAGGTGCAGAATGAATGCACTGACAGCTCAGCGTCTCCGGAAGTAGGTGTAGAATGGATGCACTGACAGCTCAGTGTCTCCAGGAGTAGGTGCAGAATGAATGCACTGAAACAGCATCTCTGGAAGTAGGTGCAGAATGAATGCACTGAGACAGCATCTCCGGAAGTAGGTGTAGAATGGATGCGCTGACAGCTTGGCGTCTCCGGAAGTAGGCGCAGAATGAATGCTCTGAGACAGCATCTCCGGAAGTAGGTGTAGAATGGATGCACTGACAGCTCAGTATCTCCGGAAGTAGGTGCAGAATGAATGCAATGACAGCTCAGTGTCTCCGGAAGTAGGTGCAGAATAAATGCACTGACAGCTCAGCGTCTCCGGAAGTAGGTGTAGAATGGATGCACTGACAGCTCAGCGTCTCCGGAAGTAGTTGCAGAATGAATGCACTGACAGCTCAGTGTCTCCGGAAGTAGGTGCAGAATGGATGCACTGACAGCTCAGTGTCTCCAGGAGTAGGTGCAGAATGAATGCACTGACACAGCATCTCCATAAATAGGTGCAGAATGGATGCACTGACAGCTCCATATCTCCAGAAGTAGGTGCAGAATGGATGCACCGACAGCTCAGTGTCTCCGGAAGTAGGTGCAGAATGAATGCACTGACACCGCATCTCTGGAAGTAGAAGCAGAATGAATGCACTGACACAGCATCTCTGGAAGTAGGTGTAGAATGGATGCACTGACAGCTCAGTATCTCCGGAAGTAGGCGCAGAATGAATGCACTGACAGCTCAGTGTCTCCGGAAGTAGGTGTAGAATGGATGCACTGACAGCTCAGCGTCTCAGGAAGTAGGTGTAGAATGGATGCATGGCAGCTCAACGTCTCAGCAAGTAGGTGCAGAATGGATGTGCTGACAGCTCAGCATCTCCGGAAGTAAGTGCAGAATGGATGCACTGACAGCTCAGCGTCTCCGGAAGTAAGTGCAGAATGGATGCACTGACAGCTCAGCATCTCCGGAAGTAGGTGCAGAATGGATGCACTGACAGCTCAGCTCAGGACGGGAAGAGTGCATGGTGTTCACCTTTTTATTTTTTCTGTAATGGTGGACTAACCATTTAAGACAAATCTGCAAGGGTTCCAACTTAATGGACCTCCTGGGGGTGTTAGCTGAGGCTCCCCTGAGCTCAGTCCTGCCCCATATACAGTGAGATAGTTTCACTGTGCAGTGTGCTTGCTACACTCCTTTATATGGCTGACTTTTGCTTGTCTTTGTTATCTTTTTAAATGTCGGTCCAAAGCAAGTTCCCATATTATCAATGCAATTTTTTTCAGAAAGTTTTCCAGTGACCCTTGGCTGGATACGAGATGACCTTCTTTTCCTTGGAATCTCCATTCACAATGTCTGCATTCTGAACTGTAATGTCAGGCAGAAATGAGAAGGGCGATAGGGCGGCCTGAATTGTGCCGCTGCCCAGATTTGAATTTGAACGCTGTGATGTGGTTGCAAGCATTGCACACTTAGAATGCTTCTTACTAATTGTGCCACATTCCTTCTGGATGAGTCGGCAAAACTGGGATCCAGTTTGTCTCTCTGGGGAGGGCAGGAGATGATGAGAACTGAGTAGGTGTGCTCCGTGTTTATTGTGTCAGCAAGTTAGGCCGAGAAAACAAACAGCAAAGCTTGTCACTCCCGCTTTAAATGGCGTTTGTATAAAGGGAGGAGAGATGAGTGAGAGGTTCAGGCCCCGCAGGAGGGAAGTGATTTAAATGGCAGGTGTCTTTTCTCCACATTCCGAGTTATATATCATAAGTTTATTCAGATGGGAAAAGGGTGGATTCATCAAACAAGTTTCGCAGATGCATTTCCTATCAACAAACGCGCTTGACAAAATACTGTGTTCTTTATAGTCATAAAAGATTTAAAGTGTTCCTAAACCCAGGACCCTGCATTCACTCTAACTGGTCTCCCACGGTACACAGAACATAGAAATCCAATTATTTTAGTAAATATAAACTGCTAAATAGCAGTCTTGTGACTTCTACCAGTGTCTGGTTAAAGCTTGTAGGATGAATTTTAATTCTACTCTGACTGATCTATGAGGCTGCATGACTCCTGACCCTCTGTCTGGACAGTTCTGATTGGCCCTGTGCTGATGGTCAAAGTACAGTTTTTAGGTGGAGATGAGCAGGGTAGGCTTCCCTGAATAGATGGTTTTTCAGGGATCACCTTAAGGCAGACAGAGGAGGAGATAATCAGAAAAATTAGGCTAGGGGGTTCCAGAGGATGAGGGAGATTCTGGAGAAGCCCTGGAGGTGATCATGGAAGGAGGTGACAAGGGAGCTAGAGAGCAAGAGGTCTTGGGAGGAGCAGAGTCAACGAATTGGGTTACATTTCGAGATGAGTTTAGTGATATACATGGGGGCAGAGCTGTGGATGGCTATGTATGCTGTAGTTAGTATTTTCACTTTTATATGTTGGGCTAGTGGAAGCCAGCGGGGCGGCAGCCAGTTCCAGATATCCAGAAATTGGATTCTGTTTCCTGTAAAAGGTCAGTTGGTAGTTCTACTGATCTGTTCTTCTCTGAGTAGATACCATTCTTCTGGCAAAGATTGCAGTAGAATTCCTTTATTCCAAAATGGATAGAATGTGAGCCAGGTTTGGCCTAGTCGGCAACACCTGGCTTGACAAACTTCAAATGTAAAATCACTGAAGTTGGTTGGAACATTCTCAGCCGAACAGTGATTGTAGCCAATCGGATGCAGGCACTGTTTAGGTATTTTTACAACTGCTGCCTTTGTAGCAAGCAGGAGAGGCGATTCCTTTACAATTGCTGCTTAGTGTAGATGGAGGAATCTATTCTCTATTGATTTCCCTTGTTCAGGCCTGTGCATTCTTAAAGTGGAACTTTAGTCAGAAAATTAAGTCCTGCTAGATGACTTCAGGTTGGCCCCTTTTGCAGGTATAGCTATGTAAAACATAAAAAATAGGTGTCTATACCAGTCATGGCGAACCTTGGCACCCCAGATGTTTTAGAACTACATTTTCAATGATGCTCATGCACTCTGCAGTGTGGTTGAGCATCATGGGAAATGTAGTTCCAAAACATCTGGGATGCCAAAGTTCCCCATCACTGGTCTATACTGTTTAAAATCTAGTAATACTCTGCCTCACCTTGCTCTGCACATGCTCAGTTGCTCTCCATTTTTAGGCACAGCCAAGTTTGTAGAGGCTGATCTGTTGACGGCCTTAAAGCGGAAGTAAATTCACCCATCCTTTAGGCTCCTTTCACACTGAGGTGCTTTACAGACGCTATTTAGCTAAAAACAGCGCTTGTAAAGCGCCTCAAAAATCCCCCCCATCCACCCCAATGTGAAAGCCTGAGTGCTTTCACACTGGGGCGGTGCGCTTTTGGGATGTTACAAAAAGTTCTGCAAGCAGCATCTTTGGGGCGGTGCGCTTCCGCGGCAGCTGCACACAGCCTTGGTTGCGCGGAGCACCGGCACTTTTAACCCCTTGTGGGGGGTTAAAAGCGCTGCGCTCCCGACTAAATAGCGGCGCCATATCGCTGGTAAAACTTCGCCAAAACTAGCGGGGTTTTAGCACGACTGCGGCTAAGCTGCAGTGTGAAAGTAGCCTTACAGCCAAGGAAACTGCCATCTTGGTTTCTGTTTGATCTACAACTGCCATGGTGCTGCACATCAGTTATTACACCAGTTATTTGATGGTTTGACAGTTTGAGAACACAAGCAAATGTGACAATTGCCAATCCAGTCATTGCAGGAATTTTATGATTCACTGCTGTTGAGGGGCGCTGAGTTTCAATAAAATGGCCGCCTCCGGTAAGAAGAGACAGGAGCAGTGCTGGAGGCAATTTACAGCACCCATTCCTTTTTATAGCATAAATATTAATGTGGAATGTATGGACCTTGCTAAAGAACATTATTTTTTATCAAGTTGTTATGTTTAAAGTTCCACTTAATGTATGGCTAGCCTTAGAAAATGATGCAAACAGACAGGTAATGGCAAATAAAGTAATAAAAGTAATACTTTTTATTTATAGAAACAGGATAGCACAGTCATAAATGTAGGGGATTCATTTTGGCATTGCGCCTTTCCCTGTGAAGATGTTGATGGCGTCTAAATTTTAAATAAGCAATGGATTTCCTTTACTATAAGCCAAGCTTAGCTCCTGGTAAGCTTTGAAAAGCACTGAACCATAATTATAAAAAAATAAAACTGCATTTATGATTTTATGTGCTATGTTCCAAAGGGTAGTATACCATCAATTGGAGTCCTGCTTTCCATGCTCATGTTTGATGCATTTCCTTAAAAACTGTAGCAATGTAGTAGAATGTATGGGGTGCGAATTCCTCCACTTACATACAGGTGTGTGATAAGCATTTGAGAAAAGCCCTCAAGTCATATCAGTTCTGGGAACCTTCTGTGTATGTAAACTGATAAAATGAAGATGCTTCGAGTAGATAATGAAAATATGTGTAATTAATGAAAGTGGAAGGAATTGTAGAACTGACTTGTGAGCAGGAGAAAGTCTTGGTTTGCTAGCATAATTGTGCTCAACACACATACACCCCACCACCACTTTTATTTTTAGTTTTGCATTTGAACCTTAAAGAACATCTAAACCTATTTTTTTAAATTAATTTTGGATCGAGTAGGCAAGGGTTAAATGATTCTAATCCCTCACCTTAATTAATATCCCCCCATTTTTTTTTTTTGATCACATTCTCCCTGTTCCCAGCTGCATACAAGCCAGGGGAGGAGAAACAGCAGCACACTTAACTTCTCGGTGAAAGGCTGTGCAGAGAAGGTGGGTGGGGGGGGGGGGGTGTCAGAACAAGTCTGATCATTGGAGGAGAGCACACTGACTTCCCAGCACACCTAGAGGAGATGGGCATGTTTTGCTCTCATGCCCAGTGAGGTCAGTTAATGGGAAAGCAGAGGGAATGGCAGGAACACCAGGGATTTCACACAACGGAAGCAATATAAAGAGAACAGGATACTTTCTCATACAAGTACATGGTACAGCAGGCACATATCGGGAATATGAAGTGTTGGGTTTACATACTCTTTAAACCACTGTCAGTTTTTTGACCACCTCGGTCTAATTTTAAAAAATTGTGAGCAGGTAGTGCCCGGTGCCTCTGTGCTGGGATGACTTAACTCCTGTGCATGCGCGGAAGTTACATTATCTGTGCTTGCCTAGAGACAGTTGAAAATTGGCACCCGGAAGAAACGGGAGAAGGTGCTGGCAAGGGACCTCGTGGGCATTAGACCATTGAAACAAAGGTGAGTACTGCAGACTTAAAAGTGGTTGTGAAGCCTTAACATTTTTTATGCATCCCTTGCATTAAGGTAAAAAATGTTTACGTATCAACATCCCTCTCACCCCCCTCCCCTTTAACTTACCTGAGTCCTCATTAAATCCAGCGCCGTGCAAGTCTGCGGCTCTTCTCTCCCCTCACTTCTGGGTCTTGCTTGGGCACTGGGAGCCATTGGCTCTCAGTACTGTCAATCAAAGCCAGTGACGAGGGAGCGAGGGGAGGGCACGCTGTCTGTGTCAATGGATGTAGCAGCGGGGCTTGGGTGCGGCTTCCCATGGAGGCACTGGATAGATGGGAAGGGCCAGAAGCGCTGACGGGGGAGCCGAAAAGAAGAGGTTCGCGGCCGCTCTGCAATTCCACTGCGCAGAGCAGCTAAGTATAGAGATGTTTTTTGTTTTAAAAGAAAAAAAAAAAGATCTTTACAATCATTTTAAGTTATCCTTTAAAGTGGTTGCAAACCTTGCTTTTTTAATTTTTTAAATTAAAATAACAAACATGTATATACTTACCTGCTCTGTGTAATGATTTTGCACAGAGCAGCCCCTATCCTCTTCTGGGGTCCCCCACCGGCACTCTTCGGTGGGGGAACCCTTGTGTGCACACTCAACTCCTGCTGCCATGTCCATTGACACAGACAGCAGGACTCGGCCCTGCCCCCTTCCCCTGCCACAGCCAGGGCTGGTGCAAGGATTTTTGACACCCTAGGCAAAACCTCATTTTGCCACCCCCTTGGCTCCACCCCTGACTCCACCCCCTTTCCCCTGCCCAGCCTGATCAGCGCCAATCAAATGCAGCCTGATCAGCGCCAATCAATTGCAGCCCCACCAGCGCCCATATAATACAGCTTCACAGCACCAATCAATACAGCTTCAGCTGTGCCCATCAAATACAGCTTCACCAGCGCTAATCAGTACAGCCTCACCTGTGCCCATCAAATATAGCTTCACCTGTGCCCATAAAATACAGCTTCACCTGTGCCTATCAAATACAGCTTCACCTGTGCCCATGAAATACAGCTTCGCCTGTGACCATCAAATACAGCTTCCCCTGTGCCCATCAAATACAGCTTCACCTGTGCCCATCAAATACAGCTTCACCTGTGCCCATCAAATGCAGCCTCACGGGGGGTGGGGGTGGAGGGGGGTATTTGGCAGATCAGTCACTATTTCTTTATACATTTGCAAATGGCATGTGATAATACAATCTCATTATCTCAGTCAGTGTCAGTTTTTACATGAGTCAATGCAGAGCAGCCAGAGACAGATCAACAGTGGCCAGGCGCCCTAGGCAGCAGTGCACCCTAGGCGGCCGCCTACTCCGCCTAGTGGTAGAGCCGGCCCTGGCCACAGCATTTGTTTGACAGCAGCGGGAGCCATGGTCAAGCTGCCCAATGAGGAGAGAGACAGCGGCGGGAGCCGCTGCTGTCCTGCACTTCGCTGGATCGGGCACAGGTAAGTAAATGGGGATCGAGGGGGTGTTGCAGCACATTAGGTTATTTTTCTATCTTATCTCCCCCCAGCTCCAATGATTTGAGGAGAATACCGACAGTCTTAGGCTGTAGGTGGGGATACAGGGATGATTATGGGAATACAGCATTGTGCAGCAGTTTGCTGGCTGTGAAGGACTAGGTGGAGTTGTGTCAGTGGGAATCTGACTACGGCAGTACAGGCACACCGCATGTCAGCACAGGGCCCAGTATTTTCCTATCAGGAAGAAAATACACAAACTAACCATACTAGGATGGAGCTCCTTCCCTATCTAGCATAGTCAGAATGAAAATAGGAAGGGGATATCTCTGATCACCAGGTATTTATGGATTGTATATTCATAAATGTAATTCCTTTGTGAGGAACAAAAGAAATTGGTGCCCACCTTTTGAATTTAAGGTTTATTTACACATTGTTGTGTCCAGGTGCACAAAGGTATACAAATAAGAATCCCAGTATGTCCTGAAGTCAAATTATTTAAAATGTATCTAAAGCCAAAACTTTTTTTTTTTTGTAGTTTTAGATAGAGGGGGGAAGGGTCCGATCCCATGTCAGATTTGTATTGCTAAATCTAGATAATAGCCAGCTTGTATTCTGTATTATACTGAAGCTCCATAAAAAGACCCCCTTTATGGAACGTCAGTAATATACTGGATTGTATTGTTTAGAATGCTGGCTCATCTCTACATTTGGCTTCATATGGCATCTCTATAGGCCACGTACCCCACATTTTTATTAGCAGTGGATATTAAAGTTCTGTATAGACAAAGGAGGCCTATGTGAATGAAGTCTTAGCTTTTACAAGAATAGGAATAGATGGGGAGTCTTCCAGGGGAGACACTTGTTCTGGTAATATCCTAATCATTGAGACCCTTCTACTCAGTGATTGTAAAGGTTCAGGTTTTTTTTTTTTTTTAATAACAAACATGTTATACTTACCTGCTCTGTGTAATGGTTTTGCACAGAGCGACCCTGATCCTCCTCTTCTGGGGTCCCCCAGCAGTGCTCCTGGACCCGTCAGGGAAGTGCTTTCCATGGGGTCACCCGTGCGGGTGCGCTCCCGAGTCCTGCTTCCACGTCCCTTGACACAGACAGCAGGACACGGCCCAGCCCCCCGGCTCCCACGTCATTGGATTTGATTGACAGCAGTGGGAGCCAATGGCTGCGCTGATATTGATCTATCCAATGAGGACCCTAGACACTGCCTGGAGCGTAACCTATCTAGTTATAGTCGCGTCGGTAACCGAGGGTGACGACAGTTAGTTTAGGTTACTGCACCCTCGGCCCCCCGACCCGGCACAGGACGACAGACACAGTTCCCTGCACCTTCGTCCTGAGCCCTCGCGTGGGCGTGCCCACTGGGGTACCTTTCGTGAAGGGACTGCCCAGGTCCTCGTGACGACCCCCTGGGGTCTTCTCCTCCTAGTCCCAGCGAGACACGTTTTGGTAATGTGTCTCGTCCATTCATATTGTACAAACAATAATTTTTTTTT
>BLSH010291174.1:185284-200550 GCA_018402905.1 Glandirana rugosa | reverse complement strand
CAACAGCTTATTGTACGATCATCCGACCGTTAGTATGCGTGATTAGAACCGCCGACGTGTGACGGTCGTACAACAGACGTTGGATGAGCAGACTAGAAAACTTTTCTTGTACAACAAGGTGTTGTACCGTGTGTACAGAGAAGTTGGTCCAGCAAGTTGTGCGTGCAAAACACGCATGCTCAGAAGTCAGGAACGCCCGCAAGTGTCAGTTCGTGTAAACCTACTTTCCTAATTCACAAATCTCATTCACCTGAACGTCATCTTTATAAGCTCTGTAGGCACGTCACCACTTTAGGCTTGGTCGAACGATCGCTTAGTGCACGCCAGTATACGAAATACAACAGCCAACATACGATTTTGGATGTCCTTGAGTATGACCGTCGCACCGTGTGTACGAGGCTTAAGGCTCCATTTACACGGGATGCTGTTTCAACCTCCCCTGAACGTTTTATATTGACAGCTAGAAACCGGCATCTAAAATGGGCAATTTTGCATGCCGCATTCGTGTCTAGGAGCGTTTTTCGAAAAGTTTTTTTTTTTTAAATGTAAACGAAACGGTCCTACACGTGATATACCTAGTTTATGCGCATTTACAAGCTGTTTGGCATTTCAAATGCCTCTGAACTGGCGCCTGAACCCATTTTTTTTGTGTTCCAAAAAAAGCCTCTAAACTCAACTGCCTGGAAACGACCTTAAACGACACTGTGTAAATGTACTGATAAGATAACATAGAGGAGAGTTCAGGGGCAGCTGAAAAAAACGCCCAAATGCCTCCAAACGTCCGTTTACCAGCAGCAGTGTAAATGAGACCTTAAGATTTGACCTCATATTATATGGTTTTGGTAAATCTGAAGACAAAAGTCTACAGAAATTGTACAGTGTGTATGGGGCTTTATCTTTGCGTTGGCACTGGGGAAAGTTACCTGGCACAACCAAAAGGAATCTACTTTTCCTAATAAGCGCTGTTAAAATGGAATCAAACTGGTCTCCAAACGTAAGGTATTTCATACCAGATTCTCCACATCACAACCATTTGCTCATTCTTATTACCCAAGTTGCTAATTCTCAATTGTCAACAGCTCTGGGCCTTTCAGCTGCTGGTACCGAGCACAGCTGTGGAGGCGGCCATAGTCTCTGTCAATGGGTGGCATTCAGACCAAGCCAGCCAGTCTTGCTATGTCTGAACACAATTTGTACCCTTTGACAAAGAGTATGGCTGTGTTTGCGTATGGACAGCTGGAAGCGGCTTGGAACTGCTGACAGGTATAGAACCGCTCTTTTCAGCAGTTTAGGTCATAGTATACAAATATAGTATAGTGGAGAGGTCTAAAAAAAGCCTAAGATTTTAACGTATAGATTATGTAATACAGTCACCTATGTTACATTCTAATGTAAAGTATGGTCCCATGCTTGTGCCAAATATAACCTTTAAGTTTCCTGGAATTGGGCTTTAAAATGACTTGTCTTTCTTATAGCGAGGCCTGCAGGCCTCCCGTCTCCAGTGATGGGGGCATGTAGACAGATTGTCCTATCAAAACATTTAGAAGTTGTTATTATTTAACACATAGAACATACTTTTAAGGCCATGTGTTTGTCTTTGTGAACTGGACTCGAGGTCACAGGCTACTTCAGGCCGTTGTCAGCTTGATGAATCTCCGTGAATTCTGCTCAGTTCAAATAGACAAAATGCCACCTACTTAATGTAATAATAAACATTGTACGTTCTTTAGACCGAAGATAGAAATAGCATCACTTATGACACTCATGAGCATGAGAACCGTGGAGAAGTGATGAAAGATAATGGGTTTATCTAGAGATTGCAGACCACCCACTGCCAGAGGGTGACGGGGCCCACCAAGAACGGAGTGCTGTAACATGCTGGTATGGGTAGTCTAAAGGCTTTGCATGTGCTTAGATCAGATTTTATAACTTTGATTACATTCTGCATTTGGATCTAGAAGAATGGCAAACAAAATGTGTACGACAGCAGTGGAGATATTTTATTTTCAGCTTTTGTCATTGAAGGTAATATTGGGTTATTGGTTATAACCTATCGAAAGAGATTTTTAATCTTTAATATAAACTTATTTAGTGCTCAGATCTAAAAAAGAAATGCATTTGATTGTCACCTATTATATTATTTTAGACTTGGGAATTCCTTCCTGAAAGGATAATGTGAATGGTTCAGTATTCTCTATCAAGTGTGGGGAAAAAAGTTTCTGTGATATAAGCAAATAAAATATATGTTTGATATTTTTGTCATTGCTAGGGTTATCAACACACATGGCATAAAGCTGAATTCCAGCCAGATCGCTTGAAATGGGAGCTTGTTTACTAGTAGCAGCAAATTGCTGGGATCATCTCTCCTACTGTCAGCATATCTTTTTCAGCACATCTGCATGTAGCTTAGCCTGACTGACTGAGAGTAAGGCCTTTCCTTCTCCCAGTCTGAGTTTTCTTGTATAGAGCAGTGCTTCCCAACCTCCGTCCTCAAGTACCCCAACAGGTCTTGTCTTCAGTATTTCCTTCACCTTGCACCAGTTTTAAATCAAGACAATGGCTCTGTATTTATGACAGCAATTTTATCTAAGGAAGCTGTCCCCAAAGAGAGAAGACCAGTGACTATTATTGAATATTGTTTTAGTAGCGTATTCAGTACTCCAGGAGCAGCAGTCCATGTACATTGGCTGAGAGCAAACCTACCCTCCATTTTCCAGATTTACTATTGCTAGAATTTACTATCACAGATTAAGCCTGGCATGATGCTGGTTGTACCGAAGATGATCGATCAGTCAGCTTGGTACTTTTAGCCTGCCTATATACAGTTTGAATCTCGGCCGGTTCCTGCTGAACTGGCTGAGGTTCGAACCATATATGACCTGTCTAAAGGAATTCCCAAAACATTGTCTGTTGGGGGTATTTGAGAACTGAGGTTGGGAACCACTGGCATAGGGAATTAAGAGATGTGGATATTGAGAAAAAAAAACATTTGTTCACACTAGTGAAGGGGAGGGGAGGGGGCGCGGACCCCACGCCATGCTTTTACCACCTCTCCAACTGCTACCTCCTTTAGCTGCAGAGGCAGCGGGCAGGTTTGTGCACATGCCACGGCCTCAATGCTTTGTTTCACGGCCTTGGCAGGAATTCTACCCCCTGTCACACTCTAGTGTGCAATGCGAGTTCAGAGTTTCAAAGTGTTAAAGCAGGTGGCGAGGAGGCGATATGATCTAAGAAGAGTGATCCAAATGCAGATTGTTCTTCAGAGACCTAAGCCAGTGTGAACTTTATTGCCACATCACTTCATCTGGTGCCCACATATAAGCCAGTCTTATCACTTGGTCCTCATGCCAGACTGTTTATCCAGTTCCATGGCTATCTGCTTAGGTAGTATAGTGGTTCTTTAGTCGGCTTCTAGCTCTGGTTACTGTGCATTTCAAAAATAATGCGTTTACTTTTCCAGCAACAAGTTCCACAAAACTGGAAGACTTGAGTTATCTGGACGTACAGAGAAATGCTCCTCTCCGCACCTCCATCCGAATGCCCTGGCATAACACAGCAGGAACCCGTGTGCAGCAGGAAATTAAAGGTAAGAAAATGTATATCTTTTACGTTTTCAACTTAGGTCTAGGTGTAGATATGGACCTGAATGCAGTGAGGATTCTGTTGATTAAGCCAGGTTCTTTTGGATTAAATCAATAATATCCTGCCTTTACGAACCTGCAAAGCTGTTGCCTCCATTGTTAGCCCAACTTCGTGCAAAAATGTATACTTTCCTCATCCCTCCACCTCTAACCCATTCTGTCAGCTGTTATATTTTCCTTACCTGGTGAAGTTTGTTACACTAACCTGAGTCCCCCACCCAGGTCCCTTGCTGACGCCATTTACGTATGCGTAGACTGCTAATTCAGCACCACCAGCTAACCCTCATTGTTTGGTCCGTGCCACCAAAGCCTGCCATTGACAAATCTAAATTTGGCCAGTTCAGCAGGAACCAGATGAATTTCAATCCCTCTATGGGCAAGCTGGTTGTATTGTGATTTTGGGGAAACCTCCCACTGTTAGAAAACAATAGCGCAGCAGGAGGGATTCACCCATCCACACTGGCTGTGTTAATGGAGGAATCAAGCGATTTTATTTTGTGCGACCAGTGGCAAAGCACTTCATTCACAAAGGAGGAGGGAGGGTGGGCGGTCCTAGCACCACATCAAGAGGCGTTCCAGCAGGCCTCTTGTTCATGTCATAATCAGTATGGCGACATTGGGAATCGAGAGGTGTCAGAAAACCAGAGGGTCTCAGTGGGACAATGCTGGATCCTCTGGACCGGTGAGTATCAGTAATGGAAGCAACGGACCACTCGGGAAGTGGGGATGGGGGGTGGTGAGTAAAGATCCTCTTTCAGAAGAGCATCTGGTACTTGGAAGTTTCAGAGGGGACCTTTGCAATGTGTTCTAGGGTGGGGAGTCATTGGTGGTGGAACTGCCAAGGACCAGTCATCAAGCCCAAGATTTGCTGTCCCGATGGACAGGTTGGGTTCCTGAGTCCAGCACCTTGCACCTACTTGTTTTTGGGGAAAAAAATCAAATGCAGCCACCACATTTAAGGACTGGTAAACTCCAATATATAACATTTTTGTTCTTGGGCTTAGATGCTCTTTAAAGAAGAGTGGTGCTCCTATTATAATATCTCAACCAAATTCCTGAACATGCACATATTTTGGGGTCAGTTTTAATGGAAGTCAATTAATAGGCTGGTAAGTTTTATTTGGAAAGAGAATTCCAGAGCATCTGGATGAATCCCACACAAATAAGACAAGAATGTACTTCTTTGCAGATAGTCTTCTTTGTGGGAATCAAACCCAGTTTCCCCAAGGAAGAAGTGCTAACCACTTAAAGCCCCTTAAGCCCGTATTAAAAAAAAAAAAAAAAGAAAAAATACATACGTATTTTGGAATGAATATTGTTAATGGTCTTCTCAAAAAAAAATTATGAGGAATAAAATTGTTAGCTTGGCAAAAATGGTTTGAAACGGTGTATTTGCACACTTCATTGCACTTGGCAGTCTTCAAGAAAACTGGCTGCCTCTACATTTTGCTCCTGTAGTCCGCTTTTGTTAGTCATGTCATTTGCAGGAGCTTGATCACATTGCCTCATTGTAATTTAACTCTGGCTTGTCTGATGTTGGCTGAAATGCATTTGTGTATGGTGACGTTGTCTGGGAATGAAGGAGTTAATGGTTCGTTTCTTGTTTTTCTCCACTTTGCAGCACGCTTTGTCCCCTACAAGCCACAGGACATTCTCTTGAAGCCGCTGTTGTTTGAAGTGCCAAGCATAACAACGGACTCAGTGTTTATTGGAAGGGGCTGGCTCTTTCAGGAGACGGAGGAAAAGATGAGAAGTTCAGAGCTGCCGGACAACCGCGGAGTAGTAATTGTTGGCTCCGTTGGCTTTGGAAAGACGGCGATCATTTCCAAGCTGGTGGCGCTCAGCTGTCATGGGACCCGTATGCGGCAGATTGCCTCTAGTAGCCCCTCTTCATCTCCTAAGGGTAATGTTGTATGATTTCATAGAGGATTGCACTTCTTTAAAAAGAGAGTGCAGTGATTACGTGTAAAATACATTACTAAAACATAAGTATCAGTCTAAACCAGATATTAAAGCTTCGTGCAGCCACAATTACAAACAGAAAAATCAGCACAAGGGACATAACTTACAGTCAGGTGAGATGTGTTCTTGTGTCGATTCCAAACCTTCTTCTGTCCTGCTCCATCCCCCACCGCCATAATCTTCTGGTACGGTGGGGTTAATAGTGCTAAGGGGCTATCACATGCTCTCATCAAGAGAGCTTGACCATTTCCACCCAGCTGCTGGGTGTGCTGGCAGTGCTACAGCTCCTATGAATGGAGGTGGCAGACCTATCAATCATCTGCCCGTCCTCCATTCATATATCATGTTCCATTTATAGAAGCTGTACTACGGCTTTTATGAATGGCAGAGCTGGACGTAATCTGAAAGTCTGTGACTGGCCCTTTGTTGTATTAACCCACACCGGAGCATTGCGGTGGTAGGGGGGCACAATAGAGGACGATTTCACTAATAGAAAGGCATCAGCACAAGTGACACATTCAAACCTAACTAGCCTATACTTTTTTTTTTAATCAAAATTTGTATTAATTTCCAAACTAAAGAAAAAAAAATGAGCAGATACTGAAAGCAAGCACGAGCATTTTCAATAACAGGTTTATAGAACATGGGCAAAGCTTACATAGGCCTTCTATAGACAAATATATGAGACATATAGGAATCTCGATTAAATAAAACACCTGAATCTGCCCCTATCTCCACGCCATCATCAACACTGGCGCGGAAGAACAGAGGTAAGTAGATCCAAGTAGCCTATACTTAATTTGTTTTAATGTCCCCCCTCCTAAAACCTATGCTGACTAACCTGTGTAAAAAATATGTATTTACTTACCTATTTCCAGCCTGCTTTGGTCTGGTCATGTGATCCCATGTTTAAGCCAGTGGCAGCTGCAGGGAAGAGGAGAGGAAGCTTGGGTAATGGCTGGGAATTCCAGGAGCAGTGACATCACCCATAGGCTCCCTGTTTTGACCATTGTGGGTACTCCTTCTGCTCCCATGCAGCCACCACTGCCTGACACAGGGGTGTTTGATCACGTCACTGGACTGGAGTGAGCTGAAAGAAGGTACACATGCATTTTTTTATACAGGTTAGCAAGCATAGGTGTTTGCAGGGGTTGGGGGGAGGAGGGGCATTTTTAAGACCAGTTAGGCTGGAATTTTACTTTAACCATGTGAGCACCCCCATATACTACTAAAACACTAGGTGTAAACAAAATAATACTATAAGACTCTTTGTGGAAGCAGTGGTCTCTCTAAAGCTTTGCAATCAGCAAAGCTTATGCTATCTTCTTAATGGAGCACTAGCTTTGATTCAGCAGGGAGTTTGCGAGACCTCTGCAGAGGGTCCACTGCTTCCACAGCAAGGGTCATTTTGTGCAGCACGTTGGCAGGGGAAGCTTTTCTACTCGGATGCTTTCCAAAGAAAAGATGCAATATGATTTTGCACACATTTTGTTTTGGTGCACCTGGTATGTATTTAGCTGATTTAAATTGAAAACTTAAAATTCCCCCAAAAAATGGTGATCCTGCTATAAATCCAGTGGTATCCTAAGATCCCATAACGAGCCAAGCATACTGCCTCTGCTGTACTGTAATCCCAAGCAGTGTTGTCAGCACTACCTGTGTTTTCCCTGCTGGTCTACAGAACAACTCCTCTTCTCTCTTACCATAAGGGGGAGGTATTTGTACCCCAACAAGGGAGTACAAAACCCATTTTTGTTGAAAGTTTCCTTTTAAGAATCTGTGATGGGCTTACAATGCAATTTGAATTAACTTTTAGTCTATAAGAGCCAGGGCATTTTTTTTTTTAATTAATTTTCTTAGTAGCAAATTAGTTTGCCATAAATATCTAAAACATTCTCCTCATTCTGAGTTATAGACTCAGGATGGCAAATTCTACATTTAGTCAGTTGTATGCTATACATATCGTATATAGTCAGCCTGCCATGTTCCACATATCTTCAGCACTGCTGGAACTGCTGTCTTTGCTTAATTTTTGAGGTACCTGGTTTTGCTGCGGAGAGGCACCTGCTTCTGCCAGGAAAAAGCTCATACTGCCTATAAACAAGAAATCTCATTGGAAATAGAGTCTGCCTGCCAGATGCCAAGTCACACTTTTACCCTATTTTGTGATCATTTGACTGACACAGATGTTTGCCTAAGTCATCTGTTATATATAAATTTAAAAAGGTTTTTAATGTTCAGTAAAATAATTTAACATAAACTTGTCACAATCATGGGCAGTTCAAACTGGGATGAAGGCGCATACGGTAAAGGTTATCTTCAGTGCAAACTACATGTCAAAATGATCAGTAGATCCAGATATAAGCCGCTGAATTTACATGAAAAAATGTTAACATTTCTTAGAAAAGACAAGTATTTCCTGCCCCATTGTTATTTTAATGTTATGAGTGGCCTCACTGGACTGTAGAATTGAAGGGGGCTCAGGGCTCTGCTTTTTATTTCAAAAGTCAAATTTGCATTAAAAATAAAACTAAAAAAAAAAAAGTCTTCGGAATATATCATTCTGTGCTGCTTTTTTTTTTTATAAACTGATTTTGTATAAAAATACCTGCTGATCCAGTGACCTCTTTCTTCATGCTGTTAGTGGTAGCAATCTGCAAAGTCATCTACTCTGTGCAGCATTGCCACCTCATGTGTGCATTTTCCAAATGCCATGTAGACAGCTTATTCTGCCTTTGCTCTGTTCAGATCCAGACAGCCTGGGTAGTGGGCTTTTTTTGCATTCTAGATGAAAAAAGATTGAAAATTTTGATAAAGAAAACAATTTTTTTTACTTTCTGCTTTCAAACATATCCAATAAAAATTTTAAAAATTGAATTTCTTCATAAATTTTGGCCAAAATGTATTCTGCTACTTGTCTTTGGTAAAAAAAACAAAAAAAAATCCGTGCAAAAGTTGTAGTGTCTACAAACTATGGTGTGTGTGTGTGTGTGTGTGTATATATATTCCAAACAGGTGTGGTGAGCAGCACAACAGGCAGTAATAGTGCACAAATGATCAGGTCATCCCACTGACCATATATATAAAGAAAATCTAGTTCTGAAGTGCAACAATCCCTCTCTGGATTTTCTGTATATAATATATAAAATTTTTATTCATTTATTTTTATGCTAGTAATGGCAGTGATCAGCAACTTATAGTGGGACTGTGATATTGTGGCAGGCAATTGACACTGGGGGGAAACTGACTAACGGACACTGACATCAGCATTGACACGAATACAGTGATCAGTGCGAATAATATACACTGTCACTGTACTAATGACTTATAGAAGGAAAAGGGTGTGATCCCTGTAGCCGCACATTCCTGTTGTCCTATAGTTAGTATGAGAATTGCAACCTCGGCCTCAACTCCAACCAGGCCACGCCTCCAACACGTTTTCCATGATTAAGCTCTGTGGGTCGGAGCAAAATGTGTTGGGAGCCTGGTTGGGGTCTAGGCACAGGTTGCCACTCTTACTGGCCATAGGCCCACAGGGATGTGTGGCTACAGATATTATCCCCGTTTCCTTGTTTGAGTCATAACAGGAGCTGGGACGAGCTCCATCCCATGCCGGCACTCCTAGCAGTGGATGCAAAGGATCCACACACAATGTTTACTGTGTGCTGTTGTTACTAAGCAATATGCTTTGAAGGGAGAAAAAAAAAAAGTCACATGGCTGCAATCTGTAGAGAGCCCTGTGTTTACCAACACAGGGCTCTCTTCTGTCATTTGCTCAGCTGATTGGCGGTTCCAAGGCCATAAATTATTGGCCAGGACCTTTTGATTGGCTTGTAATGCAGCGAATGACAGCTCGGGGTTCCGGGTGCGTGAGCCGACCCAGAAGAAATCCCAGACGTA
This sequence comes from Glandirana rugosa, assembly GCA_018402905.1. NCBI lineage: Eukaryota > Metazoa > Chordata > Amphibia > Anura > Ranidae > Glandirana > Glandirana rugosa. The sequence goes on along the minus strand of BLSH010291174.1, from coordinate 191,047 downwards.
CAGGTACGTTACTGGGCCTGTACAAGCTGAGTACATACATATACTGCAGCGGGTTGTCGAGAGGTTAAATACTTTGCTTTGGGAGTCAATTAACAACATTGGTTTGTAAAAATGGTGGTTTATATTTACATCCACTTTAATAGGTGATTAGTCCATCAGTAATATTTTATTGGATAACTTGCATGCTGCCATTGATGAAAATGTTCCTAATAATTTTTTATTTTGAACAGGTATTGACCATAGTCAGGAGATCCCTCTGTCTCAGACATCACCACTGGGCCTAAATATGTGCGGGTCAACCACTCTAAAAACTTTGGGATCCAGAGGAAGTCCTGAACACCAAAAAACGATGGATGAATCCTTGAAACACATGGCCTCAAAGGTTGCAGCTTTTCCTAATTTTTTTTTTATTCTCGCTATGAAAGATTGGTTGCCATTGTTTATTGTACACATGTTGCACGTTTTTTTTTACATAAGCCTATTAGCATTATATGATGGCAATTGCCTACACTTGAAATAAAATGCACAATGTTGTGGGACATTTTTGAACCCTTGTAACATACGTGGCATCTATAATAAACCTTTTGCTCCTTGTTCTCTTTGTAGGTTGTTGCCTATCACTACTGCCAAGCTGATAACACATATACCTGCCTGGTGCCAGAGTTTGTGCACAGTATTGCTGCCTTGCTGTGCCGGTCACATCAGCTGACAGCCTACCGGGACCTGCTCATAAGAGAACCGCATTTACAGAGCATGCTGAGCCTGCGATCCTGTGTGCAGGACCCATTGACTGCCTTTAGAAGAGGAGTTCTGGAACCTCTGACAAACCTACGTCGAGGTATGCAGGGAAGGAGTGATGATGGGGAGATGTGCTAGTGCTACATATTCTTTCTACAAGTGAAGTCATCAATTTTATCAAAGTACAATTTACTGCTCTACATTGAATTGCTTATGCTATAAAAGTCAGGGCACATTTGCTGTGAAAAGAGCATAAAGTGAACTTAGGAGAGTTGAGAGCAAAGGGGTGACGCCATCATTTTGGTGCTGCTCCTTTAATGTTCTGCATTGGGCTGGAGCAGATCATGGGCCAGATCAATTTGTGTTAGGACCCCTTCACACATGTGTGTTACACTTATTGGGTTTGATTTACTAAACTGGAAAGTGCAAAATCTGGTGCAGATGTGCATGGTAGCCAATCAGATTCTAGCTTTAGCTTGTTCAGTAAAGCTTTGACAAAAAAAAAAAAAAAATCTTGGAAGCTGGTTTCTATGCAGAGCTGCACCAGATTTTGCACTAAATCAACCCCATTGCATTGAGGCAGGCCGTTTATTTGAATGAGCTGCGGACCCACCACAACAGACCTAACATTGAACCTGTACTATTATTTATTTAATAAACCTCTTTATTAAATTCAGTTAGTCTTTAGGGAGTTTCAGGACCTGACTATGCTGTCTGTCAGGTGAGTAAATAGGTACACATTTCAAAATATTGCTGCATCTTTGCCATTCCTTTTTTTGGCGAGTATATATGTTACACAGAAGTGCAGACTTTCCCTTAAAGTGGTTGTAAAGCCTTAAGGTTTTTTACCTTCATGCATTCTATGCATTAAAGTGGAGTTCCGCCCCCCACCAAAAAATTAAATTAAAAAAATTAAAAGTTGACTTTTAATATTAGGACACTTACCTGTCCATCGATCCCATGATGTCGGCACCCCACCCGATTTTCCAATCGGCTCTCGGGTGCTACTGCCGCCATTCGTGGTAAGGGAATCTAGCCGTGAAGCCTTCGGCTTTACAGCTGGTTCCCTACTGCGCATGCACGAAGTGTGCTGCGCTTCACAGCCGGTTCCCTACTGTGCATGCACGAAGTGTGCTGCGCTTTCTAACTGGCCCGGCGCCGGAGGAGGGGGGGGGGGTTGAGGTCACCGCGGCGCAGTCTTCCTGGAAGTGGGTGATGGGTACCTGTCAAAAGCAGGTACCTGCTCCCCCCCCCGAAAGGTGCCAAATGTGGCACTGGAGAGGGGGAGGAAGGCAGATAAGCGGCATCACCACCACCTTATGCTTATCTGAGCCTGATCTCGATCCAGTGCTGTGCCCAAGAGCTGCAGCTGCAACTATCAGCTGTTTCCCTCCTCTAAGGGCAGATTGATAGCAGCAGAAGCCATTGACACCTGCTGTCAATCAAATCATGTGACAAGGGAGCGGGGTCATGCTGCCCTGTCTGTGTCTATAGATATAGACAGGGTGGCTCAGGAGCAAGCTTGCACAAGAGCCTCCATAGAAATTGGCTAAAGAGAAGGAGCCAGCAGTGCCAACAGGGGACCCCAGAAGAGTAGGCTCTGTACAAAACCATTGCGGTTACGTATAAGAATTAAAAAAAAAAAACTGAAGCTTAAGGCCTCATACACACGGACGTTTTTTGACGCCGGCGTTTTCTGGCGTTTTTTGCAGCTCTCCATGTTAGTCAATGGCCCCATAAAAACGTCGGCGTTTCTGAGCTGTAGGTGGCGTCGGCGTTAGTGAGCAGAAAGTAGAACCCACAGCCATCGCGTTCTGAGGCTGTAACATTTTGACGTTTTTTGACGCCGACGCCACAATATGCCAAGAAACGCCAACATATGCCACCATATGCCACCTATTATTATACCGGCGTTTTCTGGCGTTTTTTGACGCCGACGTTTTTAGGTTGAAAAATAGCAGAGGGATGATTTTGTTTTAAAAAACGCCTATTGACGCCGACGCTCACTAACGCTGAAAAACGTCAATACATAACGCCGAAAAACGTCGCCTTTTTTTCCTTGACGTCGGGCCCGACGTTTTGTTTATTTTTTTATATACGCCCGTGTGTATGAGGCCTTAATATAACTTTATCTTCCTCTGTAGTATATCCTCATCTCTCCTGAACTAGGCACATGGAGTCTGTTTTATGTTCAGTCTAAGTCCAATAAGTATTCATTGCTGCAAGTATTCATTGCAATCCTTGTGCAGATCAAAATTGCTAAAGCTCTGCTTTAAATTGAAAAACGCTTCAACTCCATGGGCTAAGTGCTGCAAAAAATGAATTGCAAAAGTGTTGCTTGTTCTGAATTTTGCTTTACTAATAGATTTAATTTGTAATAAGTCATCTTGAGAGGACGCCTCTTGTGATAATTTGATGTCCAGATTTAATAAAACTCTTTCATTTCACAGAACGGAAGATCCCAGAAGAAGAATTCATCATTTTGGTAGACGGCTTGAATGAAGCAGAATTCCATAAGCCTGACTATGGTGACACCATTGCCACATTTATCAGTAAAATCCTTTCCTCATTCCCATTATGGATGAAGCTCATTGTGACAGTGCGGGCTAATTTTCAGGTATGGAGATTCTGCACCTGTTGATCGTTTTCTTTTACTTTCTGATAACTCCACCATTAAAACCTGAATTTCCAGTGATTGAGGTTGGAAAGAGGTTATGTATTTTTAGGGCGATGGCAGTAGACTGCAGCATGTGTGTGCATGTTACTGATGTGATTATTTTTTTTTAGCCAACTTCTTAGAGACACTGAAAAAATGCCTTTTATAGCATGGAGCATTTAAGGAACTATAATCTTTATCTAAACTTGTCATATAACCTAATTTTTCAATACAAATCAAAACCCTCTTGCACAATTGCCACTTATGGGGGGGTGATGAGCAGGTACCCGATTTTGTCAGGCACCTGCTTCCCCCCACGGCGCTCATAAACGGAGGTTCTTTTCCCTCATTCCTGCAGTGTTCTGGGACACTGACAGGTCCCAGAAGACTGCATCCACCACTCGCGATGCGCAGCGGTGCCCATAGTGAAGATGCTGGAGACTGAAGACAGCAGTTTTTGTAGCTGCTTACTTTTTTTTTTGGTAATCTAGTGACTTTGAAGCATGTTCCCTACTGCCACATGTATACAGAAGGCTTCTGAGTTGCTGTAGTGTGTGGGGGTCTGACCCCCTGTTCAGGCTATTCACTGCATAGTAGTAAAGGGAGCTTCAGAAAACACTGTATTTTATTTACAGTGAAACTGATTAGAGCACATCTTCTATCCAGAAAATACTGCTGTTGTTGCTACTGTCCAGTCGGTTTATTCTATGCATTTCTCTGCAGCTAAATTTCAAAAGCTCCCTACGTGGTATGGCAGTATCTGCTTCCTGAAATTTGTGCTGTAGAAATTCTTCTCTCTGTTTATCTCCAATTAGATTTAAACTTCCAAGGCAAGTTGGATTGTGGTTTCTGACTGAAAGAAACGATTTGGTTTGAGTCGTTTGTTTTGTCAGGCTTTCTCTAATTGATGGAAGGCAAGGTACAGATAATGTGTCTGGGGATATCTCTGTTGAGTTAGAAGATGGGGTTCCCAGAATACTGTGAAAGGAAGTAGGGTGAACTGAATAGAATATAACTTCTGTCTGGAGGGCGGTATTCCCGAACAATATATTTCTAGGCTTAAAATGACACTGAACTCAGGTTTAAAATAGAGGTGCCCTGAATGGAAATTTTGGTGCGAAAACCGTAAATTCAGGATGCACTTGGCCAAAACCAAAACCGGCAGTTAAAAAAAAGTTGTATATAATTGTATTATATTTGACTTTTTAATTAATATCATGAATTTAAATGAATATGAATTTATTGTCAGCCATTATTGGCATCTTTAGCACAAGAAAAGCTCAAGAAAAATGCATCCCTGTAAATTCTATGTATGTCTTCACACTGGTCCGTTGCGCTCTCGTTGTGGTGGTAAAAATCCTGCTGGCTGCATTTTTGGTCAGTTAAAAAAAACTGCACCAAAAACGTACATCCCCGTTGAAATGCATTGAAAATCAATAAATCACCCGTGTTGCGTTTTTGAGTCACATGACCTATGAAAAACACAGGCATTTTAGGAGCCATTATCTGCACCTTTTTCTTTATGGGCAAAAAGCGGAAAACACCAAATTGGCACAAATTTCGGTGCATCTCTAGTTTAAAATATATTCTAATTAAGTCTGTATTCTTAACTCAGAAATGTACCTTCTGTTGCTCATATCCGCCTTCAAATCTGCCAATTTCTTTTTTTTTTTTCTGCTGTGATACGACTTCTCGTTAGAGGGTGGCTATGTTTGTTCTCCGTGGTTGCACTGTATTTAGGAATGTAGGCAATCTGTCTTGTACTCTCCCGAGGTGGACTATGGGATTTCTGTCTTGGACTCTCCCGAGGTGGACTATGGGATTTCTGTCTTGGACTCTCCCGAGGTGGACTATGGGATTTCTGTCTTGGACTCTCCCGAGGTGGACTATGGGATTTCTGTCTTGTACTCTCCCAAGGTGGACTATGGGATTTCTGTCTTGGACTCTCCCGAGGTGGACTACGGGATTTCTGTCTTGGACTCTCCCAAGGTGGACTATGGGATTTCTGTCTTGTACTCTCCCAAGGTGGACTATGGAATTTCTGTCTTCTACACTCCCGAGGTGGACTATGGGATTTCTGTCTTCTACTCTCCCGAGGTGGACTATGGGATTTCTGTCTTCTACTCTCCCAAGGTGGACTATGGGATTTCTGTCTCTCTCTCCTGTGGTGGACTATGGGATTTCTGTCTCTCCCGTGGTGGACTATGGGATTTATACTGTGAATGGAGCAGTGCACGGGATGGCAATTAGTAAGTGGGTAAAAAGGAGAAGTTTGATAGGACACAGTAAAAAATAATGTCATGTAAAATAGATTTGAAGAGGAATTTCACAACCCCCCCCCCCCCCCCCCCCTTTAGGGTATCAGGTGG
>BLSH010291174.1:164239-178338 GCA_018402905.1 Glandirana rugosa | reverse complement strand
GCCAGTTAAAATAGCGCAGTGCTGTATAGCAAAGAATGGCCTGGTCTTTAAGGGGGTTAAACCTTCTGGAGCTCAATTGGGCATGTGAAAAAAACAAAAAGTGTCTCTGCGCTTTGGTAGGATGGCTGCTGTCACAAACAAGTAGTATACGCAACTTCTCTAAGTGATACAGGGTGGATTTGATTTAAATCAAGTCGATTTAAAGCACAATTTAAATTCTGATTTAAATCTCTAGTAAAAAGGCTTGATTTAAATCATAATTTTGAAAGAGCAACTCTCATCTCTGTACCACAGTGGCTTCTCCTTTGCCCCGCTGTTGACTCACCAACAGTCCCATTCACTTTAATGGAATGACTGATGCGGCAGTGACACAACAAGGTGAGGGACGTGGTGGCAGCAGGTGAGTGGATGCCCGCTAACAGGCGCTGCCATGATGGATCTGAAATGACAGGTGCTCTTTAAATGTAAGGACTTCTTGCTGGTAGTCAGAATCTTTAATATTTGAAAACAAAGTGAAGGCATCCCATTTAGAATAATAAGCTGTCAGGTTAGTAAAACAGCGATATCAGAACCAATTCAATCATAAAGTTTGTAGTGTAGATAGATTTGCAATGGGATAAAGGAATATTCCTGAACTTTGCTTTATCTCATGGTTACTGTGAAATTGTGTGAATGCATCAGTGCAGTGCATGTTATCTCAGCTTGCAGACCTTGGATTCATTGAATGAGTTTACCAAAAATGTAAATATTGCAGAATATACAGCATCATGCTACATAACTAAGCTCCATTTCATGCTGAATAAACTAAATTATTAATGTATCTTGAATAGAAAACTATCTTTAGATAGATGTTTACTCTAAGCACATTTAATTAAAATAAATTTGATAAAAATCAAAAAAATCTATTTAAAGTAAAAAAAAAAAGCCAATTTTTTTTTAAAAAAAGATCATTGATTATCATCCACCCTGAAGTGGTATCAAAAAATGTGTAGTGTCAAATGTAAAATAAAGTGAAAAAATCCATAATAGGATATATGATTAGAGTCCTCCAATGTAGAAACAAAAAATATTGATGAAGTCCAGTTAAACAGCAGTAAAGTTCATTGCTGCAAAGCACATGTGTCAGGGAAACAATAATGCTAGTTTTTGGAGAATAAAAATCAAAATATTATTGCCTGTCGCTAAATGAGAATGCAGATCAGGAAACTCAGAAAAAAAAGTCAGAAGTCCTTATCTGCAAACTTAGCACTTATCAGTGTCCTCGGGCCATATCGTGCTTTTGTGCCATGGTGCGCTGCAGTTATTGCGCATTATAAGGCTACTTTCACACTGGGGCGGGCGGTAGCAGTAAATTGCCGCTAGTTTCAGCGAAGATTTCCCGCTGTTATAGCGGCGCTATGTAGGTGGGAGCACGGCGCTTTTATCCCCCCACAAGGGGTTAAAAGTGCCGGCGCACTGCACTTCCGATGCAGTTGGCAGCCGCTTTGGAAGCGATTGTCATTGATTTTAATGGCAGGGGTGGTGGAGGAGCGGTGTAATCACTGCTCAGCGCACCCTTCCAAAGATGATGCTTGCAGGACTTTTTGTAACGTCCTGCAAGCGTACCGCCCCAGTGTGAAAGCACTCAGGCTTTCACACTGGGGTGGATCGGGGGTGTTTTTCAGGCACTATAAGGGCGCTATTTTTAGCCCAAAAGCACCTGAAAACGCCCCAGTGGGAAAGTAGCCTTAGGGTTAGCATATTGCAGTTCCATTTATTTTGACAATGCAGTCCTCTCTCTGACCTGCTTGTGACCTCCCTTTTAAGCTGCGTATGAAGCTGCACATGCATCCCAATGGACTAGTATGGGGAGAAGAGCCATTCTGGTGCAAACAAATACCCATGTACACAATCCCTTACAAGCTTCTGCTTTCTCCAGTCCTTAAGATGTTTCCTATTACAGCTGTTCTGAGCTCATTTAGGAAATCCTTATGAATGAGCCTTCATGCAGCCTCTGAGGGCCCTTAGGAAGCTTCCGTGTCATCACCCGGCGTGATAGTGCCGTTTCCTGTAGGATGGATTTGCCTGTAGCAGGACTTGTCAGGAAAATCCAAGACGGAGAGTCCTGGGAGGTAAAATTTGGCAGCTGGTATTAGAATCCATAAAGTTAAACTAAATTTCAATTTGTAACTGTTTTAATACTCATTAGGGAAATAAAGGAAGTGTGTGGTCTATTTTTATTAAGGTACAGTGAATATACATGAAAATCTGTTGGCTTAAACAGTAATAGCATGATTAAACATGTTGCCTAAAACTATCCACCACTCCTCTACCATTGTGTCACAGCACATATAATTTATTCAAAGTTGTAGAGGAATGCACATCTGATTGTGTGCTGCATTGCATTTCACATAAACTGTTAGACCCCTTTCACACTGGGGCGTTTTTCAGACGCTTTAGCGCTAAAAATAGTGCCTGTAAAGCGCCTGAAAAACGCCCCCCACCCATCCACCCCAATGAGAAAGCCCGAGTGCATTCACACTGGAGCGGTGCGCTTGCAGGACAGGAAAAAAAGTTCTGCAAGCTGCATCTTTGGGGCAGTGGAGGAGCGGTGTATACACCGCTCCTCCACCGCCCCTGCCATTGGAATGAATGGGCAGCGCTTCCAAAGCAGCTGAACACCGATTCAGAAGTGCTTGTTAGCCCTTTTTAACCTCTTCTTGGGGGTTAAAAGCACCCCGCTGCTGCCCGAATAGCGACGCCAAAGCGCTGCTATAACAGCAGTAAAGAGCTTAAACTAGTGGCACTTTACCTCTACCACCCTGCCCGCCCCAGTGTGAAAGTGGCCTTATATCGCAGCACATAGCTCATTAGGTGCAAAAACCTGGATCTTGACTATGTTGCACTATTATCATTTTGCTGCAATACTGCACGACTCCATCGCAGTAAATATTGATTAACTCACTTTCTAAAAAAAAAAAAAAGTGGTGTAACACGGAACATGGGACTTTTTGTTTGTTGCACTTTGGGACTTTTTACCGTTTGTTGCAATAGAGACATCTTCCTGTATAACCACTTGAGGACCAGCGCTGTACCGGTACGTCGGATATTCCCTGCAGCTGCAGGCATCATCCCAGTACTGTTCTTAGAGCCAACGGTTGGCTCTCTTGTAACAACAATCCTAGTGGCTAGCTGGCTGCTGGATTTACTTTAACAAACAATATGATGGGGATGTTGTCCGGTACGGACCCCAACCCCCCCTTCCATAGCTTCATTGGGCTATCCCGTCCCACCAGGACACCCAATCGACCAGCCGGCGCTTCTGCCTGCTGAACATAGACTAACAAAGACTGGATCGGCTTTGTTCAGCTCTATGATATGGTGACCCGGAAGCAATGACCTTACATCACGCCCAGTTTACCTGGATGTTAAAGGCGTCATTTTTAAAAATGAAAAGCATTTGATCACACTTATTTTGGTGTGATCAAATGCTTTTAAGAGCAGAGGAGGGATCTGTGGTATCTCCATAAAGATGACCTGTCACTATTGCTGTGACAAGGAATGTTTACACACCCACCAATTTATTCTCTAGGGCCTCTGCTTTAAAAAGTGTATGTATAATGTTTGTGGGTTCTAAGAAATGTTCTAGCAAAAAAGTGATTGGCAATGGAGCGCAGAACATTTTTGAGGAATTTAGGAGAATGTTCATAATTTTTCATCGCTCTGTCCCTTTTATATGAGTGCTCTGGAATAGGGTTTGTTTTTTTAAAATTGCAAGCAGTTTTCTGTCTGTTAGTAGCAAGTGTATGGTTGATATCCTATCGCAGCAACTATTGAAAAATGGGCTAGTAATTGCACTAGACCACAGAGAGCGCCCTCTAGTGTATAGTCTGTAAATCTGTTTTTTTCTCTTAAAAAAAAATCATAGGGCAAATTTGTAAAAATGTGAAATGTCACAAAAGTTAGGCCCCTTTCACACAGGGCTTCCGATCAGGTTCGTCTGCGAGTTTTTCTGGCGGACCTGATCGGACACTCCATTCAGCCCTATGGAGCTGTGAATGTCAGTGATGACATATCCACTGACACCCGCTGCTATCTGTTCCAATCCTGTCCGTGAAATCCAGACGAATGGAAACCCTATTTTCCATCCGTCTGGCAGATCGGATTAAATGAAAACAGGCAGTCCATTTTCATCCAATCTCCCCATAGAGGAGAGCGGGACGCTGACAGATCGGTCTCAGCACAGTGAGCGTGGATGAACCTGTCATCTGCCTGCTCAGCGGGGTCAGCGGATCGATCCCCCACTGAGCAAAGCAGAGTCCGTCAAAAGGACAAGCCCGTGTGAAAGGACCGTGAGCCTAGGTTCACGTTGGAGCGATTTGGCTTGCGACATGTCAAATCGCAAGCCAAATCGGCAGCAATTGAATTAGTGCGATGCCGCATCGATTCCCAAAAGTAGTTCCTGTACTACTTTTGGCAACTTAGGGGTGCGATTTTCATAGACATCTGTGCACCAACCCACACAGATATCTCTGAAATCGCTCCCAAAGTCGGGACTGACCTGCGGATATGAAATTGTGCGAGTTCAGCTGAACTTGCACAATTTCATTTCCACTGTCAGTGTGAACCCAGGCTAACTGCAGTAATAACTAAAAATATAGCATGTTTTCTAATTTTCCTTTAAATAGGGCAGTATTCCTTTCATATCTTGTTTGTAAATGATTTCTTACTTCATCCTGATATAGTAAAGTTTTCTGTCCTTTTGTTTTCAGAAGTGGACACGCCCTATTATCATTCATGTTTTCTCGACAAGAAGGAAAATTAAATCGGCAGCAGACCATGGAATTGGGTCACCATATCTTAAAAGCGCACATATTTAAGGTACTGTTGTGATTTGCAGCATGAAGTGTTTTGAACTATATGAGTTTAAAGGGTATTTCCATTTTTTCAAAACCCCCACTATATGTTTTTTATATATTCTCATTCACACAGCATACCTAAAAAATTAGAACAAAAAGTATTTGTTCTTAGATGTTTTTAAGAAGACGGTGTCCTTTCTGATTCTGAGTATTTCATATCAATCTTAAAGAGGTTCATTTACTAAAACTGGAGGTGCAAAATCTGGTGCAGCTCTGCATAGAAACCAATCAGCTTCCAGGTTTTTTCTCAAAGCTTAAAGGGATACTAAATGTTTGCTTTTTTCCCCTTAAAATAACAAACATGTTATATACTCACCTCCTTTGTGCAAGGGTTTTGCACAGAGTGGCCCCGATCCTCATTTTCTGGGGTCCCTCAGCGGCGCTCCTGGCTCCTCCTCTTCTCGAGTGCTCAGGGAAGCAATCTCCCTGGGGTCACTCATGCGGGTGCGCTCCCATGTCCTGTTGCATCCATTGACCCAGACAACAGGACTCAGCCCTGCTCCCAGCTGCCGCGTCACTGGACTTGATTGACAGCAGTGGGAGCTGCCAAGCTCGATCCCGGGCACGGGAACGATCGGGCTCAGGTAAGTAAACTGGGGGGGGGGGGGTCGGGGGGTCAGCTACAACAAAAAATAGGGTCGGGGGGTCAGCTACAACAAAAAATAGTTTTTTCACCTTAATGTATAGAATGCATTGAGGTGAAAAACCGGGTGGGTTTTAGCGTGTTACTAAACTCAATTTTTTTATGTTATATTTACCTGCACTGTGCAGTGGTTTTGCACAGAGTGGCCCAGATCCTCCTCTTCTGGGGTCCCCGGCAGCGATCTTGGCTCCTCCTCTTTTTTTGAGGGACTATCACCATAGCCATGGAGAGAGTGGTAGTCCCCGCGCTCCCGACCTGTGTATCTACGGAGCCGCGCTCCATAGACGTACACAGCGGGACTTAAGCCTCCCCCCCACCACTTCCTCCTCACTGCATCTGATTGACAGCAGCAAGATCCAATGGCTCCTGCTGCTGCTCGAATGCAGTGTAAAGAGGTACTAAGGGGAGAAAAGATGCAGCCCTGCACAGCACTGATCTCTTCTCCCCTCACTTCCCCTTCACACAGGTAAGGGAGAGGGGGGCACGGAGAAACTAAAAACGTTTTTTAACCTTAATGCATTGTTTTTAGGTTTAGACTTTAACCACTTGCCGACCGCCTCGCATACATTTACTGGGGCACGCAGATCGCTGTCTATAAACAGTTAACCCCTTGATTGTCCCCTGCAGGTTAACCCTTTCCCCGCCAGTGGCATTTATACAGTAATCAGTGGCTATTTTTAGATCTGATTGCTGTATAAATGTCATTGGTCCTAAAAAAAGTGTCAAAAATGTCTGATATGTCCGCCGCAATAGCTCAGTCTTAATAAAAATCGCAGATCGCCGCCATTACTAGTAAAAAAAAAAAAAAAAATAGTAAAAACACCATAAATTAACTCTCATGGTTTATAAACGCAGCAACTTTTGCTCAAACCAATCGGTATACGCCGATTGCAATTTTTTTTCTTTACCACCAATATGTAGAAGAATATATATCGGCCAAAACTGATGAATACATTTGTTTTTTTAATAGTTTTCTTTGGATATGTATTATAGCAAAAAGTAAAAATATATGTATGTTTTTTTCAAAATTGTCGCTCTTTTTTTGGTTATAGCGCAAAAAATAAAAACGGCAGAGGTGATAAAATACAACCAAAAGAAAGCTCTATTTGTGGGGAAAAAAGGACGACAATCTTGTTTGGGTACAATGTCCAATGACCACGCAATTGTCAGTCAAATCAACGCAGTGCAGAATTGCAAAAAGTGCTTTGGTCAGGAAGGGGGTCAAATGGATAATTGAACAAGCTGACATTGCAGGCACAGCTGCACCAAATTTTGCACCAATGTGTCTTTGCCCCCACACAGACACGAGTTATACTTCATTAACATACAATGCAGGAAGGCAGTTTGTACATTTTAAACCGTTTGTTAGGACAGACAGTGTTCAAATCAAGCTTACAACTGATCATGAAGAACTGCGAACACAGTACAGACATTATGTTAGACATTACTGCACAGTCCCATCCTAAACATTAAAATCAGGGAGAATATGCAGAAACGTAACTAGCAATATTTAATTTTTTTAAGTTATTCTGTGTTAATGGGAATGTAGCAGACATAAAGTAGGTGTCATCTCAATTTGGCTGCAAAAGCAGAAATACGCTTTAGTGTTCTTGTCAACTAGAAAAGTCATTGCTTTATTGAAGACCTGTACTGAGAGAAAATGAAGGCTGCCATTGCAACTCAGTATTTTAGGCATATTTCGCTGCACAGGTGGTGCATACAGCCCACTGCCATCAGCTTGTTAAAATCATTGTCAAACTGAAATACACAGAGTCTGTATGCACATCTGGGTGGTACTGGCATACAAAGCCTTATACTGGGATGCATGCCCTAAACAGACCATCTGCATTCAGGGGGATATGTTCCTGTATGCATGAGGCCCTGTACACAAGTACTGCTCGGATGTCTGTGCAGTCACTGAGTACTTCAGCCTGTCATTGGTTTTGGCACCTCCTGTGACTCCGGGGTGCAGAGATACGCCTATTTTTTTACGCTCTGCACAAATTCATTCTTGTGCATGAGCCCTTAAAGTGGATGTATATTCGATTCAAGAAATTTGAGCTGGGCACATACACATGCAGTGTTTTCTTATCTCTCTTCAAAGCATTAAGTCCAGTGTCTTTCTCCTGCTCAGTTCCTCTGTTATCAGCATAATGACTTCTGACAAGATATGAGAGATAAAACCAGCCTGAAATTTGTGTCGGGCGGAAGTTATAAATAGATTAGCAGAAAGCTTCTCTACTCACAGGACAGCTCTGAAAGTCTCTGCCTATCTGGAGGGGGGTGTGTGTGCCTTTCCTCCAGCTGTCTCCTAGTGTAATCCAAAACTTCTCTCACGGTGAAGAATGAGGAAGTGAACATTCTAACGCAATGTGCACTTTCTTAACAGTATATAAACCTGAAGATAGCAGATATAAATGTAAAACTTATGTAGGGAGATTTGTTTCATCCCTGTGTATCATCTGAGGCTGTTCACTTCACTGGGTATATGTGAGGGTTTACATCCACTTTAAGGCGGTAAACTGCGCTGTCCACCCATTAGAATGGCCAGGCCACGATGATGTCACTCCTGCACATGCACACGGGAGTCATGATTGCAGCACAGCGCTCTACATCCACAGAACACTCGGTGTGCCCTGAGTTCAGTGCTACTGCTCATGTGCCAGTTACATCACCGGCTGCAGCTGCTGTAAATATCTTTTAAAAAGTTTGTGTTTAAAGGCTATTGACAGTACCTACATGTAGGCCTATTTATAAGGGCCCTTCACACTGATGCGCTTTTGATGAGTTCCCATTGACTTACAATGGAAGGCATCTGGTGCACTTCTGAAAAACTGCACCAAAGATGCAGCAGGGAGGACTTTTCAAAGCGCAGCGCACCCATAGTGTGAACAGTTACATAGAATGTTATGGGGAATAATTTTCATGCTCTTTTTTTTACCCTGGAAAAGTGTGGGAAAAGCGTGGTAAAAGCACACCAGTGTGAAAGGGGCCTAGTCTTACCTGTAGGTACAAGTTGAAAATAAGACTTTACTAATGCTTTAAATATAGCTCTAGTGAAAAAAAAAACACAGCATTTCTTAACTAGAATCAATCATGAATAGAAATTGACCCACATCTGTTTGTTTCTGGATACACTCTGAAATATAATTTAGGCTCCTTTCACACGGGCTTGTCCGTTTGATGGACTCCGCTTGCTCAGAGGGGGATTGATCGGCTGAGCAGGGGGATTACAGGTCTGTCTTCTCTCACTGTGCAGAGACGGACCTGTGAGAGCCCCACTCTCCTCTATGGGGAGATCGGATGAAAACAGAACGTTTGTCCGTTTTCATCCGATCCTCCAGACGGGGGGCAATAGGGCCACCATCCTTCTGGATTTGTCGGAGAAGATCGGATTGGATAGCAGCGGGTGCCAGCAGACATGTAACCACTGACATGTGCCCCTCCATAGGAGTGAATGGGGGGTCCGTGTGAAAAACTAACAGGAGGACCTGATCGGAAAGCCTGTGTGAAAGTTAATGGTTCACAATTTTGGGTCTGTAGCAGAACTGCTGCTCAGACACCATGTGCTTGGACAGAAAACCATGCATTGTGCAAAATGCAGTTCCCATCCATTCATCCCTTTTTTTTTTTTTTTTTTTAAAGCTATTCCATGATTTTATATGCTGCACATGCACAACATTGATTGATCATTGCTGTTCTACTTTTAAAATGCAACAACTATATATCTTTTGTGTACGTATGGCCAATCCAGTAATGTTCCAGCCACCCAATGCTTACATCATGAGACCAGATCTCATGGATTGTATCCAGTTTAAACAGAATCTGTCAGGATTAAAAATGAGCTCAGGCATATTCAGATGTGAGTGCAAACCCGCCTGGGCTATCCTGCCAGGAAGCTGGCAAAGCGGCCAGCTGGTCATAGGTGGCGGAGGCATGTCCTGTCCCACAGCTGTATACAAAGTAGTTCTGCTACAGTTGGGGGGCCAAAGGTTGAGCACCCATGCTGTAAATAAACCAAGCACTTAACTAATCAAACAAAGCTCAAAAAAAGCACATCTCTGGTCAGGATAGAAATATGGAGGCAGCTACTGATGACTTTGTTTTTCAAGGTGCAAACTGTCTCCATCTCCATCATCATTGTGATGAGGTGATTGATCAGATAGCGAAGCAAGGATGCGAATGACAATTTTGTAGCTTGCAATTTCAAAAGCAATTCAGCAGCACAACTGACCACGTGTTTGTGTGTGTGTGGTCAGTGTATAATGGTTTTTGTTACCCCTGTATAGAGCCCATTTGCCAACCATCTAGGTCTCTTGGATATGGCCCTAGAGACAGTGGGACCCTTAGACAAGGTGGCATCTTTTCCCCATCCCTTCATTTGACACTGAAAAGGATTGCAGTTGGTACAGAGAAGCCCCTTCATTTGCATTATCTGTGCTGACATAGTCCCTCCACATCAGTCACCAAGTGCATCCACCCCTGTGAAGTGGCAGGCAGGTGCACAGTTTTGATCATTTACACTATTTCCCTGATATTCTGCAGTAGCATAAAGGCTGTAGCTGGGCATCCACTGGGGGCCCTAAGCTCCTGCCTAGGTTGCCTTGTGAATGAATCAGCTCTACATATTTATGCAAGATTATTTCAAACTATAGCTTATGAACGTGTATGAATGAAGGCTATGATTTGCGCTTCCAGCACTGTTGTGGAAATTTTATAGATGGGCAATTCCTATCCTCATATTGATTATTGGTTCCACATTTATAACTATTGCATAGGGAACAGACACAAAAGATACACTCAGCATCTTTCCAAACAGCTGTTCAGTTTTATGCAACGTAATTGAAGTTTTTTATACACATGATTATGTAGGTATCACATTAATATTACAATTGTACTTTTATGGTAACAAGGGGCGTAACATGGGTAGGCTAAATTCAAATCAGGACTCAAAAGTCGAAACATACATAATAGAATACAACTATATATAGATTTTACAATGTCCTAAAAGAAGTAAAGGATTTTTTTTTTCAGATTAATACTTACCTAGGTGGATGCAGCATCGGTCCCCTGGCGTCTCTGCACTGAGAACAGAGCGATCGAACACCGCCGATCACTCGTTTTTCAGAGCTCCGTGACGTGGGCAGAAAGTTATAGACTGTCAGTCACAGCTCTCTGCTCTGCTCCCCTGCTCATTGGAGTGCTGGGCTGTGGAGGGGGTGGTGGCGGCCAGCTCAGTCTCTCAGCGAGAAGCTGAGACGGGTGTCAGTCGAGCACCTGGCGAATCCAGACTTTATTGTCACAATGACGCAGTGCCTCAACTGACATTGGTGATGTCAGCAGAGAGCGGACTTCAGCCCACTTTCTGCTGAAAACGGGTTACAGGAATGCAAAACGAACTGCACTCCTTTGATTCATAGAAGTACAGCCAAACAAACTTTGGCGGTTTTTCTCCTTTAACAATAATCTACCTAAACGAGGTAGCTGAGTTGAATGAGGCAGTACGGTTATAGTGTTTATGGGTAGGTTATTGGGCCATTCTCTATGCTGGAAATTTTCACTTGGTTAACCAACACAGGGAAATTTGCAGGTTTTACAACCAATAATAAACAAACAGTTTTCACTTGTGTTAAATAAGTACAACATACCGTAACTTGTAATAATGTTCCAGTAAGTAGTCTATTATCATAACCTGTATAGGAATGCAGCCATAGAGTTAGGGCTGGGCACTGGTGCGGTTTGAAGGCTGGGCACTCCCTGCTGGCTGACAAACCTCCTTTTGTCTGGATAGAATGGTTCTGTGATCTGTGTATAATGTCGCTCCGTGGTGATGGCTGATTTCAATCTTTGTCTTTGTTCAAGGGCAAAGCAATAGATGCTGCTTGTGTATTAATCTCTTACCTGTTGTAGTAGGCTGAGATTATCCTTGTGCTATGGTGATGGAAGCACAAATCATAGTCTTCATTCATTCAGTAAACAATAGCTGTGTTACAGTGGACCTCCCGGTAAATATCACACTTCATATATTTTAATAGGACACATCCGCTTTGTCACATAAGATTATATTTTAAAGTATAAAGGTCTGTATTTATTGTCTGAGCTCCATCATGTTACTTCAGTTGCATGGTCTCTACCAGGTCAAGGACAAGTGTGCCCTGGGGCTTCTAAACACACTTACAATTCTAGCCGTAGGATGCAGTATTTTTTTAAAAATGTTAGCCATAGAGTCTATGTCTAGGCTCTATGTCAATGGGGTTGATTTAAAGAGAAGTACGAGTGTTCTTTTTATTTAATAATCATACTTACCTAGGTGGATGCAGCACCTGTCTCCCGGCGCCTCTAAGACTGAGAACCAAGCAATCTAACACCACTGATTGCTCGGTCAGCAGAGAGATGGTGACTGTCAGTCAGCAGGTCTCTGCTCTGCACCCCCCCCCCCCCAACTCACTGGAGTGCTGGGCTCTAGAGGGGGTGGAGGCAGGCGGCTGGTCCAGGCATGTTGGCGGAATCCAACCATATGGTTCCGATCCTTCCCGAGCCTGGACCGGTTCTGTGACGTCAACCGACAGCAGACTTCAGCCCACTGTCTGCTGAAAATGTGTCACATGAGTGTGGAACAAACTGCTCCACAGAAATCCACAAGAGAAGTACAGCCAAACAAGCTTTGGCAGTACTTCTTTACTAAATAGACTGTGCAAGTCTATAGACTTAGACTGTGCATTTTGCAAGTGAAGTTGCTCTGGAGCTTAGTAAGTGAGGGGAAGCTCTGCAGACTTCTATCATCCAATCATGTGCAAGCACAAATGCTGTTTTTTTTCCTTGTATGTGATTGGGTGGTATTTGCAAAGTGAAGCTTTACCTCATTACCTTACTAAACTCTGGAGCAACTGCACTTGCAAAGTGCACAGTCCATTTGATTTTAGTAATTAAACCCCTATGTCTCTAGATTCTATTAGTTACAGTGCCTTGCGAAAGTATTCGGCCCCCTTGAACTTTGCGACCTTTTGCCACATTTCAGGCTTCAAACATAAAGATATAAAACTGTAATTTTTTGTGAAGAATCAACAACAAGTGGGACACAATCATGAAGTGGAACGAAATTTATTGGATATTTCAAACTTTTTTAACAAATAAAAAACTGAAAAATTGGGCGTGCAAAATTATTCAGCCCCCTTAAGTTAATACTTTGTAGCGCCACCTTTTGCTGCAATTACAGCTGTAAGTCGCTTGGGGAAGTCTCTATCAGTTTTGCACATCGAGAGACTGACATTTTTGCCCATTCCTCCTTGCAAAACAGCTCGAGCGCAGTGAGGTTGGATGAAGAGCGTTTGTGAACAGCAGTTTTCAGTTCTTTCCACAGATTCTCGATTGGATTCAGGTCTGGACTTTGACTTGGCCATTCTAACACCTGGACATGTTTATTTGTGAACCATTCCATTGTAGATATTGCTTTATGTTTTGGATCATTGTCTTGTTGGAAGACAAATCTCTGTCCCAGTCTCAGGTCTTTTGCAGACTCCATCAGGTTTCCTTCCAGAATGGTCCTGTATTTGGCTCCATCCATCTTCCCATCAAGTTTAACCATCTTCCCTGTCCCTGCTGAAGAAAAGCAGGCCCAAACCATGATACTGCCACCACCATGTTTGACAGTGGGGATTCAGGGTGATGAGCTGTGTTGCTTTTATGCCAAACATAACGTTTTGCATTGTTGCCAAAAAGTTAGATTTTGGTTTCATCTGACCAGAGCACCTTCTTCCACATGTTTGGTGGGTCTCCCAGGTGGCTTGTGGCAAACTTTAAACAACACTTTTTATGGATATCTTTAAGAAATGGCTTTCTATTTGCCACTCTTCCTTAACCACTCCAGGTCCGCGCTATTGCCGAAATACGGCTCCAGCGCGGACCTGAAATGCCCAGACGACGTCCATGGACGTCACGCTGCGCGAGCGTGCCCGTGGGTCGGGCGGACTCGATGTCCGCCCGAGACCCGCGATCACTTTCAGGAGCCTCAGAACGGGGAACCGCCGTTGTAAACACGGCGGTTCCCCGTTCTGTGACAGGGGACATAGCAGATCTACTGATCCCTGTCACTGGGATCAGTTAGATCTCTTATGTCCCGGCCAGCCCTGGGAACATTGTTAACCCCTTCACTGCCCCCTGCAGGTTAACCCCTTCACTGCCAATGACATTTACACAGTAATCAGTGGACATTTAAATTTCTGATCGCTGTATAAATGTCATTGGTCCCAAAAATGTGTAAAAAATGTCCGATATTTCCGCCCCAATATCGCAGTCCCGATAAAAATCGCAGATCGCCGCCATTACTAGTAAAAAAAAAAAATAAATAAAAACGCCAGAAATCAATTCCCAGTTTGTAGACGCGATAACTTTTGCGCAAACCAATCAATATACGCCGATTGCGATTTTTTTTTTTTACCAAAAATATGTAGAACAATATATATCGGCCAAAACTGATGAATAATTTTTTTAATGGATTTGTACTTTAGCAAAAAGGCGGCACAAATGTTGCCGCCAAGGGGCAAGACTCCGAGGACTTT
>BLSH010291174.1:145675-163599 GCA_018402905.1 Glandirana rugosa | reverse complement strand
GATCCTCACTGAACTTCTGGAGAGAGTTTGCTGCACTGAAAGTAAAGGGGCTGAATAATTTTGCACGTCCAATTTTTCAGTTTTTTATTTGTTAAAAAAGTTTGAAATATCCAATAAATTTCGTTCCACTTCATGATTGTGTCCCACTTGTTGATTCTTCACAAAAAATTACAGTTTTATATCTTTATGTTTGAAGACTGAAATGTGGCAAAAGGTCGCAAAGTTCAAGGGGGCCGAATACTTTCGCAAGGCACTGTACATTATAATTGGGCATGTTATGTAATGTTGCCAACATTACAAAACAAGTCTATTTGAATGTCACTAAATACTATTAGATATACCATGACAGTCAGCCTGCCTGTGATGTACAGCATTGCAAGTTCTTACTGATTCTTCACTGGGCTATGTCTATACATTGCAGATTGCATTTTTCACTGCCTCTACTTTGAGCCGTAAGCCATGTAGAAACTCATGTCTTGGCTGGCACTGTCAGATATAATGATGCTTTTGGAGCACAGTATTATATGAAAGGATGGGCTTAAAGCGGTATTAAACCCAAAACCAAAAATGTAATATATTGCAGCTTGCCAATCATTAGGTGTGGTGGCGGCGGCGGTGGCATCATTTTTCTTTTTTCAGACTTACTTTTCCCTCTGTTTTCATCTGGTGATCTGGCCAGTAACACACCTCTTGTATTAGAGTGTAGGTAGGAGCAACAGAGACACATTTGGACCTTTGGGCTGCAGCATTGTCAGTCTGAGGGGGATGTTAGATGTACTGTAGATTTAGATACACTAATACATGGAGGCCAATCTCCAGCTCACAGCTTTTCTTTTCCTCTTGGGGTAAAGGGTTTACATGAATAAAATCTGATCATTGTAAGCACCCCTGTCAGTGTTAAATGGCGTGTCTCATCCCTGTAACTAATCCATTCTGCTGGAGAGCTTTGAAATCATGGACTTACTGGCCAGATCACCAGGTAAAAGTAGAAGAAAAATAGAAGCAATAAAGCCTAAAAGAGTAAATTAATGCAGCCATCACATCTAAGAAATGGTAAGCTGCAATATAATACATTTTTGCTTTTGGGTTTATTGCCACTTTAAGCTGGTCATAGATAGATTGAAATTCGGCTGAATTTAGGATGAATTTCTGTCCATTCATGGCTGTTCCTGCTTGACATTAACATTCAACTTCTGACGAACAGGACTGATGGAAAACTTTGCTCGATCAACAATGCCAATCTGCTGTCAGAATACACTCATCAGTGTTTGCAGCTGAGGACTCCTGTTGTCAAAATACAATGTCTCCTCAGGGAGGATTCCTGCATCCACTGTGCTTGTGTGGATGGGGGAATCTTTTGGGTTATTTTTTTTTTTTTTTTTCAGTCAGCCCACAGGTTGAGCAAAAAATAAATGACCCACGCATGGCAGCCTAAGCTTCTCAAATATCTACAAGCAATTTCATAAAAAGGATCTAGCTGCTACATCTAAGGTGAACCTTTTTATTTTGAGATGAAGAACGTTTTTTGACAATAATAAAACTAGAATGCCACATAAAAATACCTGTATGAATCTTTGTTTTTTTTTTGTTTTTTTTTTTAACCAGTAACAACCGCTCACTGCTGATTGGTTGGCATCGGCAATGTATTCATTTTCTGCCCCTTCTTCCATGTTGATGCTTTGTACCCATTGGGGTTGATTTAATAAAACTGAAGAGTTCAAAATCTGGTGCTGTTCTGCATAGAAACCAATCAGCTTCCAGTTTTTTTGTCAAAGCTTAACTGAACAAGCTGACGTTAGAAGCTGATTGGCTACCATGTACAGCTGCTCCAGATTTTGCACTGTCTAGTTTTAGTAAACCAACCCCAATGTCTATATCCAATAGCTCTCATGAAAGGCATTGAATGAATGACTGTAAAACACGGTGGAGAATTCTGAGATTGTTTCTCTGTCATTTGTTTGTAAGTGAAATACCGCAATTCCAGTAAACACAGACTTTAAAGTATTTCAAGCAGCTAAAAATAATTTGCAATGATGGGAATTCTGCCTCATTGGTTGTGTAAGATGATATCTCCAGAAAGATGGCATGCATTAAACTAAACTGAAGATGTCAATAAAATGCATATCCTTTTCCTCCCCATGTTTTTCACTTCTTAGTATTATGCCTTAATATGGTCTTTGTTAGCAGATTACCACTGGGTAATTCAGGAAAAAAATTAGAAAAAACGAAAAATAGATTTATAGATTCTCTCCTTTAACACATTATCTGTATATCAAAATATGGTCAGCATATGTACAAACAATTTTCACGTTTTTACTCAGTCTTAAAGAAGAAGTAAGGCCACATAGTTCTGCACTCCTGTGACCTGTATTCAGCTGACAGCAAGCTAAGGTCCATTGTCGGCTGACATTACTCAGCCGGTCCAACTTAAATGTTAAGATCCGTTCACAGGCAGCTGGCTCAGCCTCTCAGCGCACTGCTGAGAGCCTGAGCCAGCTGCTCCCACCCCCTGCACAGCCCAGCTCTTGAGCACTGGGAGGGCAGAGCAGAGAGCCGGTCACTATCAGTCAATGCTCTCTGCTCACTGAAGAGGCAGAGGACAGATACAAGAATGCTTCATGCCACCTGGGTGAGCATGTAGGTTTGTTTTTTTAGTTCCCAAACTTTTTTTTAAAGAACAGACCTCCTGTAAGGAATCTTATTTTGAATCCCTTGCACACTCCTTTATCCTAATCTGAAAGAAAGACCTGTAAAATACCTGTTGACAGTTCTGTGATCTCTCTGCCTGCTGGTCATTGAACATTGGTTGGTGTCTCACTACACAGGCACAGTCAAGCCAGTTGGTGACAGATCTTGCAGTTTGGCAACCTGACCACCACCACCATCATTACCACCACCATTACCATCAGGGTACTGGTAAGATACCATAGCTGCTACTAAGGATTTTTTTTTTAGTTGTATTTTGGTTGAGGAGCAGTGCTGAAGCCAACTGAATGCCCTTGTTTGTTGTCCTCAATTTAACATTTTGCTAAAATTCCTTTTTGGTTCTTTAGTCTGCAATGATGTTTAGTTACCATTCGCAATACTAGTTCCGTTTTTATTGGTGTATTGGAGTAGAGCAGTAAGGGTTACTATTATACACTGCTAATTGCTTATTCATTTTTTTTTTTTTTTTTGCCTTATTAAAAAGTTCATTATATGTTAATCTGACAGTCGGTCTGTTTCATTGCTTCAGGGACTCAGTAAGAAGAGTGGGATCTCATCCAGTACTCTTCAAGCCTTGTGGATTGGATACAGCACAGATGGTTTGTCTGCCGCCCTTGCTTCTCTAAGGAATCTGTACACCCCTAATGTAAAGGTAATTGAACTGCAAAGAATTTGCTGTGTGTGCACTTTGTATAGACGGTAATCGGAAAATGCCCTGAATGACTTTTCTACTCCAGTGGTTGATTAAAAGTTGCAATGCTCTGGAGCTCAAAAGTGGGAGCAGCATGTGCGTTTTGGATAGCGTTCAACCAGTGACACAGCACACAATGCTTCAGTACTGTGGTTAGGCCATGACATCAACAGGACATGTGACCTGTGTCAGCTCAGAGAGCACGATCAAGGCTTTCATGGCTAAAACAATATAAAGGTTCTCTGTACTCTCCCAAACTGTCCAACCATGTCAGAGGAGAAACTATAGGACTTCTAAAAGTCTGAAGTGACCTACTATATTTAATGATACTTTGCAAAAGCATTAGTGTGCAGCAACCCATAGCCGCCAGTCACTGATCAACTTTCATTCGCTCGACTATACTAAGCTGGTAAAAAAGCATTGTTGGGAATTCTGAAGGCTGAAAAATCAGAAGTAATATAAGGAAGCATTATGTTCCCAAAGGGTGGAACCAACTACAAGCCAAGGCTGCAAACCTTCAATTTTTTTTTTTTTTTATAGACCGCTGCCCTAATTTTTTTATCAAGAAGAAAAGGGAAGGAGTTTGTTGATGGAAGAGACATACTAAGTCTGTTCTATCAAAAAGTTAGAGGGTGAAATTAACACCAAATATTACAGTTAAAAATTGCTTTCAAATTTATTACACTTATCTC
Organism: Glandirana rugosa; assembly: GCA_018402905.1. Lineage (NCBI taxonomy): Eukaryota > Metazoa > Chordata > Amphibia > Anura > Ranidae > Glandirana > Glandirana rugosa. The sequence goes on along the minus strand of BLSH010291174.1, from coordinate 159,510 downwards.
AATAAAAGTGAAGCGCTCAAATATTAAAAGAAGAAAAACAAGTTCAAATGTATGCATAATTCAGCATAGTAGGTGAACTCAGATATCTAATAGATTTTATGAAAAAGTCCTTATACACTAGACTAGGATGATCAGGACGTGTATCTAAATATTCTGTTGTGGTTCCTGTAGATCAGGGATGTCCAACCTTTTGCCTTCCTGGGCCACATTGGAAGAAGAGAAACTGGGCTTGTTTGTTCATACTTCTCCTATTGGTCACAGAAGTGCAATCAAAGTGCTTTACCTATAGGTAAAAATCATACATGGGAATTTACTCCCACTTTAAGGCTCAAGAGTGAAGAAATACATAACTAGTAAAAACAATTCAAGCCACTAACCTAAAATGAGGTCACTGCAGGTGTTTCTTTCTGGTCCTTTTGCATTACTCATAGTGACATTTCCTTCTAACATCGACAGAGGATGACCGCATCTTCACCAGTTTCAGATTCCAGACCACTAATGATTACTGTTCCCCCCTTTCCAAGCTGGCTTCTCTGACCTTGGATGGTAACATAAGCTGCTCACTTCTGTCCCAAGGCTGCTTAGTTTTCTTTCTCGCGTTTAAAGTTTTTTTCTTTTGTTCACAACGTAAGTTGCCATTTTGGGACAGCAAATAATAATAATTATATCCCAATAGATGTCCCATATGTTACCCCTTTATTAATCTGTTGGTAGCCAAAATTAAAATGTTATTTGTGATCTATTACCTCATAAGAAAACTGTTACTTGTATAAACTGTTCACTCAAGCCCCAATTACCACCGAAATTACTAATATATTGAAATGTCTACTCGCTGTGCGTTGTTTGTGTATTGTATAATGTCCTCGCTCATTCAATAAGGGTTTGCAATCTACAGTACGGAAGTTCTTACACAAAACAAGCTTAAAATCTGTTTCCTCTTTTCAATATAGGCCTATTTTATTTTCTCAGTTCCTTCCCCACCTTCAAACCTTCCTCAACTCATTCATCAAACCGTCTATTGGTGTTTAGACGTCTTTCTGTAGCTGTCAAAATGCAAAGTTTTGCAATTATAGTAATATGGGGTTATGTTTACCAGAGGCCTCCCCAACTGTGTGTTAATTGCAGTGTTTTGTTCTGGTTGTGTCTGCTAGAGATCTCTGTTGCTGCAGAGATTTATATTGGTAGCAGTTGAAACCTTATACCGGAATAACGAAGCTAAACTAAAGGGGTTTATTTTACTAGGCTTTCCACCTCAGTGGATATCTCATTAAGAATAATGTAAAAGGATAAAGCGTGTTCTACTTTGTGTGCTTTTCAGTGTGTCTAGATGGATGTAGAAAACTCCACCACATTATATTTCGTTATAAATGACCAAACTATAGATATTGCTTCACATACATACATGATATTTGTATTGTGTATTTTTTTCTATGTATTATGCTATTTATGTTCCCCTTATATTTTTTCCATTTTCTTGGATTTCATTATTATGAGATTTTTTCCATAAAGGAAATGGAATCTCTGTATCTAAAACCAAACTATACAATGTGTCCTTGACCAATTTGCTGTTACACAAAACAAAAATTAAAAACCTGACAGATTACAACCATTAAAGCTTCTTTGGCCCTACTTCTATTGATCACAGACGTGCAGTTTGTTCTGCACTCCTGCAACCCGTCTACAGCTGTCATCACTCAGCCAGTCCAGGCACTGAGTCGATTCCGACTTTACAGTCGGGATCCTCTCAGATGTCTGGACTGGCAGAGCTGGCTCAGCCTCTCAGCGAGCTGCTGGGAGACTGAGCCAGCCGATCCCACCCCACTGGCTGACCATAGAGGTAATCAGAGACCAGAGAGGCTCTGATCATCGCCTGTATTGTATAGGAAACCGGAAGCGATGAACATACTTCACTTCCGATTTACCCGGTTGTAAACTGCACCATTTTTAAATAGGGAAAGCATTTGATCACACCAATATTGGTGTGATCAATTGCTTTTAGGGGCAGAGAAGACATCTGGGGTCTAAAAAGTAACTTTCACTGCCTATTGCTATCACAGGGGATATTTATAAAAAAAAAAATAAATATATATATATATATATATATATATATATATATATATATATATATATATATATATATATTAAAGCACCAGTGTAAAAATAATTTTAAAAATAAAATAAAAAAGAACATTTTAATTGGCCCCGTGCGCACGTGCCAATGTGAAGGCATGCGTCAGTCCCGCACGCGCACAAACAACGATCGCCCCACACATGCGAGGTATCACTGTGAACATCAAATTGTGGGCAGTAATTCTAGCACCAGACCACCTATGTAAATCTAAAGTAGTAGCCTGTGAATGCTTTTAAAGCGTCGCCTATGTATAGTAAATGTTTGCCATTTGTCGCTGTGAACCGTGACATGTTTGGTTTCTGTTTACTCGGCATAACGTCATCTTTTATATTTTACCAAACAATTGAGCATTATATTGTGTTTTTTTATGCATTATAATTCAAACAGGTGCGGGGGGGGGGGGGGGGGGGAAACAGGTGCATCCCCCCCCCCCCCCCCTCAAAAAAAAGCACATTTGAAAAACTGTGTGACACAGAAAAAAAAATTGCAACACCCACCATTTTATTCTCTAGGTCAAACTGGCAGCCCTCCAGCAGTTGCAGAACTACAAGTCCCATGAAGCTTTGCAAGGCTGACAGTTACAAGCATGGCTCCCATAGGCAGAGACATGATGGGTATTTCCGCAACAGCTGGAGGGCCGCCAGTTTCACACCCCTGCTCTAGGGTCTCTGCTTTATAAAATTATATAATATTTGGGGGTTCTAAGTGCCAGAAAAGGCTAAGTCTGCAAGTGGTTAAACTTTAGTTGCTCATTGCATTTGGTATGAGGTATCCAGCCAGTGGCAGTCACATCAGGAGACAGTTGTATGTCTCTGGACTTTCTCTGCAGATATCTCCTGGAAAGATGTCTGTGGAATAATCATTTGGAGCAGGTTACATTTTCCCTTTTAATCACAATGGTTTCTCCAAGATTAGGACAGTGCATAAATGCAGAAGTTGACCAAACTTTTTCAGATCTTTCCTGCTGATGGTAAAAGTATGTGTCCTGATGTCTTTCAATGGCCTTTTGGCTTAGTTGGACAGCTGTAATTGGTCCACTCCTGAATTACTTATCTTGTCTTATTTTGTACAGCATGCCTTTGTAGTATCATGCTGCCCATTTAGAAGCATTTGTTTGTTTTTCATTGCTATGGGTACACTATAGGCCCAGATTTCTAGTTACATGAGAAAACTTCACACAAAACTTCCAGCGTTCCTTGGAGCTGATGTAGTGCATCATTACTGCCAATAGTCAGATCTGGCCTTTAAATTTTAACTGGCAAGTGCGATTTAGCACATGATGTCATGATGGTGTGAAAGCAGAATCGTCTGGGCCTATGTGCACTGTTGATGTTTGTAATTATGAACCCCAGGGAAGGGACTAATGGAACTGTCACTGTTAAACACTACAAACGCTGTATTTTGTGTATAGGAGGAACACCGCCATGCTCATATAAAACTGCAATAGTAAAAGCTTGTGGATATGTCCTAAAAGTCTACATCTACACAAAGTAAAAAAAGAAAGAAATAGAATGTAGTGTAGTGTATTGAACTATTACTTTCATTTTTGGAAATCTAATTGCACCCTTAGCCTGGAAGGCCACTGCTACTGTAAAGTTCTGTAAAGTTCTACGTTATTGCTCCACTGAAAGCAATGGCCATGATGCTTAACCACTTGCTTACTGGGCACTTAAACCCCCCTCCTGCCCAGACCAATTTTATGCTTTCAGCACTGTCGCATTTTGAATCACAATTGCATGGTTGTGCGACGCTGTACCCAAACAGCGTTTTTATCATTTTTTCCCACAAATAGAGCTTTCTTTTGGTGGTATTTGATCACCTCTGCGGTTTTTATTTTTTGTGCTATAAACAAACAAAGAATGACAATTTTGAAAAAAGAACAATATTTTTTACTTTTTACTAAATCCAAAAAAAAAATATAAAAAAAAAATTATTCATTGGGTTTGGCCGAAATATATTCTTTTACATATTTTTGGTAAAAAAAAAATTGCAGTTGTATATTGATTGGTTTGCACAAAAGTTATTGCATCTACAAACTATGGGAATTGATTTATGGCATTTTTATTATTTTTTTCTTTTTTACTAGTAATGGCGGCGATCTGCGACTTTATTGGGGCGGACATGTCGGACATTTTTGACACTTTTTGGGGACCAATGACATTTATACAGCGATCAGAAATTTAAATGTCCACTGATTACTGTATAAATGTCATTGGCAGGGAAGGGGTTAATACTAAGGGGGCAGTGAAGAGGTTAACTGTGTTACCTGTATGTGTTCTAACTGTGTGGGGGCGGAGCTGGCAGGGACATAACAGATCTAACTGATCCCAATGACAGGGATCAGTAGATCTGTCATGTCCCCCTTCACGGAACGGAGAACTGTTTTTTACATCAGCGGTTCCCCATCCTGCAGCTCTGACAGGCGATCGCGGGTCACTGACGGACATCGAGTCCGCCTGACCCGCGGGCACGTCCACGCTCGCCGCCACCGCCGGAGAGTGTGCGCCGGGAGCGTGTTCAAGGGCGGACGTCCATGGACGGCTATAGTGCTGATCTGAACTGGTTAAAACTAAAATACTGTTTAGGACACCTTAAAAGAGAAATATGGCCAAAGCTTTTTTGCTTATAGTTCTCTTCTGAAAGTCACCGCTTTCTGCTCATAGTGGATTGAGATCTGAGCGATCAGAAGTCATGTGATTGCTCAGTTCTCGGGTCTAGAGCCAGCAGGGGACAGCTGCAGCATCACAATAATGCTGCAGCCATGGAGGTTAGTATTTACCGTATGTGTGTGGAGCCTGGCCTCTCCAATCAATGAGGTTTTGCTGATTGCCGAGTAATAGTTCTGACTCTGTAGGGGGTGTTCCAGACCTCTCTATTGAGACCGCAGCTTCCCTTCAAGAGCAAGGATCCTACTCTGCAGTTGATGGCGGGGGCAGGCTTTTGTGCCCCCCCATGTACTTACCCTCTCCTTGCCCCACACTGGCCCCAGCTTCTGGCTGGCAGTTCTCTTTGGCAGAACAACACATCGTTTTACCTATTTCCTATGACCCCAGCTGCTGTTTACACTCCACCATGTTGCATCTTTATGCAGGCTGGGCTCACACTACTCCAGGACTGAGGGGCGCTCTTATGCCGTTATATGAGCACTGCTCAGTCCAGGAAGAATGCCCACACTCTTCCCCACCTCCGAGGAAGAAGAGGAATCTGCCATGGCGTCACCACACCAGGTAAACAACATTAGATAGAGAATATGAATAGAAGTTTTTTTCCTATGAATAAAAGATACCGAGATAGGCTTTGGAGATTTGGGTGAGGATAGTTGCCATATTGCTATAAGTGATATGCAGCTTGATGAATTAGAACCGGTGACTTTACTTTTGGGTAGTGGTGTTACGCTATGAAGAAATATGTAGCCTTTCTGCTGTTTCCTATGATTGAGGGAGGCTCCAGTTTGGGCCTGGAAAGTAAATGCATTTTTAAGTATTTTCTTGAAAATCATTCTTCACATTCTTCCATAAGCGGCGTTTGCCAGACTGTGCAGAGGTTATGCTTAGTGGAAAACCCATCAGTCTTCTCAACACCTTACAGTCTGGCTTCTTCTATGGACTGGAATTGTAATCTGCTAGACCCATACAGTATATTAAATAGATCATTAAACATTGTGTATAAAGAGAACCAGTATTTTTCTGTGCTCACTGACAGCTGTCATTGATGTGTTTTTATGCTTTCCTTTTGTGAACTGCTAAGTCTGATAAGCGTTGTCACTTCTTTGTTTTATTGACTTTGCAAATTGTGTTCCACCTCCTTTGTATTTTGTGTTTACTTGTACTTATATAGCGCTGCCAATTTACGCAGCGCTTTACATATGTATTAAAGTGATTGTAAATGGTCAAATGACCCATTCAGCTTAAAGAAATGAAAGGCAAAACATTTGTGTATAGATATATAAAAAAACAAAACAAAATCATACAAATACACTTTTCCCCCTTTTTTTAACAAGTGATCACATTCCCTCTGTTCTCAACTGTATAAGAGCTAGTGAGAGGGGAAGCAGCAGCACACTGAGCTTCCCAGTGAAAGGCTGTGCGGTTTCAGGACAAGTTTAATCATTGGAGGAGAGGAGGCTGATTTCCCAACATAGCCAGAAAACTGACCATGCTGTGCTCTCCTGCTTGGGGTGGTCAGTTTTTATTAGGAAAGCAGAGGAACTGGCAGGGACACTGGGGATTTCACACAAAGCAAGCAATACAAAGTGAACAGAATACTTTTTCATACAAGTACATGGGTACAGCAGGCACATATCAGGAATATGCAATGATGGGGTAACAAACACTCTCTAAAGCCTTGTACAACACAGATAGTTCATTGAGTTGAAGGGAAAAAAAAACCTAACAACTCAGGTGGGAGCTACTGTACAAATAATCCGATATCAGTACAGCGATCTCCCCCACTGTTGTGTTCTGACGGGGACAGCACCTCGTCAATACACTCTGGTCAGTGCTCTCAGCAATTGGATGAGAGCGCTGATTGGGGGGCCGGTCATCAGTCTATTTTCAGTCATGACCCTTCAAAAGAAGCTGGCCCGGCTGCCATACACACGGGAAGAATTTCGGCCAGTTTCTATTGAACTGTGCAATGTCTCCCGACATTTTGCACGTGTGTTCCAGGCTTATCTCACGTTCTTTGGAGTGGGGAGACTGGAGTACCTGGAGGAAACCCACACAGGCAATGGGAGAACATGCAAACTCTAGGCAGGTAATACCATGGATGGGGTTCGAACCAATGGCCCTAGTGCTGCTAGGTGGAAGAGCTAACTGTAGTTCCCTGCACAGCTTGACTCAGACTGGGGGGGATACACAGTAAGTGGAGCAGCTGGAGTCTGAAGCAGTTGTGCATTGCAACCAGTCAGCTTTTATCTTTTATTCAACTAAACCAGCTGGGGTTGCTATGCGTAGCTGCTCCAGATTCTGTCCCCTTCAGTCTTAAACTGTGAGTTGACTGATGGGGGGAGAGCACACATTTGACCTCATCGGTCTGTTGCTGCTCCACCATCCAATCACAGGCAGGGGGCAGTCCTTGACCAAGCTGTATTGCTTTACCTGCCATAGATCCTGGCAGTGATTAGTTGAACAAAATGTTAAATTTAATGGCAGGTAAAGCAGTCCACACTTAAATATTTCGGATATGAATTAATCTGTTTGCCCTCACACTTTTAGCGGTCAGCTGATGACTGAGAACACACCCAGTATTTTTTTTTTCTAACTGAACTGTTAGTATTGATCAATTCAGTTTTATTTTTTTGTAATCAACTTGTAAAAAAGGAATGGGCTGAAGCGTGTTTGTATCCTAGTCCCAACCCACCTGAACAATCCTGCCAGAAAGCCAACAGTGCACACCGCCAATTCCTCGCTGCCTATGATTGGCAGTGTGCAATGACTGCTTCCTGGCGGGATTTCTCAGGTGGGTTGGGACTAGGATCCAAACACGCCTGAGGCCATCCCTATTGTAAACAAGAGTCCATTAACGCAGGTTTGCAGTTTTTTATTGAATCCCCATGAATGCCTGCGGGCATATTCAGTAAAACAGAACATAGGACAGTGGTAATGTACAAAGTGCTGTGATCCAACTAGATTTCCCTTTTGGTCTAATTATAGCAGTAAAAGCAGGAGAAGACGATTGATGTTTCACTATTGGTTACAAAACTTTGCTGTTCTAAATAAGTCTGCTTGTCTGTTGGTTAACAAGAATCACAAGCCTCATAGGTGACATTGATTGAAATCATACAAGGCGATCAGCCCTTCTCATGTCTCTTGGATAGACTGGAAGATGAGAGGTCGGGGCCTTGGAGTTGTTACGCAAAGCATGCAAGCCTTTTAGTTTATTTTAACATAAAACATGTGTTAAGTGCAAGTAACAGGCTTTATACTCTTTGTACCGACCCTGCAAGGCCAGATCCCAAGGGATGGTCATCGGCTAAAACTCAACAACGGAGATTTTGCATTCTGTGGAGGGAAAGCTAGAAAAGATGATGTAATGCAGAAGTTCCAAAAAAAAAAAGAAAAAAAAACACCACCCCAGCTAAAGTAATAATCTCCCATCTGCTGGCTCACGTTCCCCTCCCTTTTGGTCATTCCAACTGCACCCAGGTAGATATCCTTATTACTTAACAGATATTGTATGTTTGATAGGGAATAACTGGCTTTAGTATGACAGGTCAATAACCCACCACTGGTCAGTCATTGCCAACACGTCTTTGATAATGGAGTTCTGCAAAAGTTTTTCCATTCTACAAATATGTTGGAGAATGCCAGTCTTCCGCTATACAGTATCAGGGGAGGTTTATGTTCCTTTACAGTCCCGAGCAACTTTTAATGCACTTATATTATCTTACACCTATTATACATTTTTCATCTGTCAGTCCTCCTTTAATAGACCACAATGTATTCCCATGCCCTGCATCAAGAAAGCAGGTTAAATCTAGCTTATTGTGTTTCAGGGAATATCACAGAGCTGGTGTAAAGTGCATACACAAATGTCTTCTGTGGTTTTGGCTCTAGCCAAGCAAAATTAACGTGCTGCAGCTGCCTATAGCATTCCTGCATCCAGGGAGAAATTTAACCTACTTCTTGATTCTTTTTGCAGGTGAGCCGACTCCTGATTTTAGCAGGGGCAAACGTCAACTACAGGACAGAGGTGTTAAATAATGCCCCGATTCAGTGTGTCCAAGCGCACCTCGGTCACGAGGAGATGGTCAGCCTGCTGCTAGAGTCTGGAGCCATTGTGGATGGGATGTCTGAGAGCGGAATGACCCCGTTGTGCTACGCAGCTGCTTCTGGATACCTAAATATTGTAACCCTTCTGTGCAAAAAAGGAGCAAAGGTGACTATAAAGGGGACAATTTGATAAAGTATTTGTGATGCTTTTCAGGCAGTAGAAAGTAGAAGAACATTAGAAAGTCCTGCTCTTAAAGTGGTTGTAAATCCTTGCATATACCCGGTGAAGTGACTGGCCTCGGGTGATACACAGAGATGAAACAAATATTCCTACATAAGTTGTACCTGTCTATCTGAACCTTTTCTTCTATACATCTGTTCAAAGTGCTGAATTATAAAGCGTGCTTGAGAGTTCAGAAAAAAGGGGGCGGAGAGCTAAAGTTACACTCTGCTGAGCTCAGTGAGGAGAGATCTGAGAGCTGATTGGAGGGAGGAGACACCCCCCCTCACACAGGAACAGAGCTGAGGCTGTCAATGAGCTGGAGTTCCCTCCCCTGTCACCGTTTTTCTCTTGGTGTCAGGAAAACTTGTCAGAAGTGACTCATGCTGATAGAGGAACAAAGCAGCAGAAAGAAATTACACTTATGCTCTTAATTGAGTCATATGAGCTATGTTCAAAATGCATGTCTGAGGTTTGCAACCACTTTAAAGCTGAACTTCAGGACAAACAGAATAGTTTTTATGCCAAATGATTTGTATCTGTCCATCTATCTTTGAGATTTACACAGCTCTGTTTGGCAGGGCGGGAGTAACACTTACGGGTCTTGCTGCTTCACCAGCCTGTGGCTGGACATCGAAAAAAGAAGCAGCACACCGCTGAGCTCATCTATCACTTTGCTCTCTCTTCCTGTCAGAATGCAACTTTTTGGTACATGAGCATGACAGCTTAACAGATAGGGTGGCCATACATTATACAATTTCATACGTTTTGTGCAGATTTACCAAATCCATGTATGAGGTCAAACCTAAACACTTTCAATTTGTGCACAATCAGACAGGCCCTTTCACTACATAGTTGAAGGTAGATCTAAAGAAAATTGTATAATGTATGGCCAGCTATAGGTTTCTTGTACTGTTTTGGTCTGTCCCAGTTTGAGCTTTGTTGTACAGGAACTGCAAATACGCTAATATCAGGTCAAACTTTGATGTTTACACTGCTTGGCAGTGGTGTCTGGTGCTCAATATTTTGACGGTCGGGTGGCCACAATCAGAGGCCTTACCTGTAAGGAAGCAGATGGGATCCAAGCCGAGATGAGGGGATGAGCTTGATGAGGGAAGAGCCGGGGCTTCTCTTCCCGGCCGAACAGGATATGTGGGTTCTGAAACTCCCCGACCAATCGGATTTCAGGACCAGCTTCCTGATTGGTCGGGAGGAGAATCAGGAAGACCATAGCAGATATTAATTCGCTATTGTCACACAACTGGATGGGTTCAGGGTTGCAGTGCTCTGCGCTCGGAGTCCAAGCTTTTTTTTTTTTATAAAGCGCTTGTATCCCCTATAATGACATTGTTTACCTACAGGTAAGCCTATAATAAGGTTTACCTGTAGGTAAAAAGAATATCTCCGCTATTCTCACTGCAAGTGGCGCTGACGTCCGCAGGCACATGCGCAGTGATGTCCCGGTGAAGGCCCGGCGCATAGCGACGGACCCTGCCGGAAAGTGCGCCATAAAGACGGACTCCCGCTACTAGCTCATTATGCCTTTGCCTTGCAGGTTTTTTTTTTTTTTTTTTAGGGGAGACAACCTCTTTAAGCCAATTAGAGCCTCAGGCTCTAATCATATGCTTCAAAAAAAAAAAAATTGGAATCCATGCGTCCAGCACCCTGCATGGATTAGAGGGGCGGCGCCCTTAATGGATGGGCCGCCACTGCTGCTTGCTGTTAAAGAAAATGCTTGTATTGATGTAGTAATGAATAAAGTATGAACGATCTATGATTTTTCTTTTTCTTTTTTTTTTTTATAGTCTTCCAGATGATTTAGGGAAAATCTGTTTCTGTCTTTCACATTTAGTAAATCTATGATGCTATATATAATAAATGACATGACAATTCCAGGGACTTCAGCCAAGTGTGGTAATAATTGTGCAAAGCAGGAGTTACTATTGCCTTGATTGCATTTTGCTTGCAATAATTATATGCACATTGGCAGTCTCCACCCTTGGATTGAACTGTACTCCCTCACTCATATATTTTACAATGGCAGACATGCTTTAGTATAAATGTGTGAAGCTTCGTCCCTTGTGTGTGGAATTCGCTCTGTATGTGGCCTGTAAGATGATGTGGGTTATGGTTACTGGATCCCAGGTCATTAATAGGAATTTGTCAGAATGTGCCCCCTTCCCATCTAATATCCAGCAGATGTTGTGGCTTCCTCATCTAATGAAGCTCGCAGAGGATATGCTTCCTGTGCTGATGTTGCTGGGCTTCAGCTATTCCGGCAGATGGAGAATATTGGCGAGACTCTGCAAGATCCTTATTGAATTGTGTTCTCTTGCCCTGATTTATTAGAATGGCAGATAGAGGAATCATTTATATATTGCCTGAAGGGAACCTACCAGATTATATTTTTATTCTTACAAATTTGAAATGATTGTGATTGTTTGCTAGCGGTAACACAACTAATTTGTTGTGCAGACACACATAAATGTGTGTTAACAAAGAATTTTCATTGACATTGGCTGTTTTAAGCCATGCACACACTACTAGTTTTTTTCATTCAACACAGCAGGCTGAACAAAAAAAAACAAACTGACAGCTCGGGAGGATCCGCTGTACTAACAATCTGATGTTAGGTACAGCGATCTCCCCTGCTGTGCTATTGTGTTCTCTGACGGGGACGACCCCCCACCAGAGCACACCGATCAGCGCTGACAGGGAGCCGGTTGGCAGACCTTTTTAGGTTATGAACCTTCTACAGAAGCTGGCTGGATCGACTGCCGTACACACGGGCCGAATGTCGGTTGGTTTCTATTGAACCGGCCGATGGCGTCTGGCATTCGGCCCGTGTGTACAAGGCTTAAGTAAACAAATTTAAAAAGGTTAGCATAAGGCATAGAATAACTAGAGATTAATGGAAATAAGGTTATGACATCTTAAGTGTACCTGTCATGTATTCCAAATAGTCACCCAAAATGTAGACTGGAGGAAATCTTTCAGACATCATTAATATCTGTTTTTTAGAAATGAATGCTATGCGTTCTCTGCACATTAGATGAGATGTGTTCATTTAGTATTTTTATTTATTGCAGATATTTATATAGTGCCAAAAATGTATGCACTGCTTTTACCGTCTCCTGTCTGCTGTATAGACAGATGGCAGAGGACCGGGATGGCTCTTGTTCTAGGACGACGTCATATGACGGCGCCCAGTTTTAACCGTGGGGGCATGCAGCACAGCGATCAAGGCCGCGGCTCTTTACCCATGTGATCGGCTGTGTCCAATCACAGCCGGTCACATGTAAACAAGGAGATGCCATTTACTGCCTCACACTGACAATAGCATCCCCTCACAGGGGGAGACCTGTACAGGTAATCAGGGCACTGATTCTCAGTGCCCTGTTTACAATGCAGCCCAAAAGTTCCCATCAGTGACGTCACTCTGTGCCCATCAGTGACGTCACTTTGTGCCCATCAGTGACGTCACTGTGTGCCCATCAGTGACGCCATTCTGTGCCCATCAGTGACGCCCACCGGTCTGTGCCCATCAGTTCTGCCTTTCAGTGCCCATTAGTGCAGCCCATCAGTGCCCATTAGTGCAGCCCATCAGTGCAGCCTCATCAACGCACATCAGTGAAGGAAAAAAATTACTTATTTACAAAATTTTCTGACCGAAACGAAGAAAACTTTTTTTTTTTCAACATTTTTGGTCTTTTTTTTCCTTTTTTGTAGCAAAAAATAAAAAACCCATAAGTGATTAAATACCACCAAAAGAAAGCTCTATTTGCAGGAAGAAAATTATAAAAATATTAATTTGGGTACAGCATTGCATGACTGCGCGATTGTCATTCAAATTACGACAGTACTGAAATGTGAAAATTGGCCTGGGCAGGAAGGGGCTGAAAGTGCCCAGTATTGAGGTGGTTAAATACCATTCCCATCAATCCCTGCTTTAAGGAACTGACAGTCTAAAGTCAGCCATACATGGATTGAAATTTGTCAGCTTTTGCAGGGACTGGCTGAATTTTGATCCATGCATGGGCACTGGGGTTTTACAAAAAAGTTGATCTATTTGATTGACTTTTGTACAACCACCCTGCTGGAAAATTTCCTCTTGATAAGCAGTGCAAGCTATGGCCTGCAATCCTGATCAGTGTATTCTGACTGTCAGAATACAATAGCTCAGCAGGGAGAATACACCCCCATCCAACTTGAATGTGTGTATGGGGAAATTGAGACATTTTTTTTTCATTCAAGCCTATCTATGGGCTTCTTAAAGTCCTTATCTCACATGCACAGATATACACACATACTAAAGCCAATTTAGACAGGAGACAATTGACCTACCAGCATGTCTTTTGAGTGTGGAAGGAAACCGGAATAAACCTGGAGGAAATCCATTAAAGCACAAGGAGAACATGCAAACGCTATGCAGATAACGTCATGGCTGGGATTCAAGTGGACAACAGTATTGCAAGGCAGAAGTCAATGTACTGCCAATCCCTTTATTCCACCATAGGTGCAGGTATAAAGATGAGCAAATTGATTTGCATATTCTGTAAATCTCAAATTTTTATTTCACTGGAATATACACAAGCAGGCTTTGCAGTATTGTCCATCATTGCCTTGATTCATGCACTGTCACATATTCTACCATCCCGCATGTGAAGATTCAGATGGAACAAAATCCCAATGCTTGCCAATTTACACAATTTGCGCATTACATTTCTTGTGAGTGGATATGCCAATTATAGGGTCTCAACTTACAAATTGA
>BLSH010291174.1:128921-144211 GCA_018402905.1 Glandirana rugosa | reverse complement strand
GGCGTGAGGACCCCTCACACGGGCACCGAACCCACCTGGGCTACAGGCGGCCGCTCGGCGCTACTCGCCGATGTCCCTTTCTTGCCCCTTGGCGGCTACATTTGTGCCGCCAAGGGGCGAGACAGTCACCCCATACTCTCTAGATGACTAGGGACAGTGACCCTAGTCAATCTAGAGAGTACGGGTACAATCGGGTTGGGGGGGTGTCATTCTTGTGTGGGTCTCTTGTGTCAATTGGGGATCGAGAGGGGGGGTCCAATTGGGGAGCCGCTCATCGCGGCTCGCCGGCGGACATCGGGTCCACCCAAGCCACGGGCACACTCCCCAGGAGTGCGGCGGGTGAGCGCGCGCCCCCTGGTGGCTAAAAGCAGATCGCCGCTTATTTACGGCGATTCGCGCAGGGCTCCCCCACTGCCGCCGTAAAAAGACGGCGCGCGGTGGGGAACCGGTTAAAGCAGAATTAAACCCTCCTATCCTTTACAGCCAAGAAGGCTGCTTCTATTTTATCTGCAACTGCCATGGGGTTGCACATGTGATCAGTTATGTCCCCAACCATTTGATGGCTTGAAAGTTTGAGGACACAAGCTAATGTGAGAGTTAGCAATACTAGCATTCCAGAAATGTAACTGTTTTTTTAAACCATTAAATAGTTGGGTTTAGTTCCATTGAATGATTCAATGCTATTCAGGGGCTATGGGCTTCAGCAAAATGGCAGCCTCCGACAAGAAGTGTAGTAGCAATTGCTGGAGGCCATTTACAGCACACACTTATTTTAGTAGCGTAATTATTAACGTGGAATGTATGTTCCTTGCTAAAGAACATTATTTTTTATCAAATTATGTATAAAGTTAAACCCAGTTTGTTAGTGTTTTGTCCTAATCATTTAATCAAGGGGCGTTCATTGATATTTGTATTTTGCAGGTGGACCACATAGACAAGAAAGGACAGAGTGCCTTGGTACACAGTGCTCTCAGGGGACACTGCAGCATCCTCAAGTTTTTATTGAATAGTGACTGGACATCTCCCAACCAACAACCAAATTATGTAAGACGAAGCCATGCCCTCCAACAGTCTCTGACCGCAGCAGCCAGTATGGGACACACAGAGGTATGAAACGAATCACCGATGACCCAGTCCATTCCCGTTCTTCATGTGGATGACTCAGGGAAAGTCTAGTGAAAGTTATACAGTATGAATTGTTATCTTTGGAAAGTCCTTTGTGTTTTGTGACCTTGTATCAGTACATGTCACACAGTACATGTCACAGAACTCCAAGGTGGTGTCCTCTGTTTTACACCACAGTGGGCACATTCCTGGAATATTATATAAAATGAGTTAAAGGATAATAAAGTAGAGCTACTTCTCTCAACAGCCAGTCAGATATTTTTTGCCCATTCCAAGTAATTAGATTCCATTATTTTGTTCACTCAGAAGAAGAAAGTGAATCTGGTACCATTTTAATAGAACTACACAAAGAAATTTAGGGGCTGCCATTGCTAATCCTCCTTGGGAAAATGGCAGTTGCCTGACTGTCATGCGATCCACTGCTTTAGTATTTTGAGCCACTTAACCAAAGCAAGCCTGCAGATCTGATGTTCTGACTTCACTTATATTCTTGTTCTGAGTCTGTGACTCAAGCCATTGAAATCAAGAGACCACCTGGCAATTAGTATATTCAAAGGGAGGCCACCCATGGTAGGCTCCATATTCATCTTCGTAAAGATTTTGTTTTTAAAGCTGAATTAGTGTGTTAGTTAATGCTTCTTTTACAGTTGACTTTTTGGGTAAAAGTGGCCTTGGGGTGACAGGGACACTTTAAGGCTTTGGTACTCCTATTCCGCTTTCTTTATTTGACCCGAGCACATGTAGGACTCTAAATGCAGTTAATGCACAACAATTATTAAACAGATTTTTCTTTCACACTGCCTTGGACAGCCATTAATCAGAAGGTCTTGTTTCACAATGGAGTTGGAAACCGGAGACATGACTTTTATGAAGCTGGCAGTTGGGTTCTCAGAACTGACTGTCGTATCATTTGATATGCTGTGTGATGCTGTAAAATGGAATACAATGCTCCCAAAGTTCCAACTTAATCTCAGCTTTACCAGCTAATCAAGCTTAGCAAAATTGCTAGGATATGGTGGTTAACAATAAAAAAGTCTTACTAGCAGAATATATGTTCCTCTGATTCCCAGGTGTGCAATATGCAGGCATATTGAACACATTTTAATAGGGGATCACCCCCATCGCCCCCACAAGTACAGAGAAATGCAGAATTTTGCTAATTACAGTAGGTAAACTACTGTGCCCTGTCTGCCAAATAGTAATAGTAAATATGTGCGGTTGTTTTGAAAAGTTAGTGTCCAGCCACAGAAATCCATACTGCATGAAGCATTGTGATTTGGAGTTCCAGTAGAAGACACCCAAACCTCTTATTGTTCACAGCTGATACCATTCTATAAGTGTATGGCTATAGCTATATACACTGTACAGGCTATAGAGGTCGGCTAAGCCATGTTCAACTGCCTGCACTCATTGTTCCTCATGACAGATGAAACACACTCACTGGACAGTGGCGACATTTGGAAAGGCTAAACTGAGATATTTCAGAATTCATTCTGAAACCAAATTAAAGAGGCAGGCACAAGAGGGTTAATATACACCGATCAGCCGTAACATAATGACTACTGACAGGTAAAGTGAATAACATTCATCATTTCATTACAATGGCATCTGAAAATGAGTGGGATTAAATTAGGCAGGAAGTGAACATGTTGTCCCTGAAGTTGATGTGTTGAAAGCAGAAAAAATGGGCAAGCATAAAATTGACTTTGTAATGGCTAGACAATTTTGTCAGAGCAACTCCAAAACTGCACCCCTTGTGGGATGTTCCCGGTCTGAAGTGGTCCAAGGAAGGAAAACCGGCATCAGGGTAATGAGTGGCCATGGCTCATTGATGCACATGGGGAGCAAAGGCTGGCCTGTGTAGTCCAATCCAATATAAGAGCTACTGTAGCTCAAATTGCTGAAACCGTTACAGCGGAACTGGAGTTCCAATGCAACAAACAGCAAGCAGGCAGGCATTTATTGCAGAAGAGACAATACCTGACTTATCTGCCTGCTCACGGTCTTCTCCAGCAATGTAAACTGAGCTGCACATGCGCAGTTCAGCTTACATTGTTGGGCTGGTCTCTGTGAATGACAGCCTCTTGTGCATGCTTAGGGATGATGTCAACCCATGCAGGCGTATAAAGACGACCGAAGACCAGCACACAGGAGAAGATGCCGATGCCAGCGAGGGACAAGACCATTGGAGGAAAGGCAAGTTTTAACTCCTTTAGTTCTGCTATAATGCTGGTTCTATTAGAAAGGTGTCAGAACACTGCATTGCAGTTTGTTGTACATGGGGCTGGGTAGCCGCAGACCAATCAGGGTGCCTATGCTGACCCGTGTCCACAGCCGAAAATGCCTTCTGTGGATTGTGAGCATCAGAACTGGACCATGGAGAAATGGTAAAAGGTGGCCTGGTCCGATTAATCACTTTTTCTTTAACATCATGTGGATAGGTTGGTGCATGTGCATAGCTTACCTGGGGAAGAGATGGCACCAGGATGTACTATGGGAAGTCTGATCCATGGAGGCCCCACCTTGTAACTTACTGGACTTGATCTGCTACTGATGGTTTGGTGTCAAATACCACAGCGTACTTTTAGTGGTCTAGTGGAGTCCATGCCTCGACAGGCCAGGGCTGTTTTGGCAGCAAAAGGGGGCCCTACTCAATATAAGGTGGGTGGGCATGTTATGGCTGATTGGTGTGAGTGTATAGATAGATAGCAATATATAGAACATGTTAATGATCTTGGGATTAGTTACTGCGTATGCGTTGTTTCAGTTCATTGGACAAGTTTAGCAGTGGATCCCAGTGTAAAAGTCAACCGGTACATTTTTTTCCAACCCTTGTCCTCGTGGAGATATCTTCTCATTTATGTCAAGCTTAACGTATAGCAAACAGTCAGCTACCCTTGGTAAAGCAGCATGATCAGAATTGCTGAATACTTGCTATAAGTTACAGCATGTTGCTGTTTACTATTTACTGAGCAGCCTTTTCTGTTTTTAGAGGGCTTCAAGTTTCTACAGTCTGACATCTCTGTAATCCATGTACTCAATGTTCTGTGGTTGTGCTGAAATTATAGGGCCTTTTAATTATAACAATATGATTGTCATAATGCTGCCATGTACACTGTATTATAAGCTTCACGGGGGCACGCCTGCCTCTTGTTTTGAAGATCTTGGTGGATTGAGCAAGCTTTAGGTCAGATTAAAGAAACACTTTTATGAACTATTTAAAGAAGCAAAGAGAAAGAGATGGGTGACTTTAATGAAAGAACACATTGAAAGAAGATGGTATAATTGGATCTCCAAGCATATCAAATATATCAAAGACCATTTTGGCAAAGGATTTCCATTTGAGTAAATTATTCAGATTCGAGGACAGATTGTTTTTCCTTTATGTTATAATTTGACTCAGTACAGTAGATAAATGTCATTGTTTTCCTTCTAAAGCTGGCCATATGTGGCTGTAATTACCGTTGAATCGGCTATAATTTGAGCCATGGGGGGGAACTATTGGCATCACTTGGCTTGACAAACTGGGTGCTGCAGCTGCTAGAATATAATAGTTGGCAGCAGAGATACCTCCTTCCATGCTTTAATGTATATGGGGCAACCTACTAGATTGCTTCCGAACAGAAAAAAATCAGGACATGTATGGCTAGCCAGAGAGTCATGACCATCCAGAATTTGTCTTTGGGTAGACTCTTGCAGGGTCCAGTTGCTGTCACGTGTCTCTATTTGGTTTGTTTTTACAGGAGTATGTGAAGAATTCAACATGGGCTGTGTGACAATAATGCTTGTTATAAAGCCAAGTGACACCTGTCCTAACAATAGTAGGGGGGAGGGAAATTTTGGACAGTATCCTGGAGAACAGTTATTCTGAGTGTTGAGTTAATGTAGAAGTCCACTTAAAGGTTTTGCTTCAATGGTTATTTCACTTAAATGCTGATGTTTCAGCAATGAGTGAACACTGCTTGCAGGAGTCTCACTGCTTCAGTTGCATTCTCTGTAATGTATTGATTAGGAATACTGCCATTGGAATGTAATAGCCATAGGAGGTGGGCAGAGTTGGGATCGTAGGTTCAGATACCTCACCCAGCCCTGAAGGGTTTTGGAATCTCTGCACATCATACCTACAACATTTTTTTTTTTTTTTTACTTTTCTTTACGCCCCATTGATGATCTTATTCAGTCTGTATTGTGACTTGATGCAATACTTGTGCAAAACACTGTAATCTCAGGCAACCTAAAACATTTAAGAAATGGCATTTTTCCCACATTAATTGTGACTGGTTGCAGCTGTTCCTGTCCAGAGTGTCGACCTTTCCTTGGCCTTCATAGTTTCATGCTTGAAATTTAACATAATTGTGATTACATGTAGTTATGCATAGTTCCCATAACATTACCCGGTACCGTACAGCTGGGAATTGAGCAGATGGCAAAGGGGCAGATCTCTGATGCTTGCTTCTTGTACAGGTTACCACACACAATAAAGGGTTGGTTCACCTTTACAAAAAAAAAAACATTGTATTCAAATAAAGGGTGTATGGAGACAAAAAAACAAACTGTGCAGCTCTGCCTAAGCTTGAATGATGCCCTTGCTATAGGTGTAGGCCATTTACATACCTCCTGAAGCCTGATTGGAATACTCCTAGGATGTTGCTAAGTGAGGCCTAGTCATTATTGCTCACCTTCTACCTTCACAGGGGTGAGCTTTTTCTCTAATTCAAACCCCTCACATACTCTTTCGCTCCCTTGATACAGTAGCTCCAAGCTCATTGTTTGAGAGCTCGCTACTGTGATAGAGGAGGTGAGCAGTAATGATTGGCTTCACTTAGCAACATCCTGCGAGTATTTCAGTCAGGCTTTCTGAGCTTAATAGATGGCCTACATCTTTAGCAAGAGCATCATTCAACTTTAGTCAGAGCTGCACAGCTTTTTCTTTTTTTCTACAGACACCCCTTATCCGCATAGGCAGTTTTAGTGAACTAACCCTTTAAGGTGGATATATTATTAGATTTCACTCTTGCCTTCAATGACTAGTGCACTTGCCAACCTTAGCAAAGGTAACCTAAGCATTCAAGGTCATAGAACACTGGCTAGTGGACTTGCAAGAAGATGAGCATGGCACAGCCAGGAACCTACGTTTTCGTTTATAATGAGCAACATTTTCTGCCCATACGTACATCTATAATTGCAATTTATACATAGAAACAAGTTTTTTTTATCTTTTTCCATCTATTTTTCAATTTACTTTTGTTTTGTATTTATATTCATTGTTCCATTAATTTATGTTAAAGTGGCCTTAATGCAGTACACGTTAATGCAACACACCAAGGTGGATAAATGTAAATGGGCCCTTTAAATCACTGAAGAGATTTAACTGCTGTTTGTGCCCCATCTTACCATGTGGTCACTGGGATAGAAAGTGATGAGAACTCCTCTTAAAGAAGACACGGACAGTGATTCATTTAATCCAAAATTGAAAAATCAAATTATAGGTAACATTTAATTCTAAGTTCAGGTAAATTCAGTATAAAAGACAAAGCAGTGAGTGCCACCTGAGTGTAGGTTAAGAACACTCACAGGAACAGTACAATCAGGCTCATTTGGTGCATGGGGGGCCGCTCCAATCCATCACACAGACATCACGCTGCACACTGGGGACACAGTAGACACTGGTGCTGTGAAGAGGCTGGATGTGTCCAGAGAAGCCGGAAGAACCACCGTGGACTGCAGGCCTTTAGAAGGAGTTCCAAGCGCGCAGCCTGTCTATCAGTGTGCTCTTCCTATGTGTATCCTTGCCACCTCCGGTGATGTCACATCCACCGTGCCGTCCATGGTGGTTCTTCCGGCTTCTCTGGACGCCATCATCCAACCTCTTCACAGCACCAGTGTCTACTGTGTCCCCTCTGCACAGTGCGATGTCTGTGGGATGGATCGGAGAGCCANCCCCCCCCCCCCCCCCCCCATGCACCAGATGAGCCTGATTCTAATTTTCTCCTATGAGTGTTCTTAACTTTGTGATTAAACCATTCATTTTAATACTACACTCAGGTGGCGCTTCCTGCTTTGTCTTTTTCACTTAATTCCACAGAGTCTTTTTCACTTAATTCCACAGAGTTGGCTTATCTCTGAGGCTGGCTGCCACCACTAGTCATATATTGGACTTATGGACTAATTTTAGCCTGTCTATTGACTGTTCTTATTTTATGTTGCCCATGTACATATGTGTTTACCCATAGGGCTTCCAGTGTGTATGATTATATTGTGTTTTGCGGCGGTTACCCCCATTTCCTTTGTAGGTGAATTTAGTATACCCATTGTCCATAGACCTTCTTTTGCTCGACTCTCCTCTTTCTCTTTTCCAGGTGGTGAGATGTCTCTTGAACAACGAAAAAGGTTCCCCAATAGACCTCAATGAGAATGACACACTTTGGGGAGAGACAGGTGAAGCAATTTTATTACCTACCTTACTCTGCACACAAACATTTGCTTCTACATCTTCAATGTTGTTTAAACCTGTATTATATTTATACTACACTTATTACTATGAGACACTTGTAGCATTTTAAGGGGAAAATTTTGGTTACCAGGTTATAACAAAGGAAATATGCTCGTGAACCAGGTCATCCTTTGACCATGTCATAATATTGGATATTTTTGTAAATGTTGGTTATTAATATCTGTCGGGTTATCACAGTTGATGCAACTGATATGTATTAAGTGGACCTTGTGCAAGCAGCCATGGTGTTTGAAATACAGACCTCACCTAGATAGAACCTAGCATATCAATAAAGTTCAGCCTAAAACTAACTAACTCTAAATCTACTGGCAGCCGCATTCTAAAACGAATCTATCTAACCCTGTAAAACAAAATTTGCTATACATACCTTTTTTTTTTCAGCTGATCCGATCCGGTCTGGTTTCGTCTCCAGTGGCTGATGCTGTGTGCAAGAGACAGCCGACAACGGCTGGGAAGTGACGTCACCCATAGACTTACTATGGTGCTTCCGTTGTCGGCTGCCTCTTCTGCACCCACCTACACAAAGAAGCCGCCGCTAACAGCTAAGCGTGGGACCAGACCAAAGCAGCTGCAGAAAAGGTATGTATAGCGATTTTTGCTTTACAGAGCTAGATAGATTATTTTTAGAATGTGGCTGCCAGTAGATTTACAGTTAGTTTTAGGCTGAACTTTATTGATATGCTAGGATCTATCTAGATGAGGTCTGTATTTAAAACACCGTGGCTGCCTGCACAAGGTCCACTAATACATATCAGTTGCATCAACTTAGTTTTAGGCTTAAGGCTTTAGCTTTAAGACAGTTTAAGTCTCAGTGATATCATTTGTTAGCAACATTTTCATAGTTTGCTCCAGATTTTTTTAAAAATGGTTCTCCAACTTCGTGGGTCAGAGCTGTAGACTGGCTCTGTTAATTTGGATATAAAGTAAAGGTTCAAAATCTTTTTTTTATTTTTTTTTTGTAATTGTTGGGGAGTTTTCCCCTCACTTCCTTTTTGGACAGGAAATTATGGGAAATCCTCTCAGCTGGAACATAGTACTGAACAAAAAACGATCTATTGGAGTGGGGAATAGCGTTAGACTTTTTTTGTTGCTGTGTGTTCCTTCCTATCCTGGTAACAGTCACTGGAGTTCGACTTTGACTTCAGTTTACCATACATTGAAGTGGAAGCTCTAGTGTGTATACAGTACCAGACAGTGAACCATAGTTCACTAATGAGGTCTGCAGCTTGATACTGCTTCCAAATAGCCATATCGCTGACAGTTTATCCCCCTGAAAGTTGGAGTAAGATCTGTATATGTACAACTGCTTTGCAGAACGTGAGCTTGCTAGCACATTGAGCACAAACACCATTGACAGAGACCCGTGACCCACCTAATGCTGGCCATTTGTTAAAATGAAAATTACTTTAGGATATTTGACCCCTTTCTCCCCTTTTGTGCCTTCTGTACATTTACAAGGTACACAGCACACACACACGGCTTCCTCGAGGGTGTAGATCGTGCACTGGAAGCAGCAGGTGCACTTAAATCCACTGCAAGGAATTAGGTCATCCACAGTTGTCTCAGCCTGTTGTTAAAGTAGCTATTTTCTCCCATCAAACAAGTTATAACAAAGGAAATATTCTCTGTGAACCAGGTCATCCTTTGACTTTGCCTTTTCGTATTCTGTGTTGGCATAACACAGCTTTTCCCATGCCACACCTTGATTGTTAGCCCAGCGCTGAATGAACCGAGATAAGATCAGCTGTTGCCTCGCTGCGTTTGACTGAAGCAGGGCTGACTGTTAAACATGATGGAACAGGATGAGCGTACTGCCTGCCTACACCCTGTTGGGCGCTTTTATGGAGCACGTTTCCATTTATGCCTTTATCATTAGAATTGTTTTAAATGGTTTCACCCATTTTCTCCCAAGCTAGAAATATAAAGGGGAAGGCTGCCATAGGTGTATCTCTTCCCTATGGCCCTTTAAAGGGCAACTCAACCTTTTTTTTAACACCTCTGGCCAACATAATTTTAGTTAGGACAGCAAAATAATCAGCTTTTGAAATTGTATTCTTTACCTGTTTAGTTTGGTTGTGCTTGTACATGGTCTTTATATTTCTTCTTAGCTAAGTTGAGAATATTTTTAGGTTTCTAATATAGAAATGTTGCTTTGTGGGAATCATTGGATCATTATAATGCTGTGTCTATGTGAATATGCCATAGTTACCTTCTCACATTTAAAGAATTATCCCAGTAGCTGAAGATGTTGTCTAAGGGTGGGTATCATTGTAATCTATCACTGATGGTGTCTGTGTCCTGCTGCATCAGTCTAGGAGCTTATATGTTAAAGTGGACCTTCACTGCCTTCTTACATTTTCCGTAATATTACTAGTCCCCTTTCCTTTCTCACAATTGTACATTTAAACTTGTCAAATTTGCCCTGTATTTCTGAATTTCTCATTTAGATAAGAATGACATAGCCTCTGCGTCCTGCAGCCCCCTGAGATACTCGCGTCATTCATCCCAGGAGGAGGCTTTAAGGCTTGAAGGCTCCCAGCTCCCAACTGTCTTTGATTTTGAGGGGCTGTTCCTCATTTGGAACAAAATCCCTCTGTCCCTCTTTCCTTCTCATTTGTCCCTCATTTTGGTCTGATCTGTATAGTTGTATATAAAATGAACTACTTATCTATCAAACGTGTTTTACAGTACTAAACCTTTCATCCAATTTCTAAATTGTTGCATTTGTAAATTCCAAAAGTCAGTATAAGGCCTCATACACACGGACGTTTTTTGACGCCGGCGTTTTCTGGTGTTTTTTGCAGCTCTCCATGTTAATCAATGGCCCCATAAAAACGTCGGCGTTTTTGAGCTGTAGATGACGTCGGCGTTAGTGAGCTGTAACTAGAACCCACAGCCATCGCGTTCTGAGGCTGTAACGTTTTGGCATTTTTTGACGCCGACGCCACAATATGCCAACAAACGCCACCTATTATTATACCGCCGTTTTCCGGCGTTTTTTGATGCCAACGTTTCTAGTTTGAAAAATAGCAGAGGGATGATTTTTTTTAAAAAAACGCCTACTAACGCTCAAAAACGCCGATGCATAATGCCGAAAAACGCCGACTTTTTTTCCTTGACGTCGGGCCCGACGTTTTGTTTATTTTTTTAGAAACGTCCGTGTGTATGAGGCCTAAAGGAATAGTAGAGCTAAAAATGCACATGTGGGTTTCACCAATCATTTTTTTGTACAATTCTACTTTAAGGGGAGCGGGGCAGGGGGTAAGTTTATTGCCTACATACTTTTGCTAATGGATGTCTCTCATTTCCTATCTCAGAAAGTTGGGAGGTACGTCTAACGCATTGACCATGCTCATCAGGCATCGGGCCGGCTTCTAGAACTCTTTAGAGACAGCTGGTTCCCAATTTATGTAAACAAAAAAGGAAGCTGGCGGCATGGGATCTGGTGTGCAGCAGCACAGTGGCGGTCTGTGTTCTTTAGAGGGGATCTTCCTTCACTTCCTGTTCTACGACACAATAGGAAGTGATAGGAGCGATCTTCAAAGAAATGGAAATCCTCTCAGATAGTTTTTACCAGAATAAGTGTTCCATTTGAAAGATTTGTCCTTTGTTGTTGACTCTATGACGACTCATAAGTTTCTAGTTTTCAGTCCTGCTGATAAGGGACAGGGTGAATCTCTGCATCAGAGAGACACACACAACACAACATATATACCTGACAGAGGATATAACCCTTTCCTATCCAAAAAGGGCTTTAGCTAGATTGTAGGTAACTAATGCATTATTTTATTAGACTGACTAGTAATAAAAAGGAGATTTAACATCTGTCATTGGAATGTTTAACCACTAAGAATGTTGCAATTTGGTGCATTTATCTGTTTTGAAGAAGAAAACCCTTTCTAATCATGAGGCCTGAAAACAGTGCTTTCCAAGAAACAAATGTGTTTAAAATCCATCTGACCTCTATTTATATAACCATGGGTATTCTTTGATCATTTATCTTCAGCATGACTGATTGGATACACATGTCTCATGTTTGGTTTTTCTTTTTTCTTTAGTTCATGACTGGAGAGGATGTTATGGTTGTATTTTGTGCTTTAGATCAATTTATTGTGTTGGATTCTGAAATTTAAGATTATATAATATATCCCAGCAAGAAGCTAGGGTGACTCTTATAACTGTTCATATTAGATGGATTTACAAAGTTAGTAATGAATGACCCTGTGTAACATTCCCTGTTGATATCCAATCAAAATAATAATTTAACAAGAACCTATCACAATGAGAAAAAGAAAGGACAACTTCAGCTTCATACTGTGGCCCTATTTATATCTATGAATAAGCTGTACGACAAGGAACCACTGGAAGCCACCAGTACTGCTACCCTATGGAATGAATGGGGCCACAATGCTTATGGGCAGTATGAAATGGTGCCCGTTGGAAAGATTGCAGATTCCAGATTGCTCTGGACTTCTTCAGAGCCTCTCCCAACCTTTGGAACGCCTTGCCCCAGTATGTCTGGACAGCTCATACCCTGTCCTTCTTTAGGCGATCCTTGAAAACTCACTTATTCATGGAAGCCTACAGCTCCTCCACCTACTTGAGTCCCCTTCATCAGATCATCCCCTGCAGCCATTACCTTTTGTATCACTTCCCCCTCCCTTTTAAATGTTAAGCTCCATGAGCAGGGCCCTCCTATTCCTTCTGTATTGAACTGTATTGTAATTGTACTTTCCCCATTTTATCGTAAAGCGCTGAGTAAACTGTTGGCGCTATATAAATCTTGTATAATATTAGTATTGGGAAGGTAAGTTTTATCACCTGTGGGCTGCACTCATGGGGGTGGGGGTATTTATATAACCCAGAAGGTGAAGTCCTTTAAACAAATAAAGATTTATATAATACTTGCCATCAGCACCTCTAGCACTTACAGTTTACACGCTCTTGCAAAGCTAGTGCTGCCACTAGATTCGTTGGCATCCAACACTCCAGGTATGCCAGATGCAGGCGTCAATCTAGTGCGGCCTTTTCTTTTCCCACAGCGACATTAGCTACATTGTTTTCTCCTCTTGAATTGCTAGAGGAGAAAATTGCACACAAAAAAATTGTGTATAAAAAAAAAAATAAAACCATAAAGATAAAATTGCCAGGTCAGGGTTTGATATAGGTTGTAGTCAAAGGTCAGGGTCAGTGTATTTTTGATAGAATTGAAAACTAAAAAGAAATGTAGTGTCAAATTGTTATAGGTCAGATAAAAAAAGTGCACTATTGTTTCTGGGCCCTACTATGGGTACAGACAACAAAAAATATACACATGTGGGATCCCTACCATCATCAGTAGAAGGAGAATTTTTGTTGGTTGTATTTTGGTGGTAGGCTATAATAATGGCAAGAAATATTTTACTTACTAGTTTTACTATTTTTTGCCAGTTTTCCTTTTGCTAATAAAAAATCAAGAGATATTCATTACATTTTACCACCAAGTAAAACCCCAATTTGTTCAGAAAAAAAGAAGGTATAATCTACAGGGTGGGCCATTTATATGGATACACCTTAATAAAATGGGAATGGTTGGTGATATTAACTTCCTGTTTGTGACACATTAGTATATGTGAAGGGGGAAACTTTTCAAGATCGGTGTTGACCATGGCGGCCATTTTGAAGTCGGCCATTTTGAATCCAACTTTTGATTTTTCAATAGGAAGAGGGTCATGTGACACATCAAACTTATTGGGAATTTCACAAGAATGCACAATGGTATGCTTGGTTTTAACGTAACTTTATTCTTTCATGAGTTATTTACAAGTTTCTGACCACTTATAAAATGTGTTCAATGTGCTGCCCATTGTGTTGGATTGTCAATGCAACCCTCTTCTCCCACTCTTCACACACTGATCGCAACACCGCAGGAGAAATGCTAGCACAGGCTTCCAGTATCCATAGTTTCAGGTGCTGCACATCTCGTATCTTCACAGCATAGACAATTTCCTTCCTAAAAATTATTTTTTGGGCTGGAGCTACACTTAAAAAATGTACCTGTTCCAACTTACATACAAATTTAGCTTAAGAGCAAACCTACAGAACCTATCTTGTTTGTAACCCGGGGACTGCCTGTATGTACATAAATTTTATATATATATACACACACACACACACACAGGCGGTCCCCGGGTTACAAACAAGATAGGGACTGTATGTTTGTAAGTTGAATTTGTTTGTAAGTCAGAACAGGTACATTTTTTTAAGTGCAACTTCAGCCAAATAACTATTTTTAAGCATTTTGGATAGCATTGGGAAGGGGTAACACCCCTGTAATGTTTGTTTTGCTGTCTATGTTTCTGTTCAGAAGATTTCAGCTCACTTCCTGTCCCAATGATATTTGGATTTTGAAAATTTTGGGTTGTTGTGGAAACAAGGACTGGTGGTAAAGTCTCAGTGGAGACCCCTTTTTCCCATAATAACTCTTACAGGAGTGAATTTCCCTTCCTAGGGGTAGATTTCCTGTCATTGTTTGTAAGTAGGAGTCGTTCATAAGTTGGATGTCTGTAACTAGGGGACCGCCTGTGTGTGTATATATATATATATATATATATATATCAGGCCTCGACAAACCCCAGGCGCCAGGTCGCCATGGCGACCAGAAATCGCGTCCTGGCGAGTGACTGCCGTTCCTTCTCTCCCCATGTTAAAACAGCTGTCAGATTCAGCGAGAGCCGAGAGTTCTCTGCTTCATCTAACAGCTGTTACACTTGGCCGGCTGCCCGATAGTTGTTGAGAGTTAGAAGAAGAAACACAACAATGTATCTTCTTCTTTCAAAGCAATGATCTCCGGGCTATCAGGAAAGTTTAACCATTTATAGACTAAACCCTTTCTCACATTAGTGGCTTACAATTAAATATCCAGTGTTTTCTGCTAGAAAATGACTTGGAACCCCCAAACATTATATATTATTTTTTAGCAGAGACCCTAGAGAATAAAATGGCGGTTGCTGCAATATTTTATGTCACATGGTATTTGCGCAGCGGTCTTTCAAGCGCAATTTTTTGGAAAAAATACACTTTAATGAGTAAAAAAAAAAAAAACTAAACAGTAAAGTTAGCCCATTTTTTTTTTTTGTATAATATGAAAGACGATGTTACACCGCGAGAAACGTGACCTTTATTCTAAGCAACAAATTTGTGATAAAGCCCTGTGTACCATCAACAATTACCACTACCTCGGGTCGACGTGTATCTCACCATTAACAACTACCATGTGTCCCGAAATAGTGTTTAAACAACGAATCTTATTTCCAGTGCAAAGAGCGCCACATTGTAGCAGAAAGTATAATATGTTTTTTTTTTTTACCCGATTGAAATGACAAATCAAAAAAAAAAAAAATGAGTAATTTCACATAAAAAAGGTTTTTTAACGCGAACTTTCTGGCGACGCGTTTATGGTACACTGTATTTTATAACGTCGTTGGCGGTAAAATAAGAGATCCCAGAGACGATTTTTTATTATATATTACAAACCCCCAAGGTTCAGTAAAAGATCGTCTTTTGTGACCTATAAATTAACATTCGGTGATTACACTCTTTCCCAAATCAGATATTTACCAATTTGAAAGGACTATCGGGCCTCTAGTAACGAAACTTTCTTCTTCTATGT
>BLSH010291174.1:96781-118389 GCA_018402905.1 Glandirana rugosa | reverse complement strand
GGCAGTGAAGGGGTTAACCAGCAGGGGGCAGTGAAGGGGTTAAATATGTTCCCTGGGTGTGTTCTAACTGTGGGGGGGCAGGGCTGCTCGGGACATGACAGATCTAACTGATCCCAGTGACAGGGATCAGTAGATCTGTCATGTCCCATTCACAGAACGGGGAACCGCCGTGTTTACATCGGCGGTTCCCCGTTCCTCCTCTCTGAAAGGAGATCGCGGGTCTCCGGCGGACATCGGGTCCGCCCGACCCGCGGGCACGCTCCCGCGGGCGCGAGCGGCGCGTGCACGTGCCGCTCGCGCCTGCGGGAGCGCGCCCAGCACAAGCCAAATGGGAGGACGTCTATTGACGTCCTCCCGGCATTTTAGAGCCGCGCTGTAGCCGTCATTCGGCTATAGCGCGGGCAGGAGAAGGTTAAATACCTGTGCCATCTGTTTGACGCACAAGGCTTTAAACCATTCCAACAACTTCAGATGGAGTTTGATCTTCCAAACTCCTATCTATTTTACTATTACCAATTAAGACATGCAATTAGGGTGAAATTTGGTATATTAGATAACATACCTCGCATGCCTCCCTTAGAAAAATTGCTCAGAGACCCGGCTACCACTAAACTCATCTCAACCTATTATGCGGCCTTGGCTGCGGACATTAACCCCAGATTCCGAAATGCCCAAATTAAGTGGACTAACCTAGATATACAGATTACAGAGGAGGACTGGTCAGAATTCTACGACACTTTCAAATCATCAGTAATCTCCTCTAGAGATCGAGTGATTTAAATTAAAGTCTTCCACCAATCTCATCTCACTCCTCATAGACTATATAAAATGGGCTTATCGTCTATGGCCACGTGCTTTAGAGGCTGTGGCCAACAAGCAGACTTTCTGCACTGTTTCTGGTCGTGCCCGATAGTGCAGCACTTCTGGAGGGACATTGGCTCCTTCATCTCAACAGCCTTGGGCCTTCCCAATATTGTTAACCCCAGGAATTGCCTTTTAGGAATTTTTGGGGACTCATCACTGTCTGCCTCGGCAAAGAGGCTCCTTCGTATCCTATTCTTCTACGCAAAGAAATCTCTTTTGCTGACGTGGAAGAGTCCACAGGCACTGAATAAAAACCTGTGGTTAAAATTGGTGAATGAAGCTTTACCCCTATACAAGATCACCTTTGATCTCCGAAAACGGAGTAAAGGATTTCATAAGATTTGGGGGAGCATCGTTTAAACACCACGGCCTACCTGAGTATTGTTGCTGACCATGTCCATCCCTTTATGACTGCAGTGTCCCCATCTTCTGATGGCTCCTTCCAGCAGGATAATGCACCATGTCACAAAGCTTGAACTGGTTTCTTGAACATGACAATGAGGTCACTGTACTCCTATAGCC
Organism: Glandirana rugosa; assembly: GCA_018402905.1. Taxonomy (NCBI): domain Eukaryota; kingdom Metazoa; phylum Chordata; class Amphibia; order Anura; family Ranidae; genus Glandirana; species Glandirana rugosa. The sequence continues at coordinate 117,003 of BLSH010291174.1, read as the reverse complement.
TCCACAGTCACCGGATCTCAATCCAATAGAGCACCTTTGGGATTTGGTGGAACGGGAGATTCACATCTTGGATATGAAGCCGACAAATCTGCAGCAACTGCATGATGCCATCATGTCAATATGGCCCAAAATCTCTGAGGAATGTTTCCAACATCTTGTTGAATCTATGCCATGCAGAATGAAGGCAAAAGGGGGTCCAACCCGGTACTAGTAAGATGTACTTAATAAAGTGGCCAGTGAGTGTATTGTTTTAACAGTTATAGGCAGCACAGCATCTATATAGCAGAATGGGTGAAGCTCCTTGTGTTGTGTGAGGTTTTTTTTTCATTTGCAGTAGTATACCCCAATGATTTGTTGCTGCAAGCTGAGCTGGTCTTACAGCTGTACTGCTGTTACAAAAAAAAAAAAAAAAGTCCCTAGAGAATAAAATGGTGGATTCTGCAATTTTTTGTATGTTGCACAGTATTTGTGCTGAAGTTTTTGAAATGAAGTTTTAGGACAAAATACACTTAAATGAATTTAATGCACACAAATACAATATAATACCCAATTTTTGGTAAAAACTAAAAGATGGTGTTACGCCAAGTAAATAGATACCTAACATGTCACGCTTTAAAATTTGCACACACTCGTGGAATGGAACCAACCTACTGTATTTTAAAATCCTCATAGACAATGCTTTTAAAGCCTTTACAGTTTACTAGTTTAGAGTTACACAGGAGGTCGGGTGCTAGAATTATTGCTCTCACTCTGATGATCATGGTCTGTGATCACCATTTACATATGCATGCTGAACCTGTGTATGCGTTTGCCACTGCACGCAAGCGCAGTGGGGCAAGGGTGCTTTAAAAACATTTTTTAGTTATTTTATTTTTATTTTTACACTGTCTATTTAAAGTTTATTTTTATCACTTTTATTGTCACAAGGAATGTAAACATCCCTTGTGATAATAAGCAGTGACAGGTACTCTTTACCGACACATCTAGGGTCTATTAGACTCCAAATGCCTACGCTGCCCTCAAAAGTGTCTGATCAATGTGATCAGATGCTTTCCCAATTTAAAAATGGTGCTGTTTACATCTGTTGAAACCAGAAGTGACAAAATACTCATTGCTCCCAGCTTCCTATGCCATAAAGATGATGGGGGACATTCTGGTCCCTGATCAGCTCTGTGGTAAGCAGGCAGAATCACTGGCATCGTTCCTGGCTCACCAGTGGGGCAGTAGAACCTAGAGAGGCACCAGCTGCCACGTGTAAAAGCATTCCTGTGGCTAATTAGGCACTAGGGTGGCTTTTACAAAAAAAAAAATCGCACCCTGAAGAAAACAAGAACGGATGATTCCTGTAGCTGCAGGCATCATTCCGGTATACCACTTGAAACTGCCAAGGTAATTGACATTCAGCAACCATCATTCAACCCACTTCCTATGAGCCCAGGGTGTCATAGGCACACCTCCTGGAGATGTGACACCTCATCGGCCCGGGCCCACAGTACATTACTACAGAGAAATGCTCTGGAACAGGGGTCTCCAAACTTTCTAAACAAAGGGCCAGTTTACTTCAGACTTTAGGTGGGCTGGAGTGACCGGTGGAAGTAGAAAATGCCCCAGCGTCAGTGGGAGTAAAAAAGTTACATAGTGCCTGTAGTCAGAAAAAGGAGGAATAGTGCCCCATCATTGGAATTTGTGGGAGGAATAGTGCCCCATCGCTGGTGTCAGTGGGAGGAATAGTGCCCCATCGCTGGTGTCAGTGGGAGGAATAGTGCCCCATCGCTGGTGTCAGTGGGAGGAATAGTGCCCCATCATTGGTATCAGTGGGAGGAAAAACACCCCATCACTGGTATCAGTGAGTGGAATGTTTCCCTTCTGTTGTCAGTGGGACGAACGGTGCCCCAAGGGCCGGATAAAGGCAAGCAAAGGGCTGCATTTGACCTGTGGGCCACTGTTTGGAGACCCATGCTCTGGAGTATTAAAGATCACCCCCCCACTTCCGGGGTGGGGGGGGGGAGGAAGAGAACCCCTAGAATTGAACAGAACACTGCATCAGTGCAGCCTATCAGTGTACATCAATGAAGGAGAAAAATTACCTGTTTGCAAAATTTTATAGCAAAATATAAAACCGTTTTGTTTTAGTTTTTTTGTAACAAGATATAAAAAACCCAGTGGTGATTAAATACCACCAAAAGAAAGCTCTATTTGTGTGAAAAAAATGATAAAAATTTCATATGGGTACAGTGCTGCATGACCGTGCAATTGTCATTCAAAGAGTGACAGCGCTGAAAGCTGAAAATTGGTCTGGGCAGGAAGGGGGTTTAAGTGCCCAGTAAGCAAGTGGTTAAAGTGGAACTTTAGTTTGAAGCTTAATTCCTGCTTCATCACTCCAGGCTGGCCCATTTTGCAGGTATAGCTATGTAAAACATTACAAATAAATGCCTATACTGTCCAGTAATGCCTATACTATATCCAGTAATGCACAGTGTCACCCTGCTCTGCACATGCTCAGTTGTTGCTGACCAGACAGTATTTCATGGGAATAAGTGGGTGGAGCAGTCCAGGCACAGGCCAGGAGTCCAGCCTCGGGGAGGACACTGCTTACAATGATATGTTTTATACTGGCAGTGTAAGAGTTAGTGGAAATAGGTCTGGCAAGAGGGATGACTTTAGATAAGAGCTAGTTCTCAGCACGAGAATAGCCGGAATTCCTGAGCATAGCTTTGCCATGATACTGTTTATTTAAGAACAGTGTGGGTTAGCCAGTTTCCGAATATGGTAAAGTGAATTGAGGGTGTAGCTCATAGGCTGCCGCCATCATCCATGTTAAACAACAGACCATAATTATCAGGAACATTCTTCTGCTTTATTACCTCCCCCTCTTGTTGTACTGTTGCTTCCTGTAATCTGTAAATCTGAGCAGACACAACCTTTTCCTTTGGAGCGCCGGTATTATTGAAACACATTTGCACGTGGGTTGTATTGCTGCCAGCTGTCCTCTAACTATGGACTGTCCTCAACTTTAGGAGCCATAGAACATCCAGTGACATGTTTTTGCACATACTGTATGTTCACATGTACTTGTGTGTGTGGGTATACATTTTTAATGCGTTTATGTGTGTGTGCCCTTAACATGCATTTTTTTCCTATGTGAAATGCAGCAAAAGAATTTAGAGAAACTTTTTTCCTCCACCCTTTGCTAAAAAGCGTATGACATTGTGCATTGGCAGGTGTTATAACACTACCACTGCCTCCACTTTTAATGTTTTTATTACGTAAAGATATCAGACTGATGTAATCTTAGTATCTGTTATTGTTTGAAAAACCATGTTTCCATGTATGTACATGGGTGCATCTTAACTACTTAAAGACATCCTATCGCAAATATACTGCGGCAGGGCGGCTCTATTGCGCTAAACAACGTACCTGTATGTCATTTTGTGCTATAGACCGCGACGGCACATGCACACACGCTGATTGGCCAGAAGGGGAGCCAATCAGCAGGTCCAGTGTACGTGGTGTCCACCAGGTTCCGCCGATCGCTGTTCTGACAGGGGAGAACACAGTGATCTTGTGGTCCTTCGAAGCAGGGACACGGATCTCTGTGTTCCCCCAGTCAGTCCATCCCCCACACAGTTAGCAAGTACTTCTTGGGGACACACAACCCTTTGATCGCCCCTGGTGTTAACCCCTTCCCTGCCAATGTCATTCATACAGTAGCAGTGTATATTTTTAGCACTAATCACTGTAATAATGTCACTGGTCCCCAAAAAGGTGTCAGGTGTCCGATTTGTCCACCGCAATGTCGCAGTCCCACTAAAAATCGCTGATCGATACCATTGCTAATAAAAAAATAAATAAATAAAAATACCATAAAAATATCCCATATTTTGTAGACGTGACAACTTTTGCGCAAACCAATCAATATAAGCCTATTGGGATTTCTTTTACCAAAAATATGTAGCAAAATACATATTGGCCTAAATTGATGAAGAAAGAAATATGACTTATGTTTTTTTATTGGATATGTATTATAGCAGAAAGTAAAAAAAATTATATATATTTTCTTTTCAAAGTTGTTGCTTTTTTTGTTTATAGCGCAAAAAAAATAAAACACAGAGGTGATCAAATACCACCAAAAGAAAGCTCTATTTGTGGGGAAAAAAGGACTGCGCAATTGGCAGTTAAAGTATTGCAAAAAATGGCCTGGTCATGAAGGGGGTAAAACCTGGGGGTGAAGTTTAAGAGGCCCTGTCATCTTGTAATAAAAAGACAAATCTGATACTTCTGTATACATTTTCTGGCCCACACCCAACCCCTCCCCCACCCAACACCCCTTCACTCTCTATGGTTCCTCTAATTGCCCCAGACATCAATGTAGGGCACAGTATTTATAGAATAAGAAGTAAATGCTATACGTAACAATGGTGATCCAGAAGGGGGTGGTTTGGGAATTGTGTTAGAATAAGGAAAATGATGGTTGGCACTCAGGATGACATCCAAAAAATAGCATTCCTTAATTTAAAAGATATGTGCAGCGCTGTAAAAACAACATATGCATTTTAGACCTTAGTCCTTAGTCATGGCTCAGTGTCCCTACATTTTCTAATGATGGAAATCAGACCCCGAATAAAGGTGCAGAAACATTGGGGGGGGGGGGGGTGCATAAAAGTGAGCTTTTTTGGCAGTTTTGCTAAAATAACAATGTTCATTCGACATTTTGAAATGCAATTATTGCATAGAGGAATTCTTTAGAAACGAGCTGAGCAGCCCAAAGCAACCAGTTGCATTTCAGATTTCAACACTTTGATTGTTCACGCCAGTACATGCTGATTTTTGATTGTTGCACACCACTGCCTCTTCCAAGTTAATATGACATGCTGAAAAGTTCCAGAGTTTTCCTTTGTTATAATATTTCCTTATTTTCCGGGTTGTTTGAAGCATGAATGGTGGGGACAATCTAATCTGTGGACATATAAATAATCTCAAGTCAGACACATTAATGAGACGATTGTCTTTGGCTAACACTCTGTATCATTCATTAAGCTGTACAATGACACCATAAAATTCTGAACTCGTACTTGGCACAATGGATGGTCTTGTAATTCAGCCAAACGCTAGCTAAATGGCTTCTCACTGCTTTTGTGATGGTTTGCTTTAGAACGGTGCAAGTCAAATGTTTGGCCACACTGAACGAGGCCTTTAGAAAAAAGCAAAAGCTCACAGCTGTACCATCTCCAATAAAAGTATTGAAAGGGAAATAAGGCACTAAAAAGGGCACAGTATTCTGGTGAGGCTTAATTTAATGTGTGTTTTAATTGCTATTAGCTTATACCCCCAAAATCTAAGGTTATACACATTATATATACACCAACAACATTTGGATAGAAAGAAAATGAATAACTTGACACAAGTGGGGAAGGCTGTATGAGCAGTAGGGAATCAGTGACTCCTCCGCTGCCTGGCATATATGCAAGCAGATTTAGGGATGAATTTATGCTTCTGCTCCCTAAAGGAGAAGTAGGGCCAAAGCTCTCTTCCTGCACAGGAGTGCACTTAGTTCTGCACTCCTGTGAACCAAATTCAGCCAACAGCGGGCTAAAGTCTGCTGTCGGCTGACATCACTCAGCAGCTCCAGACTCTTTAATGTCGGGATCCATCCAGATGTCTGAGCAGGCAGCTCACTCAGCCTTTCTGCCCTCCACTGCCTGGAGCTCCAGTGAGCACTGCAGGCGTATAGCAAAGAACCAGTGACTGATGGTCACCAGCCCTCTGCTCACTGAAGACTGAGAACTGAGCCACCAGTGGTTTTTGATTGCTTAGTTTTTGGTGTAGAGGCGGCATGGGAACCAATGCAGCATCTGACCAATGCTACATCCACCTAGGTGAGTATGTGTTTATTTTGAAATCCCATACTTCTCTTTCCATTTTGCACTAATGGTTAATAACGAGTATGTTCTTGAATTAAGAGAACACATTTCTACCACCACTCTTGGAAAGATGTCCTAATTTAAGGTAGATAAGGTAATGCTCCAAACTGCGTCCATTTGCATACCTTTACCTGGCCCTTGGGGCACTTTTGCTCCCACTGATGCAAGATACTATTCCTACCACTGGCGCCAACAATGGTGTCCTTTTACTGACATCAACAACAGGGCACTATTTCTCCCATTGACATCAACAAAGAGATACTATTCCTCCCACTGATACCAATGATGGGGCACTATTCCTCTCACTGATACCAGTGATGGGGCACTATTCCTCCCACTGATACCAGTGATGGTGCACTTAACTCCCACTGATACCAGTGATGGGGCACTATTCCTCCCACTGATACCAGTGATGGGGCACTATTCCTCCCACTGATACCAGTGATGGGGCACTATTCCTCCTACTGATACCAATCATGGGGCACTATTCTTCCCACTGATACCAATGAGGGCCACTATTCCTCCCACTGATGCCAATTATGGGGCACTATTCCCCCCACTAATGGCAATTATGGGGCACTATTCCTCCCACTGATACCAATTATGGGGCACTATTCCTCCCCTCAATGTTAAAGATGGACTGTTTACTCCCACTGATTCCAGGACAATTTCTACTCCCAATGGCCACAGTCTAGCCCTCCGGAAGTCTGAAGGACAGTAAACTGACCCTTTGTTTTGTAAGTTTGGAGTTTATGCTGTAACATGTTCTTCTCCCCTATATGAATGTAAATTGTACTCCTTTCTCAGCATAGTGGTTTTTCTACTTCTTTAATTCTCGGCACATCCTCATATGTGTTTTGGAAGTAAATCACAGCTTTGCAGAAAACATGTTTAATTCATTGCTATTTGTAATCATTTTAAGCAGGACAAATTATGTTCTTTTCTTTAGCACAAGGGCTTTGCTACATTAAATATTTCATAGAGCCAACACAATCTCCATTTCAGAATTTATTAAGACTGACATCTCTTGAGTCCCATTATACAAACTACACAGAGGCTCAATAATATGCCCTTTGGGCATCCAAAAGTATGCAGCATGCTAAAAAAATTCAGGGGAACCTTGATCTACATTCCTTATCAGTTTTACTGCTACTGTGAATACTTTTTGCATCATTGCTACATGTGTCTGCCAATTGGTTGTATACTTACTGGATATGAATGTGCAATTTTAAGTATTTAAAATGATTTATGTTTTTCCAGCTCTCACAGCAGCAGCAGGAAGGGGGAAGGTGGAGGTCTGTGAGCTACTCCTGGATCAAGGAGCCATCTTGTCGCGTCTTAATAGACGTGGGGTATCTCCCCTCTTTTGTGCAGTGCGCCAAGGGCACTGGCAGGTATGTAGTGTTCAGTCTTGGACCTTTTGCTTAGCCAACAATGTTACAAATAAAGTTTTGTATACATGAGGCAAGGTTGCTGCAGGACATGGGCAACCCCCGTGCCATGATCTTTCCATGTCTGGTGTACTACATAATCTCTGCACATGTTGGATAATAATGGTATCAGGAGAACAGAGGCTCACCCACATTGTCCTTGTGAGAGGGTTCATACATTTTCTTCTGACTTTCTTTTCTTTCTTGCTAATAGAGATAACCCAACTCTTCCTATCATGTGGCTCATATATTGGCAGAATTACCTGAATATACTAAGCTGGGACTCTATGGCTCCGTGACTCCAGAACGTTACTGAAATTTCAGTGGATGTTTAGGGCCACCTGCATGCTGAATGATGAATACCTAGAGCATGGGTCTCAAACTGGCGGCCTGATGGGACTTGTAGTTTCGCAACAGCTGGAGGGCCGCCAGTTTGACACCCCTGACCTAGAGACTCGGTTGTTTTCATAGTGATGACCTGCTTGGTCTGTGATAAGAAGATCAGTAAATCTGACCATACACTGATTGAATATTGGTCTTTGTGTGGCCGTCCCTGCTGGACCTGTTTGAAAACTTTAATCGATCAGTGGTTGCAGCCACTGATCAACGTATTCTGACAGCGGTGGGTTCCCATGTCAGAATGCAGTGTCTTGGGAGGGAGGGAATGATGGAGCTTTTGTAGGGTTTCCTCCATACACCTAGTTTGGGAAACTAACCGTGTGTGGCCAGTTTAAGACACAATCACTCTGTTCCACTGCTAAATGAGAAGACTGTAAATTGGCAATATGTATCCATAAGTAGGGTCCACTGGAATAATTTCATTTAAGGAGGAACTGAAGTCTCAATCTGTCAAAAAAAAGAAGACATAAGGACTAAATACCAGTATTGCCTGTGGTCTCCCTACAGCTGAATTTTCCCCATTGCAGGCCTACCATGCCTTGTTCTGCACTGTGTGAATGTGGCCAACTTTTGCTGCCAGTAAATACCTTATACAGCCCATTTCCTGTTTTTTGTCTGGTCATTAGCCTAGGCTTATGACATCATGCACAGCTCTCTCTCTCTCACTCTTGTGAGAGTTTGCCAGGAAGGGAGGGGGATGAGTCATAAGAGGGCCAATGAAAGCTGCAGAACTGGAGGTGTGCCTCTGTGTGTCTGTGTAAATCCAGGAAGTGAACAGGCAGCAGCTTCAGCTGCCCACAGTTAAAATGGCTGCTACCAAACTTAGTGGCGGGAGATTTATGCAGCATATTTGGCAAGTACAGAATCACAGTATATATAAAATAATATGCAAAGTGGTTGGAGGGAAGCTATAGAATGGCAAAGATATTTTTAGTACAAATTATGTGAGCAGACTACAGTTCCTCTTTAAATGAGCAATCCTGATTCACGTATGTGTTCAGGATCAGTGCCTCAAATTATGTAAAGTTGAACTCTGGGATAAGCAAATTTTGTTTTCTGAGATACTCAAGAGGTATGCGTATTTTTACTGGAATCTTGATGTGCTTTGTGGTTTTCTTCCAGATCTGCACAGTAATCCAGTGTGAAACTTTACCTCTGTGCAGAAGCTTCCTGTAATAAGACCGGTCACTGCTGCTCCCCCTCCTTATGCAAGGTGACTGGTCTTGTATCCGCCCCCTCCTGTAGTTTTCTGCAGACAGTCTTTAGTGTGTGGAGCCTGCTGGGTCCCTACAGCTCTGCTCTCTGAACAGGCTATGTACAGCACATTGATGATGCCGCTGTTACTTTTACAAGGTGATATCTGGGTTTGCATTTGGTGCATAAAAAGTCGATTCATATCTATTGTGGCTAATGATCAATATATAGTTAAATGTTTTCCTGCCCAGAGTTTAGTTTTAAGCCATGTGATCAACAAGACAGCCATTCATCTGACCTCACTTTAAGGAGGTGAGGTCAGACCTATTGAATAATCTGTAAAGCAGTGTTAAACCCAAAAGTGAACATTTATTATATGGCAGCTTACCAATTCATAGATGTGATGATTGTATTAGTTTACCTTTTTAGGCTTTCTCTCTTCTATTTTAATCTGGTGATTCAGCCAGTAAGCCTGTTGTTTTTAAAAAAACAAGCTCTCTTCCAAATGTATCAGTTTACAGTGATGAAACAAACCACTTAACACTGGCAGGGGTGCTTACTGTGATCAGCATTTATTTAATCATGTAAAACCTTTATCCCAAAAGGAAAAAAAAAACTTCTTTAACTGATTATAAAGTTTGAACTGCAGTTTGGCTTCAATTTGTTACTGTATTTAAATCTCCTGGTATAATTAACACCCCCCTCCCCCCAGACTGAAAATGCTGCTATCTGTCGTGCCTCCTGTTTTCCTTCAGCCAGAGTTGTGTCTCACTAATACATCAGGAATGTTCCACAGTTAGTGTGCCGCTCAGGCTCGATTGTAGTGGGGAGTAGTGTGAATGATGATGCGTCTGCTGCAGGAGCGCCGGCGAGGGATGGAGCTTGTCCCAGCTCCTGTGATCACTGAAGGGAGGAAAGGAAAGATTCCTGGTGCCACACATCTACAAAATCCTATGGTATGTATAAGGCCCCTTTCACGCTGGGGCGCAGTGAGGGCGGTAGCAGTAAAGCTTTAGCACTGTTATAGCGGCACTTTGGCGATGCTAGTGGGACGCTTTTAAGAAGGGGATAGAAAGGGGTTAAAAGTGCCCGCTTATCGCTGCTTTTAAGGCAATTTGAAAACGGCGCCCATTCATTTCAATGGCAGGGGCGGCGCCCCAAAGGTGCTGCTTGCTGGACTTTTTTTCCTGTCCTACAAGCTCACCGCCCCAGTGAAAAAGCACTCAGGCTTTCACATTGGGGAGACTGGAGAGGCAGTTTTCAGGCACTTTACAGGTGTTATTTTTAACGCTGAAGTGCCTGAAAAATGCCCCAGTGTGAACGGGGTTTAAGAGAGACAACCTCAGCTTGGGCTCCTGCCAGGCCATGCCCCCAACACTTTTCACTCCGCCCCCCGGAGCTTAGTTACGGGGGCTAAGCTTTCCCCATGACTAAGCTCTGGGGTGCAGAGCAAAATGCCATGGGGACGTGGCCTGGCAGGAGCCGAGGCTGAGGTTGTCGCTCTTATATCTACAATAGGATTTTGTGGATGTGCGGCACCAGGGATCTTTCCTTTCCTCCCTTCAGTGATCACAGGAGTAGTGTTACTGGCCAGATCACCAGGGGAAAAAAACTAATGCAGCCACCACATTTAATGATTGGTAAGTTGCAATATATTACATTTTTGGTTTTGGGCTCAATACCATTTTAATAAGAATATGTAAAACTGTAACAAAAAATGTTTGTTTTAATAAAGTTTGAAATGTGTTGATGTTGGTAGGCGAAGGCCTCAGATAAATAGTAACAATCAAATACTGCGTGATGTTTTCACATTGCACACAGCGTAACCTGCATGTCTTCTAAAGCTTATAAATAGGAGAAAAGTGAAGTCACAGTTTGCAAACAAGAGTGTGTTGTCACAGCGCTGGGACTAATGTATTCCCGTTCCCTGAAAACTGGTGAAATAATATGAAGTAAAGAAGAGCTGTGACAGTGCTGGTTTTGTCCCTGGAAGACACGGCCATACAAATTCTAATGAGATAGTCCGCCGCTTTGTGTCTCTGTGGAGTTCCCCAGCTATTCCTTTTTTTATATTTCTGCTCTTCTAGTGGAGACGGCTATTCATGACACTTCATAGGACTCCAGGGACAATACACAGTGCCACCACACAACGCCTACAGCTTTTATAGCTCGAGATGCCGACTTGGCCCCCGGCCAGCTCTGAGTAACCATTAACAGCACTGTAAAGAGCAGTGTGATGCACAGAATGTACATGGACGTATAAAGATTGCTTATTTATGATTATTGCTTGTAGCATGGATTCATTATCCCCAGGTTAGAATCAATATTTGTTTTACCCAAATTATACTGATTGAGAGATTAGTGACCTAGGGCGCCCCTACAGGCTTTATCGGGTAGTAAAAAAAAGGTCTGTCAGCGCTTTAAGATGAGTATTTTCAAGCCAGAAGAGAGACACATCCATATACATTGCTTCAGTTGAATACTCCCCTGAATGTCAGGATGTAACCATGTAAGGATACACAAATCACAAAAGAGGGGTCTCATCATGTAAAATCAGAAGGTATATTTATTAAAATAAACATGTAAAACAATTGGACTCACACTATTCAGTGTCACACATTCTGGGCACTAATAGAGAAAAGCTTATTCCTGTAGAGGGGCACCACTGCTTCACACTACTATCCTTAAAGCCGGTATGTGTTCTACAAACCCGGAAGCCGTCACATGTAGTAATAATGCCCCAAGATGTTTCGTCCAAAATATATGTCCTCACAATCATAACACGGGTCAACGGGAGGTGTGCGCCCTTTCACAGTAAGGAAAAAGTTATACTCCCACATTTCCACAGTGACGGGTTTGGCATCTCCCACATTGACAGGTGACCCAAGTGACAGGCCTCGTCCACATTTCATATAGTGACAGGCCTCGTCCACATTTCCTATAGTGACAGGCCTCGTCCACATTTCATATAGTGACAGGCCTTGTCCACATTTCCTATAGTGACAGGCCTTGTCCACATTTCCTATAGTGACAGGCCTTGTCCCCATTTCATATAGTGACAGGCCTTGTCCACATTTCCTATAGTGACAGGCCTCGTCCCCATTTCATATAGTGACAGGCCTTGTCCACATTTCCTATAGTGACAGGCCTCGTTCACATTTCATATAGTGACAGGCCTTGTCCACATTTCCTATAGTGACAGGCCTCGTCCACATTTCCTATAGTGACAGGCCTCGTCCACATTTCCTATAGTGACAGGCCTCGTCCACATTTCCTATAGTGACAGGCCTCGTCCACATTTCCTATAGTGACAGGCCCCATCCACTTTTTTAAAACCCACACACACACACACACTCTTTTTATCTGATCTTGGGTTGTTCTATATGGGTACACCTTTTTTGGTAGCAGCTGGGAAGTGTTTTGAGATATATACTGAGCAGTTTAATTAGGTGCAGCTGTTTTTACTTTATAATCCTTATCAAGTAGTGCACTTCATAGGTAAAATGTTTTTGATTTAACCACAAGGACCTTAAATCAAATGTTTTCCTTCACAGAAGAGTACTTTTAACAGTGTACAGCTGGTGTTGGACCAAGAATCGGAGGTTATTCAGGGGATAGGAAGAAGCTTGGATGTATGATGAGGGGATAGGGAGGAGCATGGCAGTGTATGAGGGAAGAGCTCCGCAATGTAAAGTAGGAACAGGGTAGAGACCAGCAGTGTGGGGAGGGCACAGAGAGGAGCATGGTGGTGTGGGGAGGGCACAGAGAGGAGCATAGTGGCATGGGGAGGGCACAGGGAGGGGCATGGGGATGTGGGGAGGGCACAGAGAGGAGCATGGTGGTGTGGGGAGGGCGCAGAGAGAAGCATGGGGGTGTGAGGAGGATGCAGGGAGGAGCATGGTGGTGTGGGGAGGGAACAGGGAGGAGCATGGTGGTGTGGCAAGGGCACAGGGAGGAGCATGTTGGTTTGGGGAGGGCACAGGGAGGAGCATGGTGGTGTGGGAAGGGCACAGGGAGGAGCATGTTGGTGTGGGAAGGGCACAGGGAGGAGCATGATGGTGTGGGGGAGGGCACAGGGAGGAGCATGACAGTGTGGGGAGGGCACAGGGCAGGGCTCAGCAGTGTATAATGGGAAGAGAATGGAGCTCAGCAGCATGGGGAGGGCACAATGAGGAGCATGGCAATGGGGGAAGAGCATTTTCCATTTTTTACTCCATTGATAAGGTTTTTGTTTTTTTTAGGCCTCCTAGGCATCTTAAGGCTCCTTTTACATGGGCCACCACACAGAGCGGGTGGATGACCAGTCCGTGTCCAGACATGGACACAGTCTGCTTTATGGACGGCTGGGTATAAACCGCCTGTTTTCACCCAGCTGCCCTCTTATCCGATCTGCTAGACGGAAGAGTAACAGTTCTCCTTCCGTTTTCTTTTTTGGTCATAAGTCCGTTTGCATCCGCTGATCCATAAAAGTGAAGGGAATGCTTGATCGGGTCTGCATGAACAATGGACAGGTGGACCCAATCGGACCGATTGTTTAAAGGGGTCTAAAGCATTTTAAAATGTTTGTTTCCTGTGGTGATCAGCCAGGTATTCTCCATTATCCAGCCCATACTAGAGAGATGACAGCTGGAATTGGGTTGATATAGGCGACAGAGATGTTTTCTTTTCTTCCGCTTCTTGCCTTCAGTATATTGTCCCTGTTTGTCAATAAGACATCTCTGCTTTTCATTTCACGCCCTTGGTATTTGATTGCTGAGCCATGTAATCCTCCTGGGCACTGTTGGTCTGTGTTTAGCACTGTATCTAAGACTGGTGGACCTCAGGGAATCGGATACATCATAAACCTATTTATTTCTATAGAAACTCATCCTTGGTTAGTTGTGTCCGACACGCAATGCTGAGCAGGGAGCAGGTAACTGTATGAGTGATGTCCCCAGACTTTGCCTCCGGCCTTCCATGCTTTGTGTCCCACCATCTCTCTGTCTCTGCAGGTTGCCAGGCTTCTAATGCAGCACGGCTGTGATGTAAATCTGAGTGACAAGCAAGGCCGGACTCCCCTCATGGTCGCGGCATGTGAAGGCCATTGTGGGACCGTGGAGTTTCTTCTGTCCGAGGGTGAGAAACTGTCTCTGAAGTATAGAAATGGAAAGCTGAACTGCAGTACCATAAAATCTGTAATGGGCTGTAGAACTGAAAAGCCCCAGGAACAAATGGAACAATGGGATTTATTAAAGAAGTGAAAATGGCTTCCTTAAAAAAAAAAAAGAGATAGCTCAATAAATAGATAGATTGTATATAAAACATGTATATCAAACTTCTTTTATTTATTTTGAGGGCAATACTTCCTGAAATATATACAAATTAGCATATCATATATTGTGTTGTTTTATGCTCCACCCTTTCATTTGCATGCTAAAGTAGAACTATAGTCAAAACTTTTTTTCATCTTAGAATAGCGTAAGGGAGAGTTATAACCTCTGTCAGTTTTTATTTTTTTGCCAACTGTGTCCCATTGGGGAGATTTCCCTTCACTTCCTGTCCCATAGCCAAACAGGAAGTGAAAGGAAATCCCTGCAAATGAATGGAAATCCTTTTGGAATCCCCAGGTTCTTTTACGTTCACTTTCAATGGTAATGGTAAACAGAACAAATAGAGAGGCTGAATCTCCTTCAAGGGGGCACAGACAGCAATAAAAATGGACAGGTGTTCTAATCCCGCTCTACTCTATCCAAAACTAAAAAAAAGTTTTGCCTCTAGTTATACTTTCATTTATTCTGTCCTTTGGAATGAATAAACGCTCAAGCGCTAAACGCACCTAGCACTTAAGCGTGTTTACTCACATTTAGGCGTGTTGGGCATTTTTTGTTCTCCTAAACGCGCTGGCACTGGGTTTTTTTTCCCTGTCTCTAAACAACCCATCAAACGCCCTTAAAGTGTTTGATGTTTTGTTTAGAGTTTTGCACAGAGGAGCCCCGATCCTCCTCTTCTTGGGCACTTCTGGCTCCTCCTCTTCTGCCAGTGCCCCCATAGGAAGCAGCTTCCTATTGGGGTACTCATGTAGGCTAGCTCCTAAGTTCCTGTTTGCTTGACAGCTATCTATCTGGCCAGTGAGGAGGAACAGAGCTGGGGGGAGATGTTGCTCGTATGCACAGCACTGGATCATGATGGGGCTCAGGTGAGTATAAGGGGGTCTGGGGATCCCAGGTGTAACGGCATTAACCTGAATGCATGGAATGCATTCAGGTAAAAAACCTTAAGGCTTTACAACCACTTTAAAAGTGGCATTTTTGGTACCCATTGTGCATGAGGCCTTAATCTTGCAAAAACTTCAGAGTAGTACACAGGGAAAATGAGTGAATGTTCTCTGTGTGTTACTCAAGTTTTTACAAAAATCTTCTTTGAAAATCAGCTTGGACCTGATGCCACAATGTTGTTGTTTTTTGTGCTTGTGTGTATATTCAGTTCTAAAGGAGACTTTTCATGGGAAAGAATGGGTGCTGACTTCGTGCTGAAAATTAAAGTTGACTGGTTGCTATGCTCAATAATTTGAGGCACTAAACAGAAATAATTCTGTACATGAGGAAAAGTCATACAGTATCTGCAGACTTGTTCTGAGTCAGTGTCTCAAAGTGCTGAAGCAAAGGGGGGTCAGCATGGCGACCAGACAAAAACATTTTCAGTAACAAGAGACAACAGTTCATGCCAGACTGCCTTCATGTCTTTGTCTCAACAGGTTTCCTTTAAAAAGCTGGGAGGAATCTTCAAAGCATGTTACTGTCCTGGGAAATCGAGTTTTTCTAGAACTCTGCCAGTGCAGCTGACAGGGGCATTCACACTGACGGGTCAATCAAGTCCACCTGCAAGTTTTTCAGGTGGACCTGGTGGGTCCATCCATAGCTCTTTATGGAGCAGCGGATGTCAGTGGACATGTGTCTGCTGACATCAGCCGGTGTCCAATCCCATCCTGTCCACTAAAAACAGACAGATGGGATCTGTTCCCCATCCACCTATCGGATCGGATGACAGTCTGATGGAAACAGACAGGCGGACCATTTCCATCTGACCGCCCCATAGAGATCATCGGGCAGTTTCATCTGCTTAGTGGAGCGGACACGGACCTGTCATCTGCCTGCTCAGTGGGGATCAGCAGAGAGATCCCCAGCTGAGCAGACGGATCCTCTTGACGGAGTCCGCCCCAAGGGGCCTAAGGGTAAATGTGACAACATGTATGTAACTCTTTTTGTTTTTCCTTTCTTAGGTGCAGATATTGCTGCAGTGGACAAGGAAGGGTTAACTGCACTGAGTTGGGCCTGCCTCAAGGGCCACAGAGCCGTGGTCCAGTGCCTCATAGAAAGAGGCTCCAGTATTGACCAGATGGACAGAAATGGACGCACACCTTTGGACTTGGCTGCCTTCTACGGAGACGCTGAAATTGTAAGTTGAACTGCTAAATATTTAAACAATGCAGATATGTAGAAAGGTTCACTTGATATATCATCCTTCCAGCAATGTTTAAGCAACCTTCTTGTGTCATAAACACAGGGCCGCTGCTACCGAAATTCATATCTAATCTTCTATTTACACAGTGTACGGCTGCCAGCCGCTATGTTCCTGCTGTAATAGGTCCCATGGCATGCTCGATGCGCGCTGTGCATTAGAAAGAGGCCTCCCCTTCCCGTGTGTTTGTAGAGCGCAGGATAAGTAGTCTTCTCTTCATGGAAGTTTATCTTTGCTGGCCAGTGATGGGGGAGCAGCAGATACTATGCAGAAGACCAAATTCCCTCTGCTGACATCACACATCCAAAGCTCCGAGTAATCAGGACAGTGTTAAGCCCTTCGCTGTTGTTGGCACGAACAGGTGATAAGGAGTGGAATTTTCATAAATCTAGACTAGAGATATTTCGCTTGCTGCGTGTTTTGCTGGATATTGGTCTTAATCTTTAATTTGATGCCAGCAAAAGACATCTTGGACAAATCCCAGGAACCCAGTAGCTGCAGGTCTTGAGAAAATTGCTGTTTACATCTGTTTGGGTTACTCTCTGCTTATTTTGCTTCCTGATTTTCTTTTTTGCCTTAAAGGGTCAGTCCACCAAAAATATATTTTAGCTTTGGGTGGATGGTGGTTGGTTGGCTGGAAATGTATGTTCTGCTAATTTTATTGACAGGTGATGTAAGGAGTGAGGTGATTCAGAATGTAGAGCAAAACTGTCTTCCGGTGTGGGCGCCATTCTTTGGATGCAAAGTCCTCACATGAGCCACTTTTTAGTAGACCCTGGCATAATGCAGAGTGCAGGAACCATGACGGTTGTATGAAAAGCCAATACTTTTTTTTTTTTGGCAAAAACTAACGCTGGGTTTCCACTATTACAAATTGGAATGCGGATTTCCCCGCACGCAATTCACATGACAGGAGACTGTGACTGGCTCTCAATGGAGCCGGTTCACACATCTCCGTGGTGGCCGTGGAGTGAATTGCACAGAAGTCCTTTGCGTTTTTGGCTCAGTTTCAGGTCCGAATTCAGGCAAAAAATCGAGCCTGATTTGTCCCTGAAACAGAGAACAGGAATGCACCGGACCCCTGCTGTGAGCCACACCCAGTGTGAATCTCAGAGACACATCAAGAGGAGATCTCTCCAAAGTAAGGGTATGTTCTCCTTAAAAAGTTGTCACCATAATCGGAATCCCCATTGAAAGATTTCCTCGTATTCTTTTCCTGTGATAACTCAAACATTTGGATTTTTCATCAGTTTCTATTACGAAGACTAAGGTCACCAGGAGAAACTAGAAACTGAGTGGCTGTATCTCCCCACCAGGGACACCGACAGCAGTAAAACCTGTCAGAAGGCCTAACACTTCCACTTTCTATCCAAAATAAGACGTTTTGGCTTTGCCTACACTTTTATTAAAGGTCTACTAAGAGTTGGGTATCTGCTATTCCTAAATGTCCAACTAACTCTATTTCTGTGTGGACATCCATTGACATTTTAAGATTGCTCTGTTTTTCATGAGCCTGAAGATAGAAATATATTTAATAATCATCCAAAATTAGGAATACCAAAGCTGTCACTCACTTTACAATCTGATTGTCCAATCTCCAAGTTTGCCTAATTAAGTATGGGTCACTTAGGTAGACCGTTACATTTGAATGAATTGTTTAGGTAGGCTCTGGCACTATAATAGTTGTTGGTAAACCTAAACGAAATGTCAGAGAGATTGAACAATCAGACTGTAATGTGTGTGACCATATAAACAGCATAGTGGCTAAGCAGTTAGCACTTCTGCCTAGCAGCACTTGGGTTGCCGGTTCGAATCCCAACCACTGCACTACCTGCCTGGAGTTTGTATGCTCTCCCTGTGTGAGTTTCCTCCCACAATACAAAGACATACTGGTAGGTTAATTGGCTCCTGTCTAAATTGGCTCTAGTATGTATATGTATGAATGTGAGTTAGGGACCTTAGATTGTGTTTGCTTCTTGAGGGCAGGGACTGATGTGAATTTTCATAACATATTGCCTGCCTAGATACATTAGAAGGGCATTGATTAATATGTGTGATGTTAGTCTTTTTCTGATGATCTTCCCCTCTGTATAGGTGCAGTATCTGGTCGATAATGGTGCTATGATTGAACATGTTGACTATAGTGGGATGCGTCCGCTTGATCGAGCCATAGGATGCCGAAATACAGCCGTAGTTGTGACTCTGCTTAGAAAAGGAGCCAAACTAGGTAATTCTTTCTGATTGTATCAGCGTTGCACAGAAACAAGACATTTTCAAGTCTATTCCATGTTATATGCAATTTAGTTCAATAACCTGAAGGTTCCTAAAGCCGGCCATACATGGATCGAAATGTGGCTGGTTCAGCAGGGACTAGCTGAAATTCGATCAATTTATGGGCAGGGAGGTTGTACAGAAGTTGATTTACTAATAAACTCCTTACAACCACCCTATTGAATTTTCCTTGCTCGATCAGTGCTGCAGGCTGTGGCTTGTGCTGCTTATCAGTGTATTCTGAAGGTGGGTAGTCTCCCTGTTGTCAGAATATAATAGCTCAGTGGGGAGGATTTCTCCATCCACTTCGAGTGTGTGGGTGGGGGAATTGAGTCAGTTTAGCCTGCTGGTTGAATGAAAAAAACCTCTTCCCCCAACCCTGGCTGGTGGTTGTGGGGTTCTGTGGGCAGTGGAGCCCCCAGACTTCAGCCTCCCCATGTGAATGAGGATGGGGTACATAGTACCACTACTTATTCACCCAATAAAGTGTAGTGCAAACACAGGAGGCAGTTTTTGACTAGTCCTTTATTTTAAAAAATCAAAAAATGCCCCCCAGTGTAGATCCACCATCAATCACAATGCCCTCTGCTACCGCCAACCTGAAGGAAAAAAAAATTGTGTGCAACGAAGGCTCCCATTATCTGACAAATCTTAAATAACTAAGGGGCAGGGCCACCCTATGATGTCCCGGGGTGACCCTGTCCCCTTGTGGCATTGATGATCGATCTACAGTGGGGGGGGGGGGGGGGGTTGGGACATTTTTTTTAACCACTTCAGCCCTGGAAGTTTCTACCCCCTTCCTGGCCAGGCCATTTTTGCAATACAGCACAGCGTTAGTTTAACTGACAATTGCGCAGTTGTGTATCGCTGTACCCAAAAAAAATTTGATGTCCTTTTTTTCCCCATAAATAGAGCTTTTCCTTTTGGTGGTATTTGATCGCCTCTGTGTTTTATATTTTTTGCACTTTAAACAAAAAAAGAGCGGCAATTTTGAAGACAAATTCTTCATCAATTTAGGTCAATATATATTCTGCTACATATTTTTGGTAATAAAAATCCCAATAAGCATATATTGATTGGTTTGCATTTTTAGTGACTAGCGGCGGAAATGATCATTTTTTTTTTTTTTTTTTTTTAGTTTCTTTGGATAGGGTATCAAACATCTGCGATATTGAAAACACGTTTGGTTAGTTATATACGAATAACCCTAAAAATAATGGTTTTTATACATCGTCTTATATATAACTGGATTTAACTACTTCTTAAACAGAAGTTTTAACGGCGAGAAAAAAACAAATTTCACGTTTTTTATATTTTGTGTCTCCGCTAGTTTATGGTGGTTTTCCTTTTCGAGATAAATACCCCTTTTTTTCCTGTAGTTTAAAAAAAACCCATGTCGCTATGTGTTGACGCGTTAACAGTCAATTTGATTGCGACACGACATAACGTTTTTACCGGACCGGTCCTTCCCCCATCTTTGAAGGTCCCGACTTCACCAATTTTTTTTACA
>BLSH010291174.1:66959-96771 GCA_018402905.1 Glandirana rugosa | reverse complement strand
TAGGTCAATATATATTCTGCTACATATTTTTGGTAATAAAAATCCCAATAAGCATATATTGATTGGTTTGCGCAAAAGTTATAGCGTCTACAAACTATGGGATAGATTGCTTTGATTTTTTTTTTTTTTTTTTTACTAGTAAAGGCGGCGATCAGTGATTTTTAGCGGAACTGCAAATCTGAAACCTAACAGATGCTTTTGATACTATTTGGGGACCGATTACTCTAATACAGTGATCAATGCTAAAAAAAATGCAATGTCACTGTATAAATGACACTGTCTGGGAAAGGGTTAACATCAGGGGCGATCAAAGGGTTAAGTGTGTCCCTAGGGGGTGCTTTCTAACTGTGGCGGGGGGTGCATTGACAGGGGGAAGACTGAGATCCATGTTTCTGCTTAGCAGAAATTCAAGATCTTTTTCCTTCTGGCGGAACAGCAATCTGCCTCTCCTCAGAACAATCGTCAGGTCCCGCTGATTGGCTCCAGCAGTCTCCAATCACAGCGGGAGCGAGTCTCTGGCGGCATGCGCGTCCCAGACCTTCTGCACGAAATCACGTACAGGTACGTGATTTCGCACAGGAGGCCCGCCCACCCTGCTGCAGTATATTGGCGTGGGGTGGTCTGAAATGGTTGATAAAAGACTTGTCAAAAACTGGTGTTGTGTTTTCAGTTACTTTTTACCCTTTTTTGATGAATGAGTAAGGGTACTACCTACCCCAAACTCATTCACATAGGGGATGGACTGGGACCTAGGGGCCCCAAACTTAAAGGGGGCTTCCAGATTCCGATAATCCCCCTGCCGCAGACCCCCACAACCACCGGCTATCAACAGGTGCTTTAGGGGGGGATTCATTAGATAACGGATGTGCACAATGAATGTAAAAACTGGAGTCCGGATCCGTTTTTCATCTGATTTACTAACAAAAAAAAATGTGAGTGAATGGATAAATAAAATGGAACGCCAGTGTGGAAAGGGGCCTAAGGGTGTCCAAGACTTTACTCATGAATTTACAAATGTTTTTATCAGAAGAAATAGGTCCTCTATATGTTTCAGATGTGTAGCTTGTCAGGTGTGCTTGAAAAGTTCTAACTTCCGACCTAAAGAAACGTATTAGTCACCCATTGTACAGCTGTATGTAAATATAGAAATGTGGTTGCAGACATTTTACAGTGAAATAATGATGTCTGATCACCATTTGTAATGACATTTAATGACACAAAGTGTCACCTGGAGGAAGTTGATGTAATTTTCCTGTCCTGCTGTCTTATTGTGTCAGACACATCTGTTCAATCTCGCTCTGAACTCAAGGAAGCGACAAACGCTATGCTGACACTTGATTTATAAGTAAAGTATTACTGAGGTCACGCTCACTACTCTCAGACTTTGGACTATTATTGTTTGTGTAGTTTAAATATATACCGCAATCAAAAATAGGAAACAATGTAAAATACATTGTATATATAGCAGCAAAGTCACTCTCTGATGTCAGCTCTGATAAATATCTGTCCATCCTTCAAAGCTTACTGTATAGGGGACCTTTAAATAAAACATCTCAGCAATAGTTTTCAAGCAATGCTGCCACCAAAATAGGAATAGTGAAAGATGTACCCCATGCAAAGAAGGTATTCTATACACATCTCTACTGCTGCCCGCACCGCCGACTGCTGATGTATTGAAGAGATGCATATAGAGTGAGGCTACTTTCACACTGGGACGAGAGACGTAAAATACCGCTAGTTTCAGCAGCGATTTTCCGCTGTTTTAGCGGCGCTATGGTGCTGCTATGCAGGCAGAAGCGTGTCGCTTTTAACCCCCACAAGGGGTTAAAAGTTCCGGCACTCTGCGCTTCGGAAGCGCTTGCCATTGATTTAAATGGCAGGGGGGGTGGAGGAGCGGTGTAATCAGCAGGCCCTTGCACTATATAGTTGAAGGTAAATCTAAAGGAAATTGAATATGTATGGCCAGACTATGCTGTTCAGAGTATTGATTCCAACCCATGGGAGAAAAAGGGACCATGTGAAATCAAGTACATATCCAAAATGACTGGTGTTCAGATGGAACTGCTGGCTGGTGAGGCTACATTTAGTTTTATACACCTCTATGGCAGCACCTTCCATACCAATCCGCCCATGTTGAGACAACAAATTTCCAGCAAGGGCTTGTATGTCAAACAGTCCTCTGCTATATTAAAGCTGTATCTCTTCGTTGTCATTATTTCAGTTGCGCAAATTACATTGTATGGAGAGTTGGAGATCTTTTTTTAACCCATTGATTGATTGAACTTTCTTCTTACAGGAAATGCAGCTTGGGCAATGGCAACTTCTAAACCAGACATCCTGATCATTCTCCTGCAAAAGTTAATGGATGAAGGCAATATCTTGTACAGGGTAAGTTCATTACCTTTTATTTTTCCCCCCATTTTGTGACCTACGTATTCATGCGTCATATGGGTTTCCCTATACATGTAAGAGTTGCAATATATTAAACATGGCTTTTCGCGAATTGCAGATATCCCTGGCAAAGAATGCCCAGACATTCACCACCTCTGTTTTAATTATTCAACATGCAAGCAGGCATTTTGTAGGTGGAGCCAGCATTCCTAAAAATGCAGTCACTTCATCAAAACCTCTTGAAAATCTACCCCGAATGCCCCTACTTAGTAAATCAAGCCACATTTGCTTAGTTTTTAGTCTTGGTTATGATAGGAAATACAACTTTGTCGAGGTTGTGTGAAAGTCTGTTATGGAGATTCCCCTTCCCTTTCTCTTCCTGTGCTACTCTGGGACAGGAAGAAACAGATAGCAATAAAAATCTTATGATCTGCAATCGTTCTAGACTCCACTAGAAAATGAAATATTGTTTAGTTTCTGTTCCCACTGACACTCTCAGAGGAATTAACAAAGAATAACAGAAGCACCATGCTTACAGCACTCTCCTAAACATAAAAAACAAGCAGAGCGTGCTTTACAAGAGTGGCACAAGCCGCTTCATTAATTAGGAGCACAGCTCTCTGTTCTACTCTGTCTGACCAATACAGCACAGAGAATGAGAGCTGGTGCTGCAAACTCCGATCTCTCTGCCCATCCCTGCTCTATAGTCAGCTCAGAGTGGGAGGGAGGAGGCTCTGCTTGTGTAGTGTAATCACTGCACGGGTAGAGCGATGGTTGTGAGCGGTCTTGTACATCAGGCCACACCTGGCGGGAATCTACGGTAGGTTTCAATATGGAAAACTACTGTATGTCTTCTGTTAATCAAGTGCAGACCTGTGCTAGTTTCTATTTCACCCTGAAATAGAGACTGAAACAGATGGACTTTAAACAGGTCTATCTGCATAGTTCACTGCTGACAGTTTGCTGTATCATTTTAATAGCACAGGAAGCTTAACGTGTTTGTAACCCTAAAAAAAAATTGCTACTGCCAATGTAATATGTTTGTGTTGTGCAATACCTGGTTGATCCTGCCTGTGCACCTGCTCCTAACAGTAAGCTGGCCATGCTAGCATGGCTGCCGATCCATGCTAACGTGGTCAGTTTACGCCCTGTGTCATGCTGCTGTTACAGGCATGCTTTCCTAGAACACAACACACCTAACAACTGCTTCAATTCCTCTGTCTGTCTTTGGGATAGGAACTAAGGAAACCTTTTCCCCAGTAGTGAGAGAAGTAGTAACCCTTCCCTACTTGGTCCAAAACGAGCAAAAATGTTGGTTGACATTCGGCCTTAAAGTGGTTAAGCCACTCTTAACATGTATGCACCATCAGCGCTGCCTCCTTTTGTAGTGTCCCCCTCTGTGTGTGATTTATTTAAAAAAATGCTGTAAATATCTCAGTTAAGAGCGGCGATCACATGATCAGCCAGCTCTCTCCTTTCCTCCTCTGACAGATGCAGCAGGAGAGGCTGAGATTCCCCTGCTGACGTCAGTCGGGAGGGGAGGAAGAGAGAGCCGGCCGGTCATGTGATCGCGAATCGCCACTCTTAAATGAGATATTTACAGAATTTTTTAATTAAATCTCACACAGAGGGGGACACTACAATAGGAGACAGTGCTGATGATGCATACATGTTAGATTTATGCAATCAGAAGGGGAGGGGGCACTGTCACAAGCTTACAGGCAGAGAGGGGAGGGGGAGGAGGACACAGGAGCAGAGAGCAGGCAGCGGATGATGGAGGCACGTGAACTGACCAGTGTCAGGGCTTAGCAGGGGGGAGGGTGGAAACTGTCAGGATCAGCCAGGTTTTCTAGGTTTTACAGGGGGCCAAATGACACAGCACAAGCACTGTGTCATATAACATGCTTTAAAGGAGCAGGATCCATTTTTTCTTTTTTTGGGTTAACAAACGCTTTAAACACAGGCAGCCACTGTAGAGACATGTATAGACTGTGGATCATTCGGCCACACATAGGTTTTGCCCAAGTCAAGCGTTCCAGGTTGCATTTTGGTCCAGTTTCGAAAATGTTACCTCTGCTTCACTGATTGTTGATCTTTTTCCTATAGAAGGGGAAGATGAAAGAGGCTGCGCAGAGGTACCAGTATGCTCTCAGGAAGTTTCCCCGGGAGGGCTTTGGAGAAGAAATGAAAGCTTTTAATGAGCTGCGTGTTTCCCTCTACTTGAACTTATCAAGATGCCGCCGAAAAACAAATGTGAGTAGGGTACACAGCAGGTTTCCCAAAGAAAGGTTTATGTTTATGTCCTGCCTACCCACGCCATTTATTGCAACCAAATGTCATGTACTTAAGGGTATGGGGGAGCATGTGACTGCCTCCCCTTCCAAATATAGAATACACCAAGCATTGCCATACAGGGGTGGGGGACAAAAAAAATAGTCCTTTGTAAGCTCCAACACTGAGCTTATACACGGTTCTTTTCTGAAAGGTCTCTGAAAGACCAATTGGGTGACAGAGGAGCGTGGCAAATGTGATAACAGGAGAGGTTGGGCTATCGATGGAGTGTCCGTTTACCCTGAGTGGGCAAAGCAGTGGATTTACTTTAAGTATGTTGGCGCTGCTAATCTGAAAAATGTATCCATACACTAATATCATGGGTTAAGACCAATTCTCATGCTATTTAATCTGTTTCAGATTTGTCCATCCACGGTGATGGGGAGACCTGATCATCCTAAACATTTGGCTCCTAAGCTGAACTTACAGGTCATAAGGTTACAGGTTACATGGTCAGTGGTTGTACAAGACAGCGTGTATACATGTAATGCAGCTATCATCACGCAGCATTCATCATTGGCTGTTTGATATCCAAGAGGATATCTGTTGGGGACAGTCCAATACATCTGCACAGACAGCAATTAATTTGGGAATAACCCCTAATACCAGTAAACCCACCATGTCTTTATATTAAGCGGGGGCTGTACTAATAGAGCTCTCCCCCTGGAAGGGCTGGTGAAGGTCATGTTGCTTGTTTTTCAGGTGGATGTAGGTACAGACCCTCCTCGTTCACAAGATCCTTCACCTAGTGTTTGTGGTATGAAAGGGCCTCAGGTACGGTATCCTGGTGCCCCAATATTTGCTACTTGCCGTGTTGGATTTGACAATTGCAGTGACGTACTTCTAACTATTACTGCACTAATATGTGTTTATTGCTCATAATATCAGAATAACATTGCCTGGCAATGAAAGTGTTTGGACCCAGAATGAGAAGTAAAGTCTTTACTGTCAAGTTATATTATCATCTCTCCCTCTGTATAGGACTTTGGCATGGCTGAAGAACTTGCAACCAAGGCGCTAGAGCTGAAACCAAAGTGCTATGAAGCTTATTACGCCCGGGCAAGAGCTAAGAGGAACAGCAGGTAAAGCAACTTTCCTCGTTTAGAGTGAAACTCCAGTTCTCTTCATGTAAACTATATTCATTGCAGGGATATTAGATTTTTACATACAGTACTGTTTTGGACATATTGATGTGAGCAGAGCTTTTATCAAACTTCGCTATCACCACCTGATCACTTTGGCATTCGGCTAGGCTTGTGTGTGGTTTTTCTTTGTTTTGGCAGCAAAAAAAATAATCAAAAAGTACTTTTCATCAGTTAAATGTTATTGTATGTTTATGTAGTCTCTGTAATTTTGAACAATTATCTAAATAGAAACAAGTTAAAAGTGAATGGAACTGAATGATGGCAGCAGACCCTTCTTCGTTCGATCTATTCTGCTTTCATCAGGAAAATCTGCACTCCTCTCTTGATGGGAATTGTAGAAGAAAAGGTCTAATTGTACAAATGACTCCCTTGTGTCTTTATATCAATGATTAATGTGTTATTGTGTTCATTTTACACAGGCAGTTTGTTGCTGCTCTTGCTGATCTAAACGAGGCTCTGAAATTGTGCCCCAACAACCTGGAAATAAAGCGTCTTCTGGCCCGTGTAGAAGAGGAGTTCAAACAGCATCAAAAGAGCCAACAGCAGAAACAGAACCAGCCTCTTCCTCCCCCAAGCAACGACTCTGACCAAGAGGATGAAGCTGTGGAAGAAACAATGGACAATCATCTGAGCCTTGAGGAGATCCAAGAGGATGACAGTCCCTCTTCAGACAAGCTCCCAGCAAACTCAAAGCCACTGGAAGTACCAAACAACCACAGAGCCACGGAATATATTAACCAGAAACTCCACTCTGAATCATCTGAGGAACATACAGGGAAAAACATATGCCTGCAACAAGCGCTGGTGCAAAGGCCAACAAAGCAAGCACAGATAGTTAAGACCAACCAGCATATGAATTCCTTGCAATCTCTGTCCAGGTCTGCCAATAGTTTTTCTGCCCTGAAAACCCAAGCAGCTTCTACTTTAGCACCTCCAAGCCCTCTTCCTCTGAGACCATCATCTAACCAAGCCAGTATGAGAGGTCCAAATGTAGATGGGACACATCCTGTATCTTCTGGAGGTCATGGTCCTGCTTACACAGAAAAGGTTTCATCAGGACTTGTCATCCATAGGCAGCCCAGTGAGATTGTGCAGTCATATAAGGCTTCAGGTTCCTTTGTTTCTAAAACAGCAGAAAGGTTAGTGGGGTTTTCTGCACCCGAAAAACCAATAGCAGTAACAGAAAGCAAAAGAATAGCATCCCAGAGTTTGACCTCAAGCAGTAGCTTTTCTGAAGGTGTTAAAGGGCCTGATGTGCGCAGTAAAGAAAATAAGCCCAACCAAATTGTAAGCGCATCAGCTGACCAGAGGCCACGAAACATACCCTTCATGGGGATCATGGACAAAACTGCCAGGTCCTTGCAGCAGACCGTTCAGTCTGCCCGGAGCTGGCAAAACCAAACAGACTTAAACCCCAATCCTCCTAGCACTGGGTCATCTGCAGGTTTTGAGAAGTTCACTCCTAGGCAGGCAACCAGCTACAGAAATCAAAATAAGACCATGCCGAACGTATATGGAGGGAATACTCATAATGGAGTGTACTCAAAGGACTTTGAGGATGGCAAGTGTCAGACGTCCAGCATCTCTCAAGATTCCAAGGCTGTTGCCCAGTCATACCAAGAGGCAATGTTGAGGTCACAATCTATTTTGGCAAAAGACTCCAATTTAGGCTCAATGTCCTCTACAAAACCAAAGCGATCATTCATAGAGTCAAATGTGTAAGAAGCACAATTTTTTGGGGGCTTTTTTGTTTGTTTTCCAAAACTATTACTAGAGCACTAAAGGTCATGTTGCTTTTTGGAGACCACTCTCACTTTATCTTTCATTGGTTCCTGGGACCTACAAATGTTTACTTCACTTCACTGTTAAATCTCCAAGGATTCTGGATTTCTTGGCAGTAAAACTTTTTCATCTTTAAACAGTCTGGAATGTAAACTAGTTTATAATCATTATGTGAGGTATTTTAGCTTCTTTACAAACCTTTCAACTATAACCACGGCTGGGTTTCCAGAAAGCAAAGTTATAATGGATATAGATTTGGTGACATGTGGAAGCGAGAAAAAGCCAAAGGCTGCTGGTCAGTACCTGTTGATACTTCTGGATTACAGTGACTCATTTGGAATTATTCATAGAACATTTCCATAGGAAACTGATCTATTGATGCAGAACCTATGCACTAGATTCCTCATTTGGGTCTTTCACTGCCTGGTGCAGATAAGGAACTCCCAGTAACCCTAGAGGACTCTTCATGTATTCGTTCTTTGGGACAGTACCAACAGACGTTACTATATGTACAAAGGAAAACACAGCTCTGCGTTTTGTTTGCAAAGATCCCACATCTTCCTCTTTATTAGGAGAATCTGTGGGCAACATGTACCAACATTCACAGATCTTTATGTACTTTAGCATGATTTTATCCACAGTCAAAACAAGTCAAGCAAGCATTTACCTGGTTTGCAGTATGTTCCACAGCTTCATTTTAAAAACTGGTGTATCAAAAAAAGTAATGCAGTACACGGCCATGAGTCACCTTTTTGTGTGTGCCAGTCTTGAATTTAGTCCTAGGTCTTCCTCAGGAACACAGCATGTGCAGTGGATGATGGCGCGGTTGAATGTAAATAATGGGACATGCAGTCTGCCAGAGTCCTTCATAACTGGAATGTCAGTGTTATAAAATATTACAGTGGTGCCTTTAAAAAAATCATTTTATCTGCATAGCCATGTAAAATGATTTTATTGTTAGAAATGTTTCTTTGGTGTTTAGCTGGTGCCTTATGCTATGACTGGGAATGTAGGATGGGGATAACCCTAAATTCAGTAGATGAATATCCAAAGAGTGATCAATGGGTTACCATGATAACTGAAAATTGGATCCTCTATGTACTAACACAGATGGGAATATTCTTCAGTTTAATTATAACACCATTCTAAATATATGGCGGGATATTTAAATGGAATTTATGAGGATAGAAAAGCTGATCAGCTCTATCATCATTGTACTGGCTTCAGGCTGAACTTCAACAGCAAGCTGCAAAGAACTGCTTTACCTACCAAATGATCTGTAATTCAGCCAGTCTTGTAGTCCAGCCCCCAGAGCCAGGACCCCACATTTGTTCCCTGCAGATATGCAATAACACATCATCCCCTCCCCTCCCATTCTGCTGACTGGGTGATTGAGCATTACCACACTCTTCAGCTCTTTTCTCCTGTTGGCAAACTCCCTTTGTTAGATTGACTGCACTGTGAATCTGATTTGCTCACAATTCTCACCCCCCCCCCCCCAGTCTGAATCCTGTTGTGCAGTGGATTACAAAAAAAAAAATATTTAACAACCAATTCAGGTAGATTGTGTCTTGAAAGATTCCCATCATTGGTAGATAAATAAATATATAATAGTCCATGACTGCCACACTCCACAACTTCAAAGCTTACATCCTTTATTTCAGAGAAGTATTCATCTTGTACAACGATGATAAGTGTCTCTCAAGCAAGCTTTTGGACCACCTTCTTAATCAACCAAGGAACACCACATATTCTAAAGCAGTGGTCTCCAAACTGTAGCCTGGGGGCCAGATGCTGCCGTTTGCTTGCCTTTATCCGGCCCTTGGACACCAACAATGGGACATCATTCCTCCCACTGACACCAATGATGGGGCACTATTCCTTCCCCTGATATCAGTGATTGACACTATTCCTCCTCCTAATACAAGGGACTATTCCTCCCACTGACACCAACAAAGGGTCCCCATTCCTCCCACCGACACTAATGATTGGGCACTGTTCCTTCTCCCGATACCAAAAATTGGCACTATTTTTCCCACTAATACCAATGATGATGCATCGTATATACTCCCATTGACGCCAAAGCATTTTCTACTTGCAATGGCCACATTCTGGCCCCCAGAGAATCTGAAGAACAGCAAACTGTTCCTGTGTTTAGAAAGTTTGGAGACCCCTGTTCTAAAGAATCACATCTCCATTTGAATCATCAAACCATATAGGAACCACATGCAATATAATTAACTCTCATCCCAATAATCCCTATTAGGTACATCCTAAGATTATATATATATACACACACACACACACACACTCTCAAACAGAGGTCCAATTTTCATGTTGCATGCAAACCCATTTAAATCTGCCATAGGCTGCCTTCAGCACATAGGGGGCTGGTTGGTTATGGGATTTACAATGTTCTGGCAACAAAAATGCTTGCAGTCTAAAGAAGAATGATGCAATAATTGAATAATTATATTGATGCTAGGGATGATTGTTCAGTATCCAGAGGGTTACTCACCCTGCTCATCACTAGGGTGCCTTAGAGGCTGTAAATACTTAGTTCAGCTGCTCTGACAAGCAGCTCAATAGGGGAGGGGAAGTGGGTGTGGCCTATTTGTTAAGGAGGAGTTGTGTTGGGGGGCTGTACAGGACGTATATTTACATACACTATTCCCTTGGCTCAATATAATTATATTTTTGAGTGTTTTTTGGATGGTTTTGAGCATTGTTTTATCCTTTGTACTGCTGCGTTAGCCAGCAAAAGGGTTATTAAGGTAAATGTAGATCTTATATAGCTATGTATATTTTACAGGAATATCCTAATCGGTTATATTTTATACAGGGGAGTCACGTTAGGTAATCTGTAACATAATTTATGTGCATTTTCTATAAAATAATCAGACTTCATTTTCTCTTGTACATATTGTATAACCTTATTGTTATTTTAAAGGAAAGTGTTGTATTAATAGACAAATAAGCCATGCCCCACCCCAGGCCCTGCTTATTAATATAACATAACCAGGGCTCAGAGGAAGTGTACACTGACCGAGTATCCATAGCACCAGGAGCCAACATCTGCTTTGATTTAGGGCCTGTGCTCTGCAGCTCCATAAGCTGTAATGGGCGCCATCCATGCTATTACATATATGGCGTCAGGGGCCACCACTGCAGCAAAGGGTGCACCTGAGGTCTGTGTGTTTTTCGGGGCATGATAGATTTCTCTTTTAATACTCAACTTCTTTAAGAACTCATACTTAGCCGTATATATAGCATGCATTTTTAGGCTTCAACAATGCTGTTGTTTGCACTGAGCTAATATACGAATATGGCAAATATCCATTCTGGCAGTTATCGCACTTTACTCTTGTTTTGTATAAACAAACACCTCTAAGGTGCTATTCTAGGAAAGAATTGTATATGGGCAAAGAAATGGTACCATAAGACTTCATGAGATGTATAGGGGGGAACTGCTTATATATTTTGGAATGTGACTATAATAGTGGCCTAGTCCTGGTGGGGGAACCTTTTTTTTTGGATTGGCTCAGTGAGGACATTCTCTCCCCCATCATTAGACAGTATGGTTATCTTATGAATACCAATTCACCCAAACAAAATGGTTGCCTTCACGGTGCTTAGGTGACTGGTTCTCTTTAAGAGGACTCTATTTATATGTTCTTGTTTCTTAGCTGTTCAGCATTACAGTTTTGGGGTAAACCGAAATTTCTTTGCATTCTTTGGCAACTGTTTCAAAACTTTATTTTCTGTATATACACAAACATTTAGGTTTCCTGGCAACTATAAGGCCCCGTTCAGACCTTGCAATTTTTAAAGCACCATTTCCATGTGGA
Source organism: Glandirana rugosa (assembly GCA_018402905.1). NCBI lineage: Eukaryota > Metazoa > Chordata > Amphibia > Anura > Ranidae > Glandirana > Glandirana rugosa. The sequence goes on along the minus strand of BLSH010291174.1, from coordinate 85,274 downwards.
AATATGTGTTGCTCATAGGGCAACCCATTTAATGGGCCACCCTTTGCACATTTGTCACCCAAAAGGAGCTCAATCTTAGCAGAATTGCACCACGTTTGGGGTGCAATTGAGGATGTCACCCAAATGCTCATTGTGCGTTCTGCCATAAATTGCAAACATGGGCAGAATTGTGGTGATTCTGCCCATGATTTCAAATCGCCTTATGTGAACGGGGCCTAATATACTTGTAATGTGTCAGGTCTGTGTAAAAAAAATAAAATATTAACAAGACATTCACAGATATGTTATGTCCCAATATAGCTTATTTATTTTTACAACTTGTTATCTTCATATGGCTGTAGCTATCTTTTTTTTGCACATCTACTGTACTTCCATAAGGAATTAAAAAACATTTTATAGACTGATGTGTTTGTATTAAATTCTTAGAAGTAGTCAAAGTCCGTAGAAGACCTTAACACAACAACTTCCAGTGCTGGTTTGACCCTCTCCTAAACTAGTAGAGCTGATATACTGAAGGAGTAGAGCATGTTCACTTAAGGGCTTGTTCACATGTGTGTCAATAGCCTGTGTTTATGGGGCAGTTTGGCCTGTTTTACACAGGCTTCAATTGGCTTGTACAAGAGCAGCGTGAAAAGCAAGATATAACAAAGCATTTGCAGAGCTTTCAGATTTGAAGTTTTAAACTACCATTCAGCTCCAGTTAATGTTGAACACAGATCCTAATGGGAGTGCTGATTGCCACTTTAAGCAAAGCTGCCAGAAGGCTTCAGCACTTCTTGAAAGCCTGCTAGCAGCTTGCTTAACTACTTCAATATTGGGCACTTTCACCCCATTACTGCCCAGGCCAATTTTCAGCGCTGTCGCATTTTGAATGACAATTGTACGGTCTTGCAACACTGCACCCAAACAAAATTTTTATCATTTGTTTCCCACAAATAGAGCTTTCTTTTGGTGGTATTTGATAACCACTGGGTTTTTTATTTGTTCATAAACAAATAAAGACTGAAAATTTTGAAAAAAAGTTTTTCTTCATTTCTGTTATAAAATTTTGTAAATAAGTATGTTTTCTCCTTCACTGACGAGCACTGATACGGCGGGTTTGATGAGATGGCACTGATGGACACTCAGTGGCACTAATGGGAGGCACTGACAGACGTCCCTCGGGAGCAGGGGTTGGCATCCTTGATGGGTCTGCACTGATAATCAATGCGCTGATTATTAGCACAGACCCCCCCCCCCCCTCAACAGAGCTGCTGATTGGCTCTCCTCTACTCGTGCCTTGTCAGCGCGAATAGAGGAAAAGTCAATAAACGGCTTTTACTGGTTATATCTCTTTACCTAGATCAGAGATGGGTGCCCTCGTAGCTTATCCTGCTGGACGTCATATGACGCCCAGTCAGGATAATGAAAACACCCTGCAGCCATCATTCTGCATATGCGGGGGAGGTGGTTAAAGTGCCATTCGGCACTCATATTCGGATCTGTGTTCAATGTGGCATGGGGGTCTTTAGCTCTTGTGGTAGGTGCGTTCTCAGTGAGTTTGTGACAGCCAGGATCTCTGTTTGAGGGCATGATAGCCCATGTTTATAAAAAATAAAGTTCAAAACAAAAGGGTTCCCCTCGCAGGGGGTTGTCACCATCAATGTTCAGCAAACATAAGCTCAGCCTCCTGGCTAAAAGGAACAGTAGCCCATCTGGCTATTGAGCGAGCTGCTGCGGCGTCCTCCTTGCAGATGTGGTCCTAAGACTGAGAGACAGGTAGTCTCCAGGGATCCAAGACTGCAGGAGACTGTGTGTGACACCAAAGCCTTGACCTGACTGCCCCTATCAGGCCCCCACCCAGCTGGGCAATCCGTGTACTGGCTAAAGCAAAATCCTGGACCCAGGACTGGGGATTTCATCCCACCCAGATCTCTAAGAGATCCCTGGGCTTCACATCCCAAAGTGGACTTTAAAGCGGAGGTCCGGGCTAAAAAAAAAAATTAAAAGTCAGCAGCTACACATACAGTAGCTGCTGACTTTTAATATTAGGACACTTACCTGTCCTGGAGTCCAGCGATGTCGGCACCCGCCGCCGATCTTCGGATCGGGGGACGGGTGCAGCCGCTTCCATCGCGGGTAAGGGAACCCGGACGTGTAAGCAGTACAGCTTCACGCCGGGCACCTTACCGCGCATGCGCGAGCTCTGCCACGCTCTGCTACTGGCCAGGCGGCCAGTAGCAGAGCGAGCAGGGAGGAGGGAGCCGGCTTCTGACGTCATCTGCCGCGTCCGCCGGCCAGAACTCCCGGAAGTGTGGAAAAGGACACCTGTCTAAAGACAGGTGTCCTCTTCCCCCTCCCCCCCGAAAGGTGCCAAATGTGACACCTGAGGGGGGGAGGAATCCAACCAGCGGGAGTTCCACTTTAGGGTGGAACTCCGCTTTAAGCAGTGAGGAAACTGAAAGGCCAGTTTCCTCCCAAGTAAGCAAGTCATCCGCCGTGTTGAGAATCCTGGGCCTCCCTTTCACCTAGACACTGGTAGGGCAAGGCTCTGCCACATCAACATTTACAAAATGGAGCTAAATGATACTTTAATCGCTTCAACAAAGCTTGCTGAAATCTCTGCAAATGGTTTGTCATAGCTTGCTGTTCACACTGCTCTTATACAAGCTGAAGCCAGTGTGAAACAGGCCTTATTCAGCATTTTTAAAGCCTCATAACTGCCCTTCAACATCTGGCATGAATATTATTATATTGGCACCACACCGTGCTGTACACACAGGAGCACGTGTTATGTTAAAAATTAAGCAGCATGTCAACTGAGAAAACAGGGTGCAGCCCTGAAACGCATAGTGCCTTGCTATCTTTAGTGAATGTTGATGTGATATAATCTCTCTGTCCTATGCTTAAATCCAGGCCAGAGCCCAAAATGGTCAGCTTATACTTGTTGACTATTGTACAGTACCTTTGTCATTTACAGTTAAACATTAGTATAATATGGGCACTGTTAACTATCTTACCTTTAGTGCTGTTCCCACCAGAATTGCGCTGCCATTTCAGCCCTTTCATTTGAATGGGCTGAAATGCACTGGATCGCAACAAAAGTAGTGTATATGCTTTTAAAAACACAGGTGTAACCAGATTGAATGCTAATGCGGTATCAGGTGCAGGCAACTGCACTGTATTTGCTATGCTATCTGCATTTGGGATATCATATCGGTAATTACCTTGACGTCTGCAGAAAATCATGCAACCAGTGCATTTTGAACACAGTGTGGGAAATGCCTAGGGCATTAAAGATCCTTCCCTTAGCACAGAGCGCTGCATTGTGAAAGATGAGGGGGTGACTACTAGGGGTCAATATTCACATTTTTCAAATTATCGGTATCTGTCAGAAACATTCCGATATTGGTCAGACCGCCTCCCCCTCCGGCACTTGCTGCAGTCTCTGTCAGCGGTGCAGCAGATGACCTCTCTCACTGCCAACCTCGCATCACAGCTGTTCTGCCCCTATAGCAGGGCCGTGAAGGCTGCTCTTGCCAGAGCTGCGGCCGAGCAGAGAGACAGTTACGTCAACCTACCCAGATCTCCCGCCGGCATGTGGAAATTTACCCGTTTGGACGCTGCTGGGGAGAGGCTGCAGCGTCCAAGCTGCATATGGGTGGCAGTGATTTACAACAAGCTGCATATGGGTGGCAGGTGACAGTGATTTACAGAATATCAACGCCTGAAGGACATCCAAAAAAAATCGGTACCAGCCCTGAAAAGAAAAACGATATTAGTCGACCCCTAGTGACTACTATCATGGCAAAATCAAGCTTCAGCATTGTGTGTGATACATTCTTCACAGCAGATAGAAAGTTTATCCCATTGATAACAATTGTGCTTTAAAGTTCTAGAGAAACAAAAGCAGGGTGCAGAAATGAGTAAATCATAAAAGGATCACTTTATTTGTAAAGAGTAGATTTCCATCTAAAAAGCTCTACTCCAGCGATGTCTACAGCTGTACCTTATGCCACTGACAGGAGCCCAGACGGCATCAGATTAGTGCGCCGGCTACTATGCATTTAAGTAAGTAAAGTAATAGAGCTTGTAGGATGCATAAAACATTACAGATGTACAACTGAACATGCAAAACTTGAAAAAATATTTTATCAAGAATAGAACATTTTTTTTTTTTTTTTAACATAGGCACATAAATCTTTTCTATATACAGCATTTGTATCTACACAGTGCAGGGTATTTACTACACATCTGACATGGTTAGCTCTATGCTATTACATGTTTGTAAAGAAGGCTAGGAACATTATTATCGTCATCATAAATAAGGCACTAACACTTCACAAACGTATTATCTTCAGGAGCTGTAGCTTGTTCCCCTTGGGATTTGGTTCTTGTGCAAATTGAAGTACAAATCCACTGGAATAATAGCGACATTCCTGATGTCCGCTATAGTTTTCTGCTCCAAAACCTTGAAAAAAAAAAAAAAAAAAACACTGCAATTTCAGAAAACCATCAGCCTTCTAAAGGGTAAATTAATCAAGCTTTAACACAAGGGTGACATTCTCTATCTTATCCATGTGACTTTAATTTTCAAATCTCATTCTCCGCTGGATGAAAGTAACTCTCCTGCGCTCAGGTGTTATGCTCAAGGGAAGGAAATGTATATCTCTTAATCCTTTTTACCCACACCTAGAGTCTTGCTGCCCTCTCAGGACCATGGGTATCCAAAAGTGCTAGAAAACAAGAGAAGGGCGCACCAGCCTGGTGCAATTCCATTATAAACATTAATTAAAGAATAAAAAGTGACACATAAACTACTCACAACCTTCTGGTCTCCTTGCAAGTTTGGAGTATTCCCGCAGTCCTAGAGGCATTTAGGTCATATTGTGCTTTTGACATGCGTATATACCACCTACATTTCAGTATAATGTGTCACTTTTTATTATTTAATAAAGGTTTATAATAGACCTGCACTAGGCCTGATGAAAATAACTCACATTTAAAAAAACAAAAGTATACTTACCCTTGCATGTTTGCATTGTTAAAAGCCAAATTCACACTTCTATTCCGAAAATAGCCTATGCAGTTAAAAAATAAAAAAAAAAACTTTGCAGCTTTGTAAACTGTTCATGTTTTTTTTTTTTTTTTTCTTCATACCTTTAGGCCATTTGAGCCCCCAGAAGCCTGGCCGAAAAACTCCCAACAATATCCCATGTCCTGCTTTGTTGCTAGGATGTAGAAACTGTTGGACACTGGCTCTCGGCATTACAGGAGCCCACACCAAAATTTAGTTTTTTTTGCCTCCTAGCAATGATGCAGTACATGATTATTGCTAACATTTTTTTGGCCAGGCTTCTGGGGAGGCCTAAATGGGCCACATGTATGTCAATGTATTAATGAACATTTTACAAAAATGCAGTGTTTTTTTGGTTTTTTTTTTTTTTTTTAATACCGGCTGAGGCCATTTAACTGCATAAGCCAGGGATATGCAATTAGTGGACCTCCAGATGTTGCAGAACTACAAGTCCCATGAGGCATAGCAAGACAAGCATCATACCCAGAGGCATGATGGGTAGTTTTGCAACAGCTGGAGGTCCGCTAATTGCATGTAAAAGAAAAAACACACGTAGACATCCTTCAGTCAGAGCATTACTGCCTATCCATGTTAAGGCAAGGTAGACTACCAAAGCACATTTAAAAGAAAAAAAAAAAAAAAAAAGGGAACCTTTTTCATGCTTGCACAAGGCCATCACCTTTTTCTAAGAGCTTCTCTTTGACCGCTTCACTGCAACCATATGTTTAAAACATTGGGTTAATAGGTGTAGTTTCCAGAGTGCCGTTTAACCAAAAAAAACAAACGGCGGGGGTGCATTTTTAAAGTGTAATGTATTTATTTGTTAAAGTTTAATAAGCTTTATTTCTGATTTTAAAAAAAATGGCACCCAGGGTACTTCTACACTAGCTCAATGCATGCAGAATGACAGTGATCGCTCTGTCGGAAAGCACAGATCAGACATAATGCAGAGAAATGTCTGCATTTGGGATCGATTTTCAATCACAAACACTTCCAGTAAAATACTCTTTTTAAACATTCTTCCCTTTCTTAGTAAATCAATGGTTATTGACAGACAGATGCCTCCGCTTTTCTGCACTATTTACATCCACACATAAGGTAATGCCAGTAACTTACTGATATAGAAATTAAGTTGTCCCTTGCTTGTCTTTCTGGTCAGGCCTTGTCTCTAGCCAGCGGTTAAGTGCCATTTTTAGTGTTCGGTTAGGGGTCAGAAGAAGGTTCTCTAGTGGAAGATTGGTCATAGGACTTGTCCTCCTTGTACTAATCCAGCTTTCAATCGCACTTCTCTCATAAGAATAACCATCTACGTAGAATTAAAAAAAAAAAAAAAAAAAGCACATTTTTATCGGGCACCACAGGACTAATTTATAAGTCTGGATAAAAGTGGCTTCATTGCCAATTCCAAGCAACACCCTTGTTTGGATCTGATGTTCATTGCAACCAGCAAGCAAACTAATGCTCTTCAAGCTTTATTTCATGTCATTTTTGTTCCTTTAGTACAGTACAGCAGCTTCCTTCAGGTGATTTGACAATTTGCCAATCTCTCTCACCCAATGCCAACAGGCCCACATAAGTGGCCAGGAAGGGTTGGGTAGAACACAGAGAGCAGCGTGCAGCACCCGCTTCCGAAACTCATCTGAAGAGGCCTGAAACCTCCTCCTCGAACTTAAATGTGTGAACAGAGAACCAAGTAGCAGCCTTGTAAGGGCAGTGTCATGCGGCCGTTCTGTCAGCGGGCTCCATTTAGCTCAGTGGGGATCGCTCCACTGATCCCTGCTGAGCCGACAGATCCATCTCCGCTCTCTATACAGAGACTGATCCGTCAGAGCCCACGCGCTCTCCACTATGGCAAAGCAGATGACAACAGATCCGTCTATCCGTTGTCATCCGCTCCAATGACGGATGGAAAAATGGGGTTCCCAGCCGTCAGACTTTACGGGTCTGGAGAACGACAGGAGTCAGGAGACTTGTCTCTGCTGACATCCATCGCTCCACAGGGGTGCATGGATGGTCTGTTCTGGTCCGCCTGAAAAAACAGATAGGCAGTCCTGAACAGAACATCCATGTGAAAAGTTCCTTAGTCTGAGAAACAGTGGGGCTGGTTTACTAAAATTGATGAGTGCATAAATCTGGTTCAGCTCTGCATAGAAACCAATCAAGCTTTGACAAAAAAAACTGGAAGCTAATTGAACAAGCTGAAGGTAAAAGCTGATTTGCTGCCATGCAGCGCTGCTCCATATTTTGCACTTTCCAGTTTTAGTAAATCAATCCAAGTGCTTCTTGGGCTTTTCAGGAACAAGCTTCTATTAGACCTGGTGGAATTTGCCTTAACAGGGAAGGGAGAACCCTATCCTTTTAGACTATAGGTTTGAATAATCCACCTAGCAATGGGGGAGCAAGGACCCTCTAATGGAACAAAAAGGGAAGCTAATTGCCTAAAAAAAAAAATGCCTGTAGCCAGATATGTTTTGTGCTGTTAAAGCCTATTAAGACTGGAGAGAAGATTCCCTGGTATGTTTCAGAGCCAGGACACAGAGGGAAGAATTAAACTGATCTGATAGTGTCACCACAAAGGCCCACATTGGGTGCTCTCACAACCAAGGGGTCCAGCATTGAAGGAACAACCAAATCAACCTGAATTCTAAGATGTTGATGGGAAGACAGACCTCCTCCAACAACCAAGTTTCTGTACCGAGAAGGCACCCAGGACACCTTCTCCCCGATAGACTCAATTCATCTATCCTCCAAAGACTTGATAGATGCTAGAGTTTTCCCATGTGCAGCCCATGGATATGAACGAGAAAAATCCTAACATGTATAACCAGCTTTACATTTTGGTGAAAACCAGCAGAGGTTTTTTGCACTACACTGCTCTGAAAAAACGGTGGTCTCTACACTAAGGGCCCCTTTACACCAATATTTGAATAGAACTTCAAAGCACTAAAATAGCAATGTAAATGTTCAAATCTACAAATTGAGACTTCTCTTTTAAAGTCCTGGCTCTAGCCCTGAGCCTGCGGAAAGATCTATTGTGATAGGTGGCTTCTATGACCTAGAACAGTGCTTCTCAACCAGGGTTCCACCATGGTCCATCATTCGTCCCAAGCAGGTGAATGGTAGATTGCATCCCCCTCACATCTAACAGACTGCAGAAGAAAACAATTGACATCACTGTCCTGTGCCAATTCTCCCCTCGCCCGTCCATCCCAGGTGCCTGTGTGCAACATCACTCGGGAGGGACGAGAGAGGAGGAAATCCCTCCTGGATCCCCTGTGCTCCTGCTTTTCTTACATTTGACCCAAAATTGAGCATCTGTGCAAAAAATGCAAGCACAAGTTTTACATTAACCACTTCAACCCAGGAGCCCTTTTTTACATTTGTTGTATGCAAGTTAACCACTTCAATACAGGACGTTTATATCCCCTTCCTGCCCAGACCAATTTTCAGCTTTCAGCGCTCTCACCATTTGAATGACAATTACTCTCTCATGCTACACTGCACCCAAACAAAAATTTTTATCATTTTTTTTGCATACAAATAGAGCTTTCTTTTGGTGGTATATAATCACCTCTGGGCGTTTTTGTTTTTTTAATTTTCGCACTTATGTCGCAAAAAAAAAGAAAAAAACTTTTTTTAGTTTCTATGATAAAATTTTGCAAATAAATTTTTGTTCATAAATTTGGGTCAAAACCTATACTGCTACCTATCTTTGGTAAAAAAAAAATAACCCAAATAAGTGTATATTATTTGGTCTGTGTGAAAGTTAGAGTCTATAAGCTATGGTGCCAATCATTGAAAATTGATCACACCTGATGCACTGATTGTCTATCTCATTTCTTGAGGCCCTGAAATGTCAGGAAAGTACAAATACCCCCCAAATGACCTTTTTGAAAAGTAGACATTCCAAGGTATTTAGTATGAGGCATGGCGAGTTTTTTGAAGTTGTACCAATTAAGAAAAAAATTCTTTTTTTTTTTTGCACAAAATTGTCATAATAAGTTATTTCTCACACACAGCATATGCATACTTCCAGAGACATTTTCACAGCCTGGGCACATAGAGAGGTCCAACATGCATGGAGCACCATCATTCATTCTAGGAGCAGAATTTTCACATCTAATTTCCTAACGACCGATTACACTTTGGAAGGCCCTGGAGCACCAGGACAATGGAATTACCCACAAAATGACCCCATTTTGGAAAGCAAACATCCCAACATATATTCTATAAGGCATTATGAGTCTTTTGTACGGTTCAGTTTTTTCCACAAGTCTTTGGAAAACGAGGAAAGAAAATGAAAACGTATTTTTTTTTTTTCACAAAGTGGTCAATTCATATAATATTTTGAGCACATCGCATGTATATAGCAAAAATAACCCCCCAAAATATATTCTGCTACTCGTCCTGAGTATGGCGATACCACGTGTGAGACTTTTTCACACCCTGGCCACATAGAGGGGTCCAACATGCAGGGAGCACCATCAGGAAATTAGATGTGAAATTTCTGCTCCTAGAATGCCTAACAACCTATTACACTTATGAAGGCCCTGGAGCACCAGGACAGTGGAATTACCCACAAAATGACCCCATTTTGGAAAGCAAACACCCGAGGTATATTCTATGAGGCATGGGCTGCAGATAGGTACTCGGGTACTCTGATGGGCTGGTGACAGGTACTCGGGTACTCTGAGGATCAGACACGATCGATCCACGATCGCCACAACGCGGGACCCCAGGGGCCCGCAGTAGCAGCGAGAAGCAGCTAACGTCATATGACATTGGTTCCTGCAGACGTAATTTTACAATGACTCGGTAAGGAAGGGGTTAAAACCATTTTTTTTTTTTGCTAGAAAATTACTTAGAACCCCCAAACATTATATGTTGTTTTTTGTCAAACACCCTAGGGAATAAAATGGCAATCGTTGCAATACTTTTTGTCACTCCGTATTTGCGCAGCGGTCTTTCAAGCGCGATTTTTTTTGAAAAAAATTTTTTTTTGAGTTAAAAAAAAATTAGAGAACAGTAAAGCTAGCACAATTTTTTTTATATATTGTGAAATAGGAGGTTATGCCGAGTAAATAGATACCAAACATGTTATGGTTGAAAATTGCACACACTCGTGGAATGGCATCAAACGTGGGTACTTAACCACTTCCCGTCTGGCCTATTGACAAATGACGGCCGGGCAGAGTGTTCGTTATCCTGACTGGATGTCTAGTGACGTCCTCAGGATAACCCGTGATTGCGCGCCCGTGGGGGCATGCATCGCAGCGATCGGTGGTGCCATGGGTCAGTCTGATCCACCACATTACTGATCGAGGTAAAAGGCTTCCATTGGAAGCCTTTTACCATGTGATCAGCCGTGACCAATCACAGCTGATCACAGTGTAAACAGGAAGAGTCGTTTATCGGCCTTTCCTCTGCTCAGGTCTGCAGACCTAAGCAGTAGAGAGCCGATCGGCTGCTGTCCTGATGGGAGGGCTGCGCTGAACATTTATCAGTGCAGCCCCCCTCAGGATCACCACACTGGACCACCAGGGAGCCGAGCAGGACTACCAGGGAGACACCCCCCCCCCCTTCCCAAGGACACCATAAGGAGGCTGCCCAGGACCACCAGGGAGAAGATCAGGTGGCCACCAGGGAGCCCACACTAGACCACCAGGTAAGGGGCATACAGTGCACTGTAGGGATGGCACTGTGCCCATATGTGATGCCTGCCAGTGCCATCCCTAACAGTGCTATATGCACCAGTGCCACCTATCAGTGTCCATCATTGCCCAGTGCCACCTATGAGTGTCCATCAGTGCCACCTATCAGTGCCCGTAAGTGTTGCTCATCAGTGCTGCATATATGTGCAACCTTATCAGTGCCACTCTGTACTGCCTCATCAGTGCCCATCAGTGTAGTCTCATCAGTGCCCATCGGTGTAGCCTCAGTTCCCGTCAGTGAAGGAGAAAAATGTACTTATACAAAGTTTTGTGACAAACAAAGAAACACTTTTTTTTAAAAAAAAATTTTGGTCTTTTTTTTATTTGTAGCGCAAAAAATAAAAACCGCAGGGGTGATCACATACCACCATAAGAAAGCCATTTGTGGGAACAAAATGATAAAAATTTTGTTTGGGTACAGCATCGCACGACTGCGCAATCCTCAAAGTGCAACAGCGCTGAAAGCTGAAAATTGGTCTGGGAGGGAAGTGTTCCAAGTTCCTGGTATTGAAGTGGTTAAAAATCTCCATAGGCGACGCTTTGAAATGTTTTAATGGTTAACAGGTACTGTGTAGCTACAGGCTATACCCCGATACATCCACTTAACCACTTCACCCCCATCGCCGTAAATAAGCGGCGGCTCATTTGAGTGTCTGTATCGGTATAAAGCCTGCAGCTGCTATAAGGTTGATACACCTTAGATTGTAAGCTCTGTGAGGAAAGGAACTGATGTGAAAGTACAGCATGTAAAGGCCACCATGGATGGTTCCATTTTTTTTTCGGCGGAACGGGAAAACAAAATCATTCTCCACTGCCGGCTTATGTACAGAGACAGCCGATAGGATGTAATCACTCAAATAACAGAAAGTGCAGCGCAAACAAAATATATTAACAGAATGAAATAAATCAAAGTGCAGCAGTAAAAACTATTAAAAGTTCATGAATGTACAAAACGTCCCGTTAATAGGAGGAGACCTTGTGGATTCCTTGGTGTGCTAGCGGCTTTATTTAGAGATATTTTTTATATATTTGCACTGATTGCCTCTATTTCCAGGATCACTGTTCTGCCAATAATTTTCTACCCAGCTCAAGCAATTTATAATTTGATCTTTTCTAAGCTGGGTGGTGCTTCCACGGCCACCAACGCCTCAAATTTTGGCCGACAGGAACCAGACAAAATTCAAGGAGTCTATAGGGGGCCTTTAAAACCTCAAAATCCTCTTGTTGCCCCCTTTTATACCACTTTGCCTACTGTTAAATGGAAACTAGCAAAGGACAAAGTATAAAATTTAAAATTACTCTCCTTCAGAAAATAAATCCCCCCCCCCCCAAGCGTTTGATAAGTGAGAGAAAAGAAAGATTTGGAGCAAATCTTTCTAATCATTAATTACATTTTCAGTGCAAGTCTGAAATTGTTTTGTGAGCGTTCGTCATTGAACTGTCACAGGAATAATCTAAGCTTTGCGCACAAGTCCCCAGTCGGCAAGATGCTTTCATGTGTAAATAGGAAGCATAGAAACAAGGACGTGACTTGCTAATTAATTGAAGCTGACAATCTTTTCCTTTAGGTTTTCCTGGCTGCCTGAAAAACAAATTAACTCCTTCGATCGCAGGCCCTCAAGACTCATTAGACCTAAATATGTTAATAATAGCACTGTGGTCTCCTTATCTGTAAATGCATTTTTTATGTTGCTAAAAATCCATTTAGGAGAACTGCCACCTACATGCAGAAAGGCGGCCATTTTGTATAGAACAATTGTTTTGCTGGACTGTTCGCTGAAAAGTGTACCTTAGTAAATGAATACTAGCCATTGAGAGAGAAATGGGCCACCAAACAATGTTATAATTGTACAAACATACAGGTTTGAGCCTATAAAGCACTCAGACACCTTGGTCTTGGGTAAATGGTAATCAGTCAAGAAGGCCAATTGGTTCCTTCTCTAAGCAAGCTAGGGAACATTAGGGAGGAATTGCAGGGACCGAACAATTCCCTAATCCACCCAATAGGGCTGGCAAAGCATCCACTTTCTTATGATACCAAAGAAAAAAAAAGAATAAGCTATTCCGCTGACTGGAACCCAACTGTCATTGAACAGAATGCATACTGTAAAAGGGCCAGGAGAGTGGTAGGGAATACCAGGTAAAATGGATGCAGCTCCTCTCAAATGAGGTCTTGAGATCCTAATGCACATATAAAAAAAAAAAAAAAAACAAACACAAGGGCACCTCCATCTAGGTGTAGCAATTTATTTAAAAAGGCATAAAAACAATTAAAATGCACTCACTAGATACAAGTAGATCAAGGCTTGTCATAGACACATAGACCTCTATAGGATAACCGTGAGGCTGCAGGACTCAGCAGGCATGTGGCTGTTTGAAGCACAGTTTGTGAAGGAAGTGTAGGTGTCAGGCTTCGGGCTGGAACAAAAGCATCAGCAGCTTTCAGAAGTGGCAAAATGGCTGCGGCTCCAAAACAGCACCTCTCTTGGCTGTGTGAAGATAGGATGTGGCCAGGTGAAGACAGGAAGTGGAGGGGATGTGGCCGGGTGAAGACAGGAAGTGGAGGGGATGTGGCCGGGTGAAGACAGGAAGTGGAGGGGATGTGGCCGGGTGAAGACAGGAAGTGGAGGGGATGTGGCTGGGTGAAGACAGGAAGTGGAGGGGATGTGGCCGGGTGAAGACAGGAAGTGGAGGGGATGTGGCAGGGTGAAGACAGGAAGTGGAGGGGATGTGGCTGGGTGAAGACAGGAAGTGGAGGGGATGTGGCCGGGTGAAGACAGGAAGTGGAGGGGATGTGGCTACACACCAGCCGAGAGAGGTGCTGTTTTGGAGCCGCAGCCATCTTACCACTTCTGGAAGCTGCTGATGCTTATGTTCCAGTCCGAAGCCTGGCAGCTGAGCCCTGCAGCCTCACAGTGATCATATGGAGATCTTTATGGGTCTACGACAAGCCTTAATCTACTTTTATCTAGTGAGTGCATTGTAATTGTTTTTATGCCTTTTTAAAGAAATCGCTACACCTGGATGGAGCGCCCTCTTGTGTTTGTCTTTTAACCACTTTCTTATGTAAGGGAACCCATACTGAAATACATGTAGGATACCATTTCGGAACAATACTTTTGAAGTTGCTAATTGCCTGACTGCTGTTGATCAGAAGGCTTTAATGTTATCAGAGTCACAGACCTGGAACAAGTACACAGATTGGTACATCTGACTATTTCTCTCAAAACATGATTTACTTTAAGGAAATGCATTCTGATGAATTACACAGCATGCTGGGAATGTGATTGTAAAGATGAGGCATTTGAAGTAATTGACAAGAAAATATAAAGCCTCAGCAGACTGGACAATAGGGTGTGATAGGTGCAAGAAGAGATCAGTATTGGTTTGCAAAGGAGAAATAGGGAAGACAAGAAGTTCATTAATTTATAATAATCAAACAATGAATGTGCAAGGGGTATTATTATACCACAAACACATAAAACAGAACCCCCAGCATTCAGTACTGCTGGTTAATATGGTTCAGAAATGGAATATGCCTCCTTACAGAGTAAGCAGTATCCAGTGTTTGGATGCTCAGATTTACCAAAGGGCTGCTGTAAAACACGCAGACCTCACTAGCTTGTGGCTATTGACATCATTAGATTGATGCTATCCCATGCAAGACCATTTTCCCATGTGAAAAGAGTTTTTCCCACTGAAGAAATACGGTTTTCTAATTCCTGTACACTCAGAGCCATAATCAAGGCTCCATTCAACTTCACAGGGCTGAGAGTACCTGCAGCCCTTTCCATCTGACGTAGGAAACAGAAGGCTGAACACTCACCAAGCTTTATAATAGAACTGTACACACCTGGCTGTATTTGTGCTTGCTTTTCAGGCTGTACAAGAGTAAAAAAAAAAAAAAGCCTGGATGAACACCCACAGGCATATTTGACAAGGCAATGCAAATAGCAATGGAATAAAGTGTAGTAACTTACAGCAACCAATGCAAGGCAGCAACAGAACTGTTAAAAAAAACCCAAATAGAATACTCACCTGTTCCTATTGCTTGGCTCCCTCGCTGTTGTTGGTGTCACTTCTCTGTTACTAGCAAGTGAGACTTTGCAGCATTTCAACCTTCAAGGAAGTGACACCGTAGGGGAGGCGAGCTACTCATGGGACATGCCCTAAAAATACTATTTTTGTACGTATTGTAAAATCTTTTGAATGACATAGAATAATAATAATTCATAGATATTTGGATTATACTGTTGTCAGGAGGTTTAGAAACAGGCCAAGGCTATCATAGTACAGAGAAAGAGGTACTGAACTCAAGATAGCGTTTACAGTAAATACAGGACTTTATCCTATACTTACTGGATTCCTGTATTGCTTAATGGATTTTATTACCTACTGAGAATGCAAGAATGTGGTCCTCTTAGATATTTGGGTTATACGACCACCTTCAGGAGGTTTAGATATTGACATACAAAAACCATTAAAGTGAGTGTAAGCCTGAAAAAAAAAAACATTTTTAATAAAGACTTCTACCTGCTACAGTAAAGGATGTCAAGTCATCTGTGCCATGTCTTGCCACGAAGAGTTAATCCAGCTCTGAGTAATCCTCTTGAGTCTTTTTTTTCAGCAAGATAAAAAAAACACCATCGCCACATTCCCCACTGCTGTGACTAACATCTGATTTCTTTCTCTCATGTATGGCATGAAAGAGTGTGTTACGATTCCAGCTTCACATCCCCCCTCCTTTCTTCTCCAGCTCTCCCAGGATTGGCTGCTCCACACCTCAGTATGATTGGGCATGCTAAAGTCATGTGGTGCTTTTCCTGAATTTTGACTGGATGTTATTCAAAACTCAGGAGTAGGATTGTGCAGAGGTGGGTGGGAAGTCTTGTGACATCATGACTCCGAGCACCAGAAAAGAGACCCACCCACCGAGTCCCGTGTTTTACAGGGCTCCTACTGCTGAAGGGGTAACATTTGCAAGGTAGGGATACATGCAGGAGGCTTGCATGTATATATACATTAATACTGTGCCATTAGTTTATACTGGGGGTGAGTGGAGGGTTTACATCCACTTTAGGTCAGACCCCATATAACCTTGCCTGTAACCATCATTAGGCATTACTTAAGGATATAAAACAAAATATTTCACTGTAAGTACAGGACTTCATGCTGTACTTGCTGGGTTCCCATGTCCCTAAATGGACTTTGAGGGACACAGGAATGTAGGAATTCTTAGACATTGGAATCTTAGTACAAGGTCATCTGAAGCAACCAACTCCCAATGAGAACTAGTTTTTAAAAAAGGGACAAAAGTAAAATAAATAAATTGCCACAAGCAAGAAAAATTACACAGAGGATCAATCTTGTTGGTTGAACTAGATGGACTAGTGTCTTTTATTCTTCAAACTCACTAACTACGAAACCTGATGTTCCAGAACTTGGCAAGTAAACACCGCTAAGGGGAACTAGCTGACAAAACAATGGGCTCAAGTGACAATGTGGAGGGCATCCAAACATCCACCATGAGACAAAGTGGAACAATAAAGTACCTGAACAGAAGAACTAATCAGAACAGAAATTGTAATAAAAAGTGTAGTTAGACTAGACAGACATTTGGAGGTGGGGTTGTGTGGGGCCTGGTGTAAAACTTTGTTTGCCATTATTGTGTCCGAACCTCCTGAAGGAGCCAGTAGAACAAAAAAAAGTCTAGGAATTACTATCTTCTTGGGTCCTTCAATGGGCAATAAACAAAAAGGAATTCTGAACTGCCTCTGCATGGTACCAAACCCTCCTCATTACCCTAGTGGTGTGCACCTTTTACCTGATGCAATGACTGGATCCTTCATGATCTCCCATGTAATGGGGCAAAGAAATTCTTCAGGGATGTTGGAAGAAGCTGCTTTCATCTTGCTTCGTAATTCTTCTATCTTCCTCATAATCTTATTTCGCATTCCTAGGGACTCTGCCAAGTTAAACATTATTTGTTTTTTTGTTAATGACTGAAATCATGAATTTGGAAAGAATGGTACACAACAATCTACTTATCTATACTCAAAAACCACACAACATCTGCTCACAACATTGTGTTTTTTAACAAACTCCATAAGATGAAGTGACAATAGCTTAGAACATTCAGGAGACTTGGCAGAAGATCAGTACCTGCACATTTTGGCACTAAATAACTGCCTGGATCTTTGACATTATTAAATTGGAAGGATGGTCTGAAGGGATACTTAGGGGATTCAAGTGCTCTAGATCTTCAGAAGCATTTGAGCACATCATTTTTTCCCATAAGATATCACACCATTAATATGCTTTTTTGCCAGCGTGGAAATGAGCTATGGTATTTTTGAACTAAGAAAAAAAAAATTGTAATGAGCCCAATGGTCATGGTTTGTCAGGCTGGATATATGTAACACCTATGTATGTAGAAGTTGAAAGGAGGCACCTGGTGCAGAAATATAATATATATATATATATATATATATATATATATATATATATATATATACATATACATATATATATATATACATATACATATACATACACACACACACACACACGTATATACATACAGCGAGGGGAAAAAAGTATTTGATCCCCTGCCGATTTTGTGTCCCAATGTTCGCCGGCCACCAACGATCGTTCCCCACAGAGTGAAAACTGCAATCTGCCTATATAAACAAGGCAGATAGCTGTTCCGACAGGGGAGGACACAGAGATCTTCTGTTCCTGCCAAGTAGGAACATGGATCTCTGTGTTCCTCCAGTCAGTCCATCCCCCACACAGTTAGCAAGCACCTCCTAGGGAAACACTTAAAGTGGATGTAAACCCTCCATATACCCAGTGAAGTGAACAGCCTCAGATGATACACAGGGATGAAACAAATCTCCCTAAATAAGTATTACATGCATGTCTGCAGTCTTCTTCTGTATATATCCTTTAGAAAGTGGAGATCATGTTAACATTTTTCTCCTCTGGGAGTGGATCATTGGCATACAGTCAGGGGTCGGCGCCACCATAAGCCACCTTAGGTCGCCAGGCTGGAGGGGGCGGTAATAGCCAGATCCCCAGCCATTTGTTAGGGATTTGGATTTTTAAAATAGCTGTTCCCCCCAACGGGCAAACTAACACTTCCACGCTGCGCTCTCTCTCCTACCGGGCTGGTCAGCTTGCCTGCTTGTATAGGAAGCTGCTGGGCGAGCAGAAGATCGCAGTGAGGCTCAGTGGGGAGGTGAGATCCAAGGATGCAGCGGTAGGAAGATCCCAGGTATGTGCAGGGAGGAGGAGGCGGGGCCCCGCTTTCAGGCGAGTTCAGGGATGGCGGTGTGTGCGCCTGGCTATGCAGGGTGTAGGAGGATCCTCGCTCTTTGCTGCAGCGGCCGTTGCCTTGTGAGTTTGTGGTGGAGATCTTATGACTGCTCGGCAGACAAGTAATCATGCTGGTCCAGATGTCAGACTGATGCCATCTAGAGGAGCTGTAGGACTGGCGAGATCTGGAGGGGATTGGTAACCTAAGGGGTGTGTGATGGGGCAGGAGGG
>BLSH010291174.1:46330-64316 GCA_018402905.1 Glandirana rugosa | reverse complement strand
CACAATACGGGGGCGGGAGAGCACAGTATGGGGGCTGAGAGGGCACACACCAGAGGGGTCAGGAGGGCACAATATTGGGTCTGGGAGGGCACACACCAGGGGGGTCAGGTGGGAAGAGTACAGAGGGTGGGAGGGCACAGTATGGGGGTCAGGTAAGCACAGTATGGGGGTCAGGAGGACAAAATATAGGGTCTGGGAGGGCACAGTATAGGGGCTGGGAGGTTACACACCAGGGGGCAGTAAAAACCTGGAGATAGTGACAATACTTAATGAGCCCAATTACTCCCAGTGCTACATGAAAATGCCATTTGTCAGATAACAGGCAGCACTTCTATGTCAAGCTGCAATAACTCAGGAGACTTAGCATAGAGGTGCCTGCAAATGATCCAAGATGTGCTTCTAGATGACTTTAGCACTAGCTCGGGACTCTGCTAAACTCGTCATTACACCACCCGGGCGCGATCTCAAAAGGTCGGGCACATCCCCATAACACCCACTCAATTATCAATAGCCAGGAGGCTCTGCCACAGGGGTGTTCTTTCAGGAGAGTGTCTGCAAATAGCCGGGGGAGCGAGTTAGGGGGAGGTACAGGGGGCGGAGATTGTCAGTGAGGACAGTGGACAGCAATTAATTCACTGTAGAACAGTGATCGGCGTTGTGCTGTCCGACCGCAGCTGTGACTTGGGGAAATTTAATAGATTTACTTACAGTTGGCAAGTATGGGCAGAGCTGGCCTCTAGGGGCAGTTGCTTTGGGCCTCGGGTCCCCCAAAAATGGCTGTACCCAGAGCAGCTGCCCCTTTTGCCCTGCGTTAAAGACGGCCCTGCATTTAGATGTTCATTAGCAAACTTCAGTCGGACCTGTACATGTGCTTTCTTGAGCAGGGGGACCTTGCCGGCGCTATGGATTTCAGTCCTTCATGGCGTAGTGTTACCAATTGTTTTCTTGGTGACTATGGTCCCAGCTGCCTTGAGATCATTGACAAGGTTCTCCCATGTAGTTCTGGGCTGATTCCTCACTGTTCTCATGACCATTAAATCTCCACAAGGTGAGATCTTGCATGGAGCCCCAGACCGAAGGAGATTGACAGTTCTTTTGTGTTTCTTCCATTTGAGAATAATCACACCAACTGTTGTCACCTTCTCACCAAGCTGCTGGCAATGGTCTTGTAGGCCCGTCCAGTCTTGTGCAGGTCTACAATCTTCTCCCTGACATCCTTGGACAGCTCTTTCCTCTTGGCCATGGTGTAGAGATTGGAATCTGATTGACTGCTTCTGTGGACAGAAGAGAGTGCTCCTAATCTCAGCTCGTTACCTGTATACAAGACACCTGGGAGCCAGAAATCTTGCTGATTGAGAGGGGATCAAATACTTATTTCACTCATTAAAATGCAAATCAATCTTTAACTTTTTTGAAATGCGTTTTTCTGGATATTTTTGTTGTTATTCTGTCTCTCACTGTTAAAATAAACCGACCATTAAAATTATAGACTGATCATTTCTTTGTCAGTGGGCAAACGTACAAAATCAGCAGGGTATCAAATACTTTTTACCTCAAAATAGTCAAACAGCTTAATATGCTTACTATGTTCATCGCAGTCACGCTGGCCCCAAAAGTTTCAGGTTGCATCCACCACTGAGCCAACATTGCTTCCTCCCCCTGCATGCCTGGTGTGTGTAGAGCACAGTCAGGGTAACATGGGTGCTCTTCTGCATCCAGCTCCCTTGTGTACTTTGGGGAGGGGGGGGGAGGAATTGGGGGCTCCTTCATAAAATTAGAGGATGGTGAAAAGAGGCTATTCTCCCTAGAACAACCAAATGCTTGCTTCAATTTTCTAAGCTGCATTGGAAAAATGGCAGATGAACTCTGTTTGTTATGGGGGTACTGCTAGGTTCCTAAACTCCCGCCACCCAATACATTTTTATAGAAGTAGAGCGTGACTTGCCTATCTTCAGGTCATTGAGCAGCGTGTCCTTGGTAAGGTCAAGTAATTCTTTGCCATCAATATTGTTGGAGCTGAACTGCTGTTCTACCTCTGCCAGGCCTTCTGCGGAGAGCCAGGTCCTGACATCATTCTCTGTCCAGTTCTCAATATGGGTTTCTGTTCTTCTCAATCTGCCAGCTGAAAACAAAAAAAACACCACGGATGTGTGCCCATTGGGAGGATGCCTAGATTTCTGTTAGGCTGAAGTCTCAATATAAATAAGGCAATAACGTCACTATAGTACAAAGAACAGATAGGGAAAACTTCCAGGCAATGTTCCCTGTGAGGTCCAAGTAACTTTCTCCAAAAGGAGAAAGGCCTTCTGGGTAATGTATTGTACAATAAGGCAGTGCAAAGACCAATAGTATGCAAAGTGTTAAAATCCACATTAATAGACTACTGTATACTGTAGCCAAGAAGTTGCTAATGCCTTTGCTATTACAATTGCCTTAAGCTGGTCATACACAAGGCAATTATCAATTATAAAGATGTATTTTAGACCTTCAACTATTCAGGCTAACACACAGAGACCATATAACACGTGTCCAGCCATTAAATGTGGATACATGTCTGGCACAACCAGGCAGGACCAGGCAGTGAGGTCTGTGTGGGACTATACTAGATAGGATGGGCCCATTTAAGGTTTTAATTACAAAAATATACCTGTACTTCATACTTTAAGGCAATCCGAAATCCTATCCTGTGTTTTTTTTAGGTTGTAAAGAATATAATTACCTGCTGACTGAGTGGTTGATCCCAGTTTCCAGATAGCTACAGTCTTGTCCATGGATCCAGTGGCCAACAAAGGCTGATTCGGTGCTAAAGCACAGGCAGTCACATAGCTGTAGAAATCAAAGAATAATAATAAACTATATTTCATATAATGCATTTAAAAAGGTAGCAACTCAAAGCACTTTACAAACACCAGAGGAAACACAAGAAATACACAGAATAAAGCAGTGGAAAAAAAGGGAAAATTACATGAAAGCTTGTCTAAAGAAAAAGGTTTTTATATTTGATTTGAATGAGTTTAGAGAAGAGGATTCTCTGATGTTTTTTGGAAGTGAATTCCAGTGTTTTAGAGCATAGCAGGAGAAGGCTCTGTCTCCCATCAAGTGTAGGTGAGTAGTGGGGAGACCAATAAGGCCAGAATTTGAGGAACGATAGTCATGAGGAGGAGAATAAGTTGAGAAAAGTTCAGACAGATAGCGGGGTGCCATGCCATGAAGATCGTTCTGAGGATCTTAAACTATATGCTAAACCTGATAGGTAGCCAGTGCAAGGACTCCAGGATAGGGATAATATGATCACTAGTACCAGACCTAGTCAGGATTTTGGCTACAGAATTTTGAACATATTGAAGTCAATTAATAGTGAATTTAGGTACACCAACAAGTAGAGCATTGCAGTACTCAAGTCAGGAAAACACAAATGTATGGATCAGTGGAGTGGAAAGAAGATGTTCTGACAACATTTTGTACATGTGGATCAAAGGTTAAACATTAACCACTTCAGCCCCGGAAGGATTTCCAGCTTTAGGACCGGAGCCCTTTTTGTGATTCGGCGCTGCGTCGCTTTAACTGACAACTGCGCGGTCGTGCGACGTTGTACCCAAACAAAATTTGCGTCCTTTTTTTCCCACAAATAGAGCTTTCTTTTGGTGGCATTTGATCCCCTCTGCGTCATTTCTGTTCGCCGCTATAAACAAAAGAAGAGCGTCAATTTTGAAAAAAAAAAAAAAAAAAAAAACAAATTTCTTACTTTTTGCTAAAATACAAATCCAAAAAAAAAAAAATATAAAAAAAAAATTTTTTTTCACCGTTTTTGGCCGATTTATATTCTTCCTCATATTTGTGATAAAAAAAAAAAAATCGCAATCAGCGTTTATTGATTGGTTTGCGTAAAAGTGATCGCGTTTACGGATGATGAGAATTCATTTTTGGGGTTTTTATTTATTTATTTATTTTTTTTTTTACTAGTAATGGCGGCGATCTGCGATTTTTAGCAGTACTGCGATATTTCAGCGGACATGTGGGACCATTTTGACACTTTTTTGGGACCATTGGCATTTATACAGCGATCAGTGCTATAAAAATGCACTGATTACTGTGTAAATGCCATTGGCAGTGAAGGGGTTAACCTGCAGGGGGCGCTCTAATTGTTAACAGTGTTAACATACAGTGTTTACATACACGGACCTCCGTTCCTTCACTCCGGGGGGGGGGCCATCGCGGGTAGCCAGCGGCAATCGAAGCCCGCTCCCTGGCCCTCCCCGAACACAGTGAGCGCGCGGGCGCGCCTCCGGCGGCGTGCACGCTCACTAGGCGCGTTACAGAGCCACTTTGCCGCCGTCAATTGCTGATCGGCGGTCGGCAAGTGGTTAAATGTCACCCCTAGATTTTTCAATTTAGACTGAAGCTCAAGTACAGTGCTATTAAGGCTACCAGGATTGGCCTTATGTGATTGATGGGGGGTACCAATAAGCATGACTTCAGTATTGGCACAGGTTAATTGAAGTAAATTGTAGGTCACGCAACTTTTTAGATCACAAATACTACTTACTTGGATAATTCACAGAGGGGGCACAGACAGCAATAAAAACCCACCAGAGGTTTAACTCTTCCCGGCTCTATTGATAACTAAAATAACTTTCTATTTGAGAAAAACATTTGGCTGGAGTTGGGCTTTACAACCAGGAGCATTTGGCAAGTTTTGTGTAGTGACATTTGCTATGACTGTACTGAGGGCCTTTGTCTATGGTAAGGATACAAGCAGTAAACTAGTGTAGAATGTGTTGCCCAAAGAACCAATCACATCAGGGGGTGGTATGTGTAGCACCAGCCTTGGCATATATAATAAATTACTGTTGCCTGTGGAATGTGTGCTAGGTGTACTTTGCCTGTGCAACTGTTTCTGCTGCCAAATAAAGAACAATGAAACACAATGTTCTATGTACAGTATGTCATGTCTTCCTGTGTTGTGAAAGCAGCCCAAAAGGAGAGACGTTAAATGTGTTTTGTCAGTGCTATATTTTATAGATGGAATAATGTAGACTGGTTGGTACGGGGCAATCCTATATCAGTATGAAGCATCTGAGCCATGTTTATTAGGACTCCCTAGAAACTATGTTTTTGAGAATGTTGGGTATGCATTGCAAGTCATTTCATCAGGGCTGCATTTCAGTTATGCTCCCTACAGGCCACAAATCTTAAAGCCATGCGATTGCCAACATGGTCTGTAAAATGTATTTGCACAGATCAAGTAAAAAACCTAGCCTGTGGATATAGATACAGCCTGCCGACTTTTCCATGAAGTCATACCTATTATGAGCTCGGTACACCCCATTCATTCTTAAAAACCTAGCACTGAAATACATGCTGGAAATGCGGAGTAGGTTCTTGTTTACATTTAGCAAAGTTCAGGTACACTAGGTTACCCCACTGTACAGTGCATCCGCAAAGTATTCACAGCGCTTCACTTTTTCCACATTTTATGTTACAGCCTTTATTCTAAAATTGATTAAATTCATAATTTTCCTCAAAATTCAACAAAAAATACCCCATAATGACAACGTGAAAGAAGTTTGTTTGAAATCTTTGCAAATTTATTTTAAAAAAAAAAGGAAAAAAAAATCCCATGTACATAAGTATTCAGTCTTTGCTCAATACTTTGTTGAAGCACCTTTGGCACCAATCACAGCCTCAAGTCTTTCTGAGTATAATGCTACAAGCTTGGCACACCTATTTTTGGACAGTTTCTCCTATTCATCTGTGAAGGACCTCTTAAGCTCCACCAGGTTGGATGGAGAGCTTCGGTGAACAGCCATTTTCAGATCTCTCCAGAGATGTTCAATCGGGTTCAAGTCTGGGCTCTGGCTGGGCCACTCAAGGAAATTATATACCTATATTTATTGTCTTCATTTTAAGATAAGTTTTAGCATTTCAAGATACTTCCCATAGGCGTACGCATGAGGTGTGCCTGGGCACACCCTAATCACCCTGTGTGCACAGGGCTTTTTCTGAGCCGGAAAGGAGTTCCACCACCTCTGGTGCGAATTCCTTGCCCACTGCTCGCTGTCACTTGCACACACAGAAGTTCGGCTTCTGTGTGTACAAGTGACAGGCTCCATGGGAGGAGCCTGTGGGTGGCAGGGATCGCAATGGTGACCCCCGTTCATGCTCCCCTGTCACACTATATTATCCCCGCTACTGATCCATAGGCGGAACTATCTCATTACAGAGACTACTGGAGCAGTCCCGACTATAACCCTCCTTCTCCCTGCTCTTCACCCCTGTCTTCCTCCCAACTGTCTTACATTGAGGCATTGCTGAATATCCATTCTCTCATGGAACTTGCACTGGCTCCTGGTTGCCATGGTGACAACTCACTGGAGTCCGAGGATGCACATGGAGCTCCTAGATCGGCCAGGTCTAGGCAGACAAGCTTGAGCAATTGAGCTTAGAGACCTGATGAAGGGGTGAGAGATCGCTGATGGTTCCGACTACTGCCCCATCCACACTGACTGCCTGACATGGTCTACCCCCTGGGGTAATCAAAGGAGCATCAGGGCAGAATGCAAAAATAACACAGGATAATTTACTCCTGGGGTAATCATAGAGGTACAGACATCATAGGCAATACTTAAGGGGTCTCAACGATGACCTTGTCCATGTTCCAAGGGCCCTGTGCAGCCTCCCTGTCACATTACACCTTCTCCCCGCTACTGACCCATGTCCAGAACCACCTTATTAAGATCACAGACTAATGGAGCGGGCATGTGTTGAACACCTTCACCCAGTGATTAGCCGCTGTCTGTAAAGGGAGAGGGGTGGAGAAGAAATGTGAGGCACAGGGCACGCTCCCATCTGTATGGAAGAGGGTTTTGTGTGGTGCACAACCCTCTCCCATCAGAGTTCTACGGGGTGCATGGCGCTTTCCACCTGTACAGCAGATGAAATGTTCCGTTCCAACACTGGGCACACACTGTACTGGGTTCTGACATTTGTATGTCAGCTCCCACTGCTATCTTCTATTGGGGCACGTGTGGGGATATGAGTGCATGAGCGGAGCTTCAGGAGTCACAATGGCGACCCTGCCCATGCAGCCTCCCTGTCACATTAGGATGGAGATATACCGTATGGATCTATGGGACACTATACTACAAAATACTCCCACAAATACAGCCATTGATTGCAACCAAGATTTGCTAAATTTGCACACACAAAAAAGTATTTTTCCTAACAAATTCATTCAAGATAATGTTGCAAAAATGAATACACTCCAATGAAAGTCTTAAGAGCAAAGCTAAATTTTAGACAACAAAATCCTAATTAACAAGAATTCAACTACTGAGTCTAATTCTTCATTAAACAGGTGTCCAGCAGACAGTAGATTATTAACCACTTCCCGCCCGGCGCATTGACAAATGACGTCCGAGCGGGGGGTTCATTATCCTGACTGGACGTCTATTGACGTCCTCAGGATAATGCGCGATCGCGCGCCCCTGGGGGCGCGCATCGCGGCGATCGGTGGTGCCGTGGGTCAGGCTGACCCACTGCATTACCGACCGAGGTAAAAGGCTTCGATCCGAAGCCTTTTACCATGTGATCAGCCGTGACCAATCACGGCTGATCACAGTGTAAATAGGAAGAGCCGTTGATCGGCTTTTCCTCTGCTCAGGTCTGCAGACCTGAGCAGCGGAGAGCCGATCGGCTGCTCTCCTGACGGGGGGGGGGCTGCGCTGAACATTTATCAGCGCAGCCACCCTCAGGATCACCCCACTGGACCACCAGGGAGCCGGATCAGGGCCACCAGGGAGCCCCCCGCCGGACAGCACACCCAGGCCGCCCAGGACCACCAGGGAATTAAATCAGAGGCCGCCCAGGACCACCCGGGAGCCCCCACTAGACCACCAGGTAAGGGCATTATTGTGCACTGTAGGGATGGCACTGTGCCCATGTATGATGCCTGCCAGTGCCATCCCTAACAGTGCTTGTTGTACCTTTGCCCACCCCTGCCACCTATAAGTGCCCACCTGTGCCACCTATCAGTGCCCACCTGTGCCACCTAAAAGTGCCACCTGTCAGTGCCCATCAGTGCCCAGTGCCACTTATCAGTGCCGCCTATGAGTGTCCATCAGTGCCGCATATTAGTGCCACGTATCAGTGCCCGTAAATGTTGCTTGTCAGTGCCGCCCATCAGTGCTGTATATGTGTCCTATCATCAGTGCAACCTTATCAGTGCCACCTCATCAGTGCCAATCTGTACTGCCTCATCAGTGCCCGTCAGTGTAGCCTCATCAGTGCCCATCAGTGTAGCCACATCAGTGCCCGTCAGTGAAGGAGAAAATGTACTTTATACAAACTTTTGTGACAGAAACAAAGAAAAATGTTGTTTTTTTCAAAATTTTCGGGTTTTTTTTTCTATAGCGCAAAAAATAAAAACCGCAGGGGTGATCAAATACCACCAAAAGAAAGCTCTATTTGTGGGAACAAAATGACTTGTTTGGGTGCAGCGTCGCTCGACCGCGCAATTCTCATTCAAATCGCAACAGCACTGAAAGCTGAAAATTGGTCTGGTAGGGAAGTGTCCTAAGTGCCTGGTATTGAAGTGGTTAAAGGGTGTTACTTCACAAAGAAAACCCCTTCCCATTTCATGCTGTCAGCAATGGCACCACATGGAAGAGAAATGTCACAAGGCCTGAGAAAGAAAATAATTTCTTTACACAAGAAAGGTGAAGGCTACAAGAATATCAGCAAAGCTTTACTTATCAGTCAGCATATGTGGGAGCAAAAATGATACAAAAATGTATGGAACTGCAGCTATC
Source organism: Glandirana rugosa (assembly GCA_018402905.1). Lineage (NCBI taxonomy): Eukaryota > Metazoa > Chordata > Amphibia > Anura > Ranidae > Glandirana > Glandirana rugosa. The sequence goes on along the minus strand of BLSH010291174.1, from coordinate 55,506 downwards.
TCACAGATGTCCAGGCCATCCACGGAGGTTAACACCTCGACAGAAGTGTCTCCTGATGAGAAGGGTTGAAGAAAATCTCCATGCAAGTTCACTGCAGTTAGCTAAAGTAGTAGAAAGCCAAACTGGGGTGATTGTTTCCTGTGACACAATACTGTGTGTACTGCAGAGGAATGGCATGCATGGGTGTCGCCCAAGAAGGAACCCTCTCCTAAAGCCATGCACAAAAAAAGCCTTCCTAGAATTTGCCAGGGCCCATGCTAAAAAAAAAAGATGATCACTGGGACTCTGTACTCTGGAGGGATGAAACCAAGATAAAGGTTTTTGGAACTGATGGCTTCAAAACTGTATGGCATCGCAAAGATGAGGAGTAGAAAGAAAAATGCATGGTGCCTACAGTGAAACATGGTGTCCTTCTGTGGGGCTGCATGAGTGCTGGTGTTGGGGAGCTGCATTTCATTGATGGTATCATGAATTCACAGATGTACGGCTCTATATTGAAAGAGAAGAATACTAACACTCCGTGCCCTTGGTCGTCATGCACTTTTCCAACGTGGCAATGATCCAAAACACACATCTAAGGCCACTGCTGCATTTCTGAAGAAGCGGGGTAAAAGTGATTCAGTGGCCAAGTAGGTCTCTTGATCTGAGCCCAATCGAGGAACACCTATGGTGAATTCTGAAGACACAAGTTGATCATCATCAAGTTGATCTCCATTCAGCATCGAGGCTCTGAAGGAGGTCGTTCTTAAAGAATGGTAAAAGATAGATCTTGCAATACTGTATGTCGCCAACTTGTTCATTACATGCCTAGAAGACTTGGTGCTGTCCTTACAAATCATGGAGGTCATACAAAATACTAGATGTAGTAGATTTTGTTGTGGGGTGTATTCATTTGTGCATCAACTAATTTGAGTAAACCTAATGATTTTGTAATATAAGTCTAAGTTATATTGTTATGCTTGCTTTCATGTAATAGGCTAAACAAAGGTTCTACAAAAAAAAAAAAAAATTTTGGAAATTGTTTTTGTGTTCATTGAGATATTGAATAAAATCACACTTTTCAAAAGGGGTGTATTCGATCAATGCATGTATATTCTTGTGTGTGTGTGTGTGTGTGTGTGTGTGTGTGTAATAACACCTATATACACACACCCCATGGGGTGCACGCCCTAATGAAATAGGCTGCACACACACACACATATACACATATATATATATATATATATATATATATATATATATATATATATAAATATATATATATATAAAATACACTTTTTCAAGTTTCAGTGACAGTTTTACAAATGAATTGTTGTGTAAACCTGCTGCTTTGAACAAGTCATATACTTTACATCATGAATTCTATGTTCACAATACTCGATTACCTCTTTCAACCACATATTCTAGGTTTAACTCTATTAGCTTTTAAAGCTCTGATTCGGGGGGGGGGGGGGGGGTGGAGTCTGGAGCCCACAATATGAATTGCGCTATATTATGCATGCAAGAACCCATTGATTTTGGCCCCCAAAAACCATGGGTGGCGATTGGACTTTGTCCCTCTTTAGATTCAGTCCGAGGCACCCCCTTGTGCCCCTTTCATTCATGGAGATGTCTTACCAGACACACTGTGCTCTCCACCATAATTGTTATTGGTGTTTGGATCCAAAGTCTCCCATCTGTACAAAATGATAGTGACCAGAGAAAGAAGTTTATCACAATATACAGTACTTACCGTGTGTGATGTGTCAGGATATGCAGGATGCTTCCAGTTTTCTGAGAAATAATAATTCGCTGATATTAGGATCTTACCTTACTCATGTATATGTAAAATAAAACGTAAAACAAATTACACTGACAACCTCTTAGCAATATGTTTTTATACTTACTATAATTAAATGGTCACATACTGTATATGCATGTTAGGCATTTCAAATGATCTAAAGGAATCTCACTTTACAGTGTGCTCTTACGGTCAGTGGAATGGACTGAGGTGAGGGAGTCTGTACAGGAGATGGGTTTTGGTGTCTTATACTGCCAGTGTGAAGTCATTCTTATAAAGGCAAATCTTTTTTTAAAAATTATTTTTAAAATCGAGTGGAGGGGGATTATTACACCTGTCAGGATTCTATCACTGTCTCTGACCAGATTAGCGAGATTCACCCTCTCTACTTGTCCTATTTGTCTCTATCACAGAGTGAATGTGAAAGAAGATCCCAACCTTTTGGGTTGTCATCTGACAAAGAACAGAAGGTCATTCTTCCAATGAGGAAAATAATAATTCTAATGACCTTTGTGGCCACCAGTGATGCCCTCACTTTGGAGGGATTTCCTCTTACTTCCTGTTTAGACTATGGGGCAGGAAGTGAAGAAAAATCTCCCCAATGGGACAAAGATTGGAAAAAAAATGACAGGGGTTATAAATCTTACTTAATCCAAAATGAAAATTTAAAAAAAAGGTCTTTCGTTCTACTTTAAAATTTCCTCTGCAAACATTTAACACAGATCTCTACTGCACCCAGACAGATCTATTCCAAAGTCTTGGAAGCAGTCACAGTGGGACTTTAGCAGTTCATTGTGTACCACCCTCTTCAATAGGCCGCTAGCTAGGAAAGGCAAATTTAGATTTGTGGCTCTGCTGTAATCAGCAAAGCAGCAAGCGATTGCTTTGGTCTGCTCAGGGCTCTACAGAATCTAGAGGGTGGGAGAATCAGATGAGCAGCCTGAATATTTATGCAGCCCCAGCCAATCCCCTGGGGAAGGGTGCCCAGATGGTGGCTGGGAGAGTGTATAAATAGCCTGATGCCTGGGAAAGCTATATTCTTCCCCAGTAGGAAAGGTTCCCAGCCCTTCCTGGTAGCCCAGCTGAAGATTCTGCTTCTTATGAAGTTCCCAGCTGAGCATAGCTGGGGCACCTATCCTACTGCAAATTCCTTTTGGAGCCAAGACGGGTTTCACTGAGGATCCAGTCTGGAGGCTCCACTGAGGAAACTGCCTGAGTCTGGAAGGAGGCCCCCCAAGTCCCAGGGACACGGAGTACAGATCTGGAATAGGGATCCTAGTGAATGTTGCTGCTGTTAACTCCTGGTGCACTAAGTTGAAGGCTTTCCTGTCCTGGAACATTGCTAATGGTGTCCCAGTGCTGTTCTCTTCATGTCCTACTGCTCAAAGGACTGTGTTAGGAAGTAGCTGCTAAGGGAAAGCGTGTCCTCACTCTGTTCTGGAGTATCCCGCAGCTTCCCTAAGCCCCCTCCAAGTTAATCTGCAAGAAACTTTAAGGAAATCTCTAGACTGTTTTCTGAGCCAGAGGAGTGAATGTTGCTGTTTGTCTGGCTGCCACTGCAGAAATGGGAAAATAACCTGGGACACAATTCATTGGGCTCGTGCTGGGGGAACGCTACAAGTCGAATAAAAAAGAACGGAGGTGTCATTGACATTCTGCACTACATTCACCCCATCTCTACTAATTTACTATTGGTAGAGTTGCCCTTTGACAATAATAAAACTTACAAAAGCATAATACTTACGGTGGAAAAAATTATAACAGATTTGTCCACAGACCTAGAAAACAAATATATAAGCAATTGACTGCCTCTTAAGACCTCGTGCACATGGACGGGCAAAATATAAAAACGTTGAGCTATTTTTCCTTGTTATGCCTCTGATTGCAGCTTTATTTTAGCCAATGGGGTTGATTTACTAAAGGCAAATATACTGTTCACTGCAAATGCAGTTGCTATAGATCTGAGGAAAAGCTCTGAAATGAGGGGAAGCTCTGCTGATTTCGATTCTTATTATTATTATACAGGATTTATATAGCGCCAACAGTTTTCACAGTGCTTTACAACGTTAGGGCAGACAGTACAGTTACAATTCAATTCAATGCAGGAGGAAACAGAGGGTCCTGCTCGTGAGAGCTTACAATCTAAACCAGGGGTGTCAAACTTGATTTTATCGTGGGCCGTATCAGCATTATGGTCGCCCTGAAAGGGCCGGTTGTATATCTAAGACTAGATGTTCAAAGCACCACCCCCCCCCTTACAACTGATGCCAAGAGCTCCCCCCACCATCAGAAGTCAAGGGTCCCCCACCCTTCCTTACATCACAGTGGGGGCAGAGCTGAGAATTAGAAAGTGCAGGGTCTGGAGGAGGACCAGAGGAGAGCTGGAGTCTTCTGAATGCTGAGACCAGGGGAGGTGAAGATGAGGGTGTGCTGCAGCTGCACAGAGAGACAGACTGCTGAGACAGGGGTGGTGGAGATGAGGGGAGTGCTGCAGCTGCAGGAGAGGTGTGAGGGCCACATGAAATGACATGGAGGGCCGGATTCGGCCCCCGGGCCTTGTGTTTGACACCTGTGATCTAAACTATAAATTTAGGGGGGCGTGGCCTAATGAGCTCCGAGATGAATGCTTAACCTCAGCGCTCTGCCAAACAGCCGGGATTCTCAGCATCCATCGGAGTCCTACCGACCAGACAACGACCATCCTCACTCCAGAGAGACTCTTATGCCTGCCGGTAATAAAAAGAAAAGAGCCCCCGCCACAGCCCAAAAAGCTGACAGGCTTCTTCACTGCACAGGCGAGGCATACACAGCAAAATGGTGCAGGAGCGAGAGACCCGCGGCTGAACGAACAAGCCGCTGGAATCATGTCAGACTCACAGAACCGCCAGCTAGCCATGTCCAAACCACTGCTGCCCAGCTCCTCCTCTGCAGCTTCCACGCCTACAACAGCCCTGCCAAATGCAGACAGAGGACGGCATCCCCAGAAGAGACGAAGGGAGCTTAAGGCATGGAGGTAAGGGACGCTAGGCCTCACATGTGGCCTAATCCTACACCAGATCCATTTGCAGGATTCCCCACATCAGGACAGCCTGTCTCAGATATTGTTCTAAAGGACATGTTGATGTCTCTAAGGACATCCCTGCAGAATGATCTAATCCACTCAGTGCAAAAATGGCAAGCAGAGGTACAAGAACTGGGAGGCAGATTAGGCTATGTGGAAAAAAGCATAGCCTCTCTGGAAGAAGGCCTGATGGCCCTACAGCAGTGGGTTATCATGCCAGGATCTTAACCCAAATCCGACACCACTGCCCACAAACCAAGACTGGCAGGTGGTTTCGCGTAAGAAATCCTCAAAAAAAAAAAAAAAGAGAAACCTAAAAACGAGCTACCAACAATTCTTCAGTCGATAATCCAAAATCAAACCCTCCCGGCCTTGGATAAGCATGACTCATATTTATTATCCCCCTTGTTTCTCGCACATAACTATGCGACCATAAATCCCATTCAGGATCCCTTTTTTAAGGTTCTAACCTGTTTATTCTGTTTACAGTTTGTTACATCTCAACTCTTTTTCTATTTACTTGGTACATCGTCGCATGCTGGAGAAGACCACGATACAACTCCTGACAAGATACCACCGCTCACACCAACAGGAACAAACTACCTTTGAACCCTAGCTGGATATACGTCCAACATGTAAGGAAAGCAAACTCACCTACTTCACACTCCTGTAACAGTAAGTGACAATCTCCTTCCCCACATGATCACCCAGTCCACATACAATGACTTAAGTGCCCGTCACTAAATGTAGAAGGGCTAAACCACCCGGCCAAGAGACACTCCATGTGTAAGGAAGCCCAGAGACTAAAGCCTCGTACACACGGGTGCAACGGTTGTACAACTGAATGTCCAACTTTGGACCAAGTTGGATGTTGGCTGTTTTGTCTCGCGTACTGACATGAACTAAGCGATTGTACAACCAAGCCTAATGTGGTGATGTGCTACGAGCATATAACGAAGTTCAGGTGCATGTGATTTGTGAATTAGGAACATAGCTTTCGCAGAAATGACACTTCCAGGCGTTCCTGACTTCTGAGCATGCGTGTTTTGTACAGTACAACTTTGTTGGACCAACTTCACTGTACACGGTACAACAGTCTCACAACCGCTTGTTGTACAACCAAAGTTTTCTAGTCTGCTCATCCAACTTCAGTTATACATCAGTTGTACGATGGCTGTTGTAATCGCGTGTACTAACGGTCGGATGATCGTACAACAAGCTGGTTGTACGACCGTTGTACCGTGTGTACGGGGCTTTAGAGCAGACTTCCTGAGCATTCAGGAAACACACTTTAGGACATCCAAAACTCCCATATGCACCCACAAAAACTATCCTCATATTTTTGTCTCCTGTGCCTCTCCCATCCGGGACTTCCTGGCTTTTCAACTTAAGGAGTCATACTCTAAAGTTCTATCATTCAATCATGCAAGCATAATTTTTTTTTTCCATTGCATGTGATTGAGCATTCTTTGCAAAGTGAAGCTTTACCTCATTTACTAAGCTCTGGAGCAACCGTACAGTATATTTGTCTTTAGTAAATCAATCTGTGTGTTCATGCACATTGTTGGGTTTAGATTCATATTTTAAAACTGCATTCAGGGCCAGAAGACTTAAAAAAATAAAAAAATAATAAGAATGCTCCAAACCTTTGTTTGGAGAGGAGCTTATTGGCATAATAAACACATACATGTATAGACATGCATAAACAAGTAAATTCATTCCTAAGGCTGCAATGAACAAATAATCTAGCCAACAGAATGAGTTTAAAGAGGAAGTAAACCCAGATGGGTTTACTTTCCTCTACATACCCCTGTAATGTAGAAGCATAATGGGTTACTATGCATCGCACAGTAGCCCATTATGTGACACTTACCTGGAAACGAAGCCTGCAATGTCCATCGCTCTCCCCTGTGCTGGCAGCGTCCATCTTCTGGCCCTCTTCCTTCTGGGGCCGTGACTTCGGCACTGTGACTGGTTGGAGTCGCGTGATGCGCGCGGGAGCCGCCAGTCACGGCACGGTCGCATTGGAGGAATGGCACACGGAGGCCGTTTCTCCACTGCGCATGTGCCGACATGACGTCGGCACAGCTACAACACTGCATATCTCCTGAACCGTGCAGGTTTGGGAGATATGCAGGGCACCTACAGGTAAGCCTTATCATAGGCTTACCTGTAGGTTAAAGTGACAAGTTGACAACCACTTTAAGCACATACACTTCTAATCTTCGTGATTCTGCAAGCCAGGTTATCACTGCTCCCTCTATCAGTGTATAGTATGCAAACTATGTATAAAGTCTAATGGAAATCACACATGTTAACGGTTCAGAAGTAAAAATTTCACACCAGCCACTCCACCCCACTGCTGTCTACTGGAAACAGAGATCAAGAGGCTGCAGTGTCATCTGGAGTCCTTTCAAAAACCCTGCTTACCCAGGAAATTTGATTTATATAAAACTGATTTAAATATGTTCTGCTGGTAAAAAAAAAATAAAAAAATATGGGATGATGAAAAACTCAGAACACAATGCAAAAAAGACAAAGCCTGCACATTCCTGGTTGTAGCAATATAAACATTGGTTCCCTAAATATAATTATCCAGACTAATGTCTTGTATATTCTTCCCTGTTTTTTCTTGACATTCCCAGCGAATGACATCATGACTTCATAAACCAGCACACAGGCATAGTATAATGGGAATGATCAATTGTTTGCAGCCCTCTAGTGTCACTTTTGGAGAATTACAATAGCACGATTATTACCCAGAGACTATGATCTGACCATCAGTGGAAAAGGCACAGGACAGGACAGGGGCTGTGTGTCCACTCAGTGTCAGTTTGCATCGCATTTCCAAACCTATAAAAGAAAAGAAAATCTATAGCAATGCTTATTTAAAAAAAAAAAAAAAAAAAAAAAAAAAAAAAAATAAAGAAGGAGGAGAAGAAGAAAACCTGTTGACCCTACCAGAAATTCTTTGTTGTACTGTGCACTCTGCACTGTTATCTCAAACAGTCACCACTGCCCAGTCCAACTCAAGGATGACAACATTGCTCCTTCATTAATACAGTACAGTGAGTAAGTGTTTTCACTCCAGGTAAAGTAATGTGTTGCTGGCAGGATCAAAAGGTGAAAAAAAAAACAAAACAAATGCAGCCATCACATGGAAGGACAGATAAGCTGCAAGATAACGGGATTTTTTGACTTAAAAATCCCTTTCTCGGAGTTCGTTGAAGGGCACAGCGACGCATGGACTAAGTGGGTTATACTGCCCTCTCCAGGAGTTTACTAGCAGAACAGGCAGTACTAACAGCAAAAGACACAGCCCCTCCCAGGAGGTCATCCTTACTGGCAGATAACCCTCCACCCAGCTCTGCTAGCTCAGTTTGTAACAAGCTGTGCAACATCAAGAGGGGTGGGTGCTGTGCCCGTCAACGAACTCAGAGAAAGGGATTTTATGGCAAGTCAAAAAATCCCATTTTCTCTTCCTTTTGTTGACGGGCACAGCAACTCATGGACTAACTGGGACGTCCAAAAGCAGTGCCAAAAATTAGGGGTGGGTAACAGAAAAACAACAGAACTTCACCCAACCGAATCCTCTGTGAGGAACCAGACGTGTCTCACGCGGCCCCCTGCAAAACTGAACGCCAAACGCAGCATCCGAAAATGCCAAAACATCAAATTTGTAAAACTTTGAGAAGGTGTGCACAGAAGACCAAATAGCCGCCTTGCACACTTGAGATACAGACGCCTGGTGTCGGAAAGCCCAGGAAGTGCTAATCGCCCTGGTAGAGTGAACAGTCACCGGGAAAGGGGGCTCCAAACACCAAACAGCATAGGCTCGGGTCACCGTCTGTCTAATCGAACAGGAAAAATAGTGGCCGATTCGGCCGCCAGACCCTTGCGTGGACCATCCACCACGACAAAGAGCATCCGACCTCCGAAAGGAGGCCGTGGTCACCAGATACACCCGCAAGGCCCTAACAACATCCAGGGAGTGCAACGCAACCTCCTTAGGGTGAAACGGGCATAGCGAAGGAATGACAATGTCCTCATTGGTATGGAAAGATGATACCACCTTCAGCAAAAAAGAAGGTGATAGGCGCAAGACTGCCTTATCCTTGTGAAGGACCAGATACAGAGACCTACAGGATAAAGCCGCCAACTCAGACAGCTGCCGAGCGGATGCGATAGCCACCAGGAAAGCCACCTTTTTTGAAAGCAATTGCAGTGATATTTCCCAGATATTCTCAAAGGGCAGCTTCTGAAGCACGAGAGGACCAAATTGAGGTCCCATGGCGCCAGAGGCAACCATACTTGGGGGGGGGGGGGGGGCGACAT
>BLSH010291174.1:6513-22150 GCA_018402905.1 Glandirana rugosa | reverse complement strand
TTGGGACACCTTCAGTGCACTGCACTACATTGCGCATCCTGGCCTGCGTGAGCATTGGCCTTTGTGTCACTCTCCGCCGTTGCGGTTACATAATAACTTTACGAAAATAGGAGACAAAAATACATTCGTCGGTGAAAACTCAAATTATTTGACCATAATAATGTTATAACGTGATACCTTCGAACGGAAAAGATAAATACTCCTTTTCTCAGATGTAGACCGTGGAGGAAAATAGTTCATAGAACAATTCCATATAGTAGCAACAAGTGTCTCCGTGCTCAAATCAGTGCTCCAAAACTCCTTTATAAAGTGCTAAACTTGGTGCAACAAACATAGATGAGTCAATCTGGTGGGTATTGAAGACTACCACCAGGGGGACTCCCGTGACGGTGCTATCCAAACTGTGCTCTCAGAACTCTCACCTCTAAGGCACAGTACATATGCCTTCAGCTAGAACACAGCTAGCTATGTGGTACAGTCCTCCCCCCTAGGGGGCGTCCTTCTCTCAATTCCTAGTATCCTCTTAGTATCTGTGGTAGGGAGGTGCCAGATGTAGACTCTTTTCCTCATAAATAGAAAAGGCAAGCTTCCATAGTGCAATATTGTAATAATACCAGTTTATTAAACTCAAAAGTGGCTGCTTACATAAAAACAGAGGATAAAAGCATTTCAATAATACATTGGCGTTGCCGCCTCTCACTGTGTTTCCGGTTACGAGTGCGTCCGGTCCTACGCGTTACATCACGTCACGTGACTTCCACAGGGTTGCCCTGAGGAAGTCACGTGACGTGACGCAACGCGTAGGACCGGACGCACTCGTAACCGGAAACACAGTGAGAGGCGGCAACGCCAATGTATTATTGAAATGCTTTTATCCTCTGTTTTTATGTAAGCAGCCACTTTTGAGTTTAATAAACTGGTATTATTACAATATTGCACTATGGAAGCTTGCCTTTTCTATTTATGAGGAAAAGAGTCTACATCTGGCACCTCCCTACCACAGATACTAAGAGGATACTAGGAATTGAGAGAAGGACGCCCCCTAGGGGGGAGGACTGTACCACATAGCTAGCTGTGTTCTAGCTGAAGGCATATGTACTGTGCCTTAGAGGTGAGAGTTCTGAGAGCACATTTTGGATAGCACCGTCACGGGAGTCCCCCGGTGGTGGTCTTCAATACCCACCAGATTGACTCATCTATGTTTGTTGCACTAAGTTTAGCACTTTATAAAGAAGTTTTGGAGCACTGATTTGAGCACGGAGACACTTGTTGCTACTATATGGAATTGTTCTATGAACTATTTTTTACATTTATAAAGTTATTTATGGACTTGCTATAATTTTCACATGTTTTAATACGTTTATGATATTTAATATCCGGCACTTATTGCACCATTTACGCACTCAAGTCACTTTTTGATGTGTGCACTTCTGTTTTTGGATGTACTTCATATTATATTCAAGCACTTCATATTTATTCCACCTGTGTGAATATATGGTCTGGTTACTGACTATTTAAATACCTGTAATAAATACACTGCTTCATTTAAAACACATATGTTAATGGTGTGGCAAATGAGAATTTTGTTAAAGGGTTAAAAGATCAGAGTAATAGACCTACAGCTTCCCAAATATACAGTCACTGGCCACTTTATTAGGTACGCCTTGCTAGTACAGGGTTGGACCCCCTTTTGCCTTCAGAAATGCCTTAATTCTTTGTGGCATAGATTCAACAAGGTGTTGGAACATTCCTCAGAGATTTCGGTCCATATTGACATGATAGCATCACATAGTTGCTGCAGATTTGTTGGCTGCACATCCATGATGTGAATCTCCCATTCCATCACATCCCAAAGGTGCTCTATTGGATTGAGATCTAATGACTGTGGAGGCCATTGGAGTACAGTGACCTCATTGTCATTTTCAAGAAACCAGTGGCGAGATGATTTGAGCTTTGTGCCATGGTGCATTATCCTGCTGGAAGGAACCATCAGAAGATGGGTACACTGCAGTCATAAAGGGGTGGACATGGTCAGCAACAATACTCAGGTAGGCCGTGGTATTTAAACAATGGTCAATTGGTACTTAGAAGTCAGCATATTTTGTGGCTAAATGCTGCTGGAGCCAGGTAAGGGCTGGGGACATGCAGGAGCTCTCAGGGAACACGTCCTACTTCGGCCATGTCCAGACCACGCCCCCTCGATTGGTACTAAAGGGCCCAAAGTGTGCCAAGAAAATATCCCCCACACCATTACACCACCACCACCAGCCTAAACCATTGATAAAAGGCAGAATGGATCCATGATTTCATGTTGTTCATGTTTCTGAGCCTAACATCTGAATGTTACAGCTAAAATCGGGACTCATCAGACCAGGCAACATCTTTCCAATCTTTTATTGTCCAATTTTGGTGAGCCTGTGCAAATTGTAGCCTCAGTTTCCAGTTCTCAGCTGATAGAAGTGGCACCCGGTGTGGTCTTCTGCTGTTGTAGCCCATCTGCTTCAAGGTTCAAAAGTGTTGTGCATTCAGAGATGGTATTCTGCTTACCTTGGTTGGAACGAGTGGTTATTTGAATTACTGATGCCTTTCTAATCATCTCAAACCCATTCTCCTCTGACATCAACAAATCATTTTCGTCCACACAACTACCGCTCACTGGATATTTTCTCTTTTTTGGACCATTCTCTGTAAACCCTAGAGATGGTTGTGTGAAAATCCCAGTAGATCAGCAGTTTTTGAAATACTCAGATCAGCCCATCTGGCGCCAACAACCATGCCATGTTCAAAATCACTTAAATCCCCTTTCTTTCCCATTCTAATGCTTGGTTTGAACTTTAGCAAGTCGTCTTCACCAAAATCTAGATGCCTAAATACATTGAGTTGCTGCCATGTGATTGGCTGATTATCAATTTGTGTTACCAAGCAATTCAACAGGTGTACCTAATAAAGTAGCCGGTGAGTGTATGTTGTACTTGTATTTCATACTTCGAGCCCTGGTTCACATTGGAACTCGCGCCATTTCATTCCCGCATGTCAGTCCCAATTTTAGTTGCGATTCCAGGAGACGTCTATGTGGGTTTCTGCACAGATGTCAATGGAAATCGCAAAAAGTATTACAGAAACTACTTTTGTAAATCGGTGTGACACTGCATTTGCATAGGACAGTGCCATTGCCGGCAATTTGGCATGCAATTTCACATGTTAAATCGCATGCCAAAATGCACCAACGTGAACGTGGGCTAAATCTAGGAATTTAGGTAGGGTCCTTATTACCCTTTTCTAATTGTCCTACACCAGGCAACTATAATACTACCCTCCTTGGATTGGATCTCAGACCACAACCACCTGAAGGTCCAGCGCCTCCAACCACACACCGTGATAGAAAAACACTAAACTGCGCCACATACAGAAACCTTCATCAATAATACAACAATGTTTTTTTATTCTCTTTTAACATACTGATGCATGGACACGTCCCAATTGTAACAGTAGTTTATTGCAAATTATTATTGATAATTGTTATCTACCCAACTGAAATTATTTTCTATCATCAATTTAGTTGACTAATACAGATAGTTATACTAGTGAAGTTTAGTGTATCTCCATCACCACTTGTCACAACTTGTTAATGGATCCTTCTTTTTTGGAGCTCCCCAAAACTCAACATTATGTGCTAAACTGAAATATCAGGATAAGCCCATACATTGCCCAATTACTGATGGCTTATGTCCAAAAACAACCCAAGTTTACTAATACTGAATGCAGGGTATGGATGCCATTAAGGAAAGCCTCCAATGAGGATAGGAATGTTATTAGATAAGTACATATACTTTTTCATTTTTGAGAGCTGCAGCAACAGCTATATACTGAAGGTTTTGATTTACAAATCAGCTCCCCACAGTGAAGGAGAGTCTCGGATTGGTTACTCACTGCTGCTCTGAGCATCAGCCCCTGTTCACATTGGTGCGATTTGACATGTCAAATTGGAGCCTATTGCCGGCAATAGGAGCATCCCAATAGGTGCAACGCTGACTTTGCGGCTCTGCACAGATTTCCAAAAGTAGTTCCTGGACTACTTTTGGCGACTTTGGTTGCAATTTCAATAGACGTCTGTGCATGAACCCGCAAAGATGCATTTCAAGTCGCCCCCGAAATCGGACTGAAATGCGGCTTTGAAATTGTGCAAGTTCAGATAAACGCGCACAATTTCAAAGCTGTGTTCAGTGTGAATAATGGCGAATAGATTTTTTGGTAGCTGGCGCGGAAAGTATTTTGCGGAAAACTGCGGCTAGCATCCCAGGTGTGTGCAGACAGCCAGGGCCGGGAAGCCTGTAGAAAGCAAAGACAGGCTGAAGACAGCCACAGCCATCCACCAGTAGTCAGAAGTAGTTGCACATGGAGCGGTCACCTGTGGTTAGGGACAGATGTTTGTCTCTGGACATAAGCTGCTTCATTCCAAGGGTGATCACCTACCTCTAACCGCAGATAAGCGTTCCCCGAGATATTATCTAAAAACACAACAGCTGCGGCCACTGTCAGCCTGTCATTGCTTTGTATATGGCTGTCCGCACACACCTAGGATCTCAGCAGCAGTTTTCTGCATACATACTTGGCACACAATGGGTGATCTGCTGTGTAAATGAAGTCGAACATACAATACAATCCCTTAACAGAAGCAACACTGACCAGTTACTGTCTGTGAGGAGAAGTCGCAGGAGGTCACACCCAAGTCATGTGCCTTCTCATTGTACAAACATCGCATGTTCTCATCCCAGGCTGTTATATCACCTGATGAGGAGCCTGTGATAAATAGATTTCCTCCAGGGGCAAATGCACAGGCCACCAGGGAACCATCCTTTACCAGGCCTGATCTGCAGACAAGAAAGGAAGGAAAAGCTTTGTTATTCCAGTTCACATAATGCCTGTTATGTATCAGAAATAGGAGTAGGAGTAATAGGAGTCTGAGTTGCCATCAATCAGAACAATTTGCCCTTAAAGTTTGACACAAACTTTTTTTTTTTTTTTTTTAGTTCTGGATAGAGTGGGGGAGCGTTAGAACCTCTGTCGGGTTTTACTGCTATTTGGGGATGTGTTAGAGATTACTCCTGAGTTTCTGTTTTGGGGAACATTTTACCAGACAGGAAGTAACAAAAAATATGCACCAGGGAGACAAACAACAATAAAAAACTGTTCTAAGCATTCCTCTACTTGTAAAAATAATTATGGGGGGGGGGGGTTCTTTTTTCTTTATTTATGAAGAGAGACTTCAGCTAACTTCTTGTCCCAGGACCACAGGAAGTGAAGAAATCTCTCCAATGGAGTCTCCAGTGGCAGAAAAACCTGACAGCGGTTCTAATCCTTCCCTTCTCTATCCAAAACTAACACAAACATTTGGGCTATGAATACACTTTAAAGACACAAATGATAACAGCTATGTATTCCTGATTACACCACTAAATGCACACATCATACCCAACGTGACTTTCGTATCAGCCTCTTGCAATCCTCTGCACAACAGCACTTGTATAGAGAGGGAGCGTACAGGACTGGGGGCCAATCAGGTGTGCTGCATGATCATTTGTTGACAAGGAACATGTTGATAGAAGAAAAGAGCAGAGTGACGACCTTACCCATTTGCTGCTGCTCTTTCACTGCCTTGTTGGCAGGCTGGGAGTCAAGAGAGAGGACACTGTATTCCTTAAAGTGGAACTAAAGTCTGCAGTACTTGCCTCTCCTTCATTGGTCCGATGTTTCTTGTTGTCATCTTTTACCTGGCTTCTTCATTGGTCAGCCCAGGATGACGTCACTCCTGCGCACATGCAGGAATTCAGCCATCTCGGCACACAGGATCTGCGCCGGAATTTAGACGGAGCTGCACGCATGCAGCTCAGTGTACATTGAAGGGAGGACTGCAATCAAGCAGGTAGGCCTATTTTATTGCAGAATAAACAATCCACGTCTTTTCTGCAATATAGAGCTGCTTGTTCAGAGTTTTATAAATTGAAGCTTAAGTTCCACTTTAACAGCAAGTGGTGTCATCCACCTGGCTGTGCGATAGGGCTGTATAAATCAATAGAAATAGACAATACAAATCACTTGGCAGGAAAAACTGCTACCTTTTATGCATTTCATCCATCTATTTACCGGTTTGCAGTTTAGCTTTAACTCCACCAAGTAAATACTATGCATGCAAACATGGCAACAGTTCCCATAATACAGTTATCATACCTCCTTTTCATACTATTATTGCCAGCTCTCACAAACTATTGCACATTGATAAATGCTATGTGGAAACTGCTATAAAAAAGGACAGCATGCATATATTCCAAGAAAACTAGGGAAGCTTTCTTTTGGTGGTATTTAATCAACACTTTTTTTATTAAACAAATGAAAAAAGAAAAAAAAAAAAAAAAAGGGTCTCCTTCATTTCTGTTGCAAAATTTTTTAAACTTAATTCTCCTTCACCGATGTGTGCTGATGAGGCTGCACTGATGAGGAGGCACTAATATGTAGCCTTTATGGGCACTGACAGGCATCAATGATATGCAATGATTGGCATCACATGTGGACATAACTTGTGGGCATTGGCAGGCATCGCTGATGGAGCTGCACTGATTATCAGCGCATATCCCCCCTGTCAGGAGAGCCACTTATCAGCTCTCCTCTACACACGCCCTGTCAGCAGTGAATAGAGTAATGGCGATAACCGGCACTACCTATTTACACTGATCAGCTGTGATTGGACACAGCTGATCACGCGGTAAAGAGCCTACATTATAGGCGCTTAACCAGGATCGGGGATGCGGTATGTCCGGGAAACACACCGCCCCACCAATTGACAGCTGCTTGTTCTGAACGACATCATATGGACGTCCAGTCAGGTCAATGGAGCCTTGCCCACCCATCGTTCTGCTATAGGCCGGGTGGGAAGGTGTTAAAAACATGAAAGTATGGCATAACACATAGCTCTAGTAACATTTGTCCTAGAAATGACAGGCAATATGTTGTGACTCTCTTTACCCAACGCGTTTCAGAGAGAACACAAATCTTCATCAGGGGTATCTGGAGTATCGCATATAATCACGTGGGACATTGATGAGCATAGTAGCGTCGTACAAGATTAAAACCAAAATGTAGTAGTTCAGTCTCTGCCCAGTATCAACTAGAAGGGGAGAGTGTAGTCCTTACTCCCCATACAGAGGAGGGGAGGAAAGGAAAGGAGAGATGAAATAAAAAAGCCAGGGAGGGTCAGCGACCACTGAGGCATACAAAATGGTAGTCCCATACGGTGGATTAGGCATATATAGAGTAGATGTCCACGCAGGGGAGTTATAATGGAACTCTTCACATGTTAAATGATGTCTGGAACATGGAAACAGACTGGTATCTGACCCAAAAGGAGATGGTATTTGTAGCTGCCGTGGACTGTAGATCTGAGCTTGCGGTCCTCCATCACGGTCCCCAGCAGCTACAAACACCATCTTCTTTTTCGTTAGATACCAGTCTGTTTCCATGATCCACACATCATTTAACATCTGAAGAGTTCTATTATAACCCCCCTGCGTGGACCTCTACTCTATACACCTTATGGGACTGGCATATTGTAAGCCTCAGTGGTCAATGACCCTCCCTGGCATTTCATCTCTCCCTTCCTCCCCTCTATATGGGAAGTAAGGACTACGCTCTTCTTCTGGTGGATACTGGGCACAGACTGAACTACTACATTTTGGTTTTAATCTTGTACGGCGCTACTATGCTCATCATTGTCCACGTGATTAGATGTGACACTTCATTTACCCCAATGAAGGAGATGTGTTCTCTCTGAAATCCGGTGGGTGAAGAAAGTCACATCGTATTACCTGTCATTTCTATGACAACTTTTACTACAGTTATGCCGTACTTTCATGGTTTAAGAGCTTTTTTTGTATGACATTGTATTAATAAAAATACTTTAATCTTTAAGATTTGTGATAAGCGGCCTTCAAAGTCCCACCAAGGGGAATTTACAATTTTTCTAGTTATAAACAGGGAAGATGGCACGCTATAGAATATCCCCATCATCTCTAAGGGTATATTCCAAGAAAATGTTTTGCAGGAAAATAATGAAGACTAATGCCCATAGAAGTTTTACCTGTAAAATTTCTTCTGCGGTACATTCCACAAAACCACAGATCCGTCAGCCGCACCAGACGCTAAATTCGTGGAGCTGGGTGAGAACCTGCACACCCTAACAGGGCTGGAATTTGGATGTTCCAGAGAAGCTAAAACCTGCCCATTACACATACTCCAGAGGATGGTCCGGCCATCCGTAGAACAGGAAGCCAACATAGTCTGACTAGGAGAGAAACAGCAGCAGTGAACAGCATATGTATGTCCTCGGAGGGGAGAGAAGGCCACCTCATTATAGTCATTTAGGGAATACACCCGGATTGTTTTATCCAAGGAGCACGTCGCCAAGAGTGAGTCTGAGAAGGCACAACCGTTGACATCATCTATGTGGTCAGACAGCGTCCGAATAAACTCCACCATCGTAATCAGCCTACAACAGAAAACACCTTGTGTTAATTAAAAGCAGTAACCATCCAACATTAGATCTGAACTCTAGGCAGATATAAAAGACACAAGTTAATGCAGCTCTGTAATTAATTAATAATACATCTTTAAAATGTATCTTTTAAATGCAAGCAGCGTAGATCCCGAAGACTGACCCAGGTATCAGCTGCTTGTAGTCCCTTTACAGCAGAGCTAGAATGTGAGGATGAAGCAGCACAAGGATACAGTCAGTAAATGTGCAGACAAAAAGCATGACGACAGGAGAAGGAAGCAAAGATGAGCTGTGCTGCTTTTCTTTCACCGTCCAGTCACAAACTGGGACTGATCAAGGGCAACCTGGGCTCAGAGGAAGTGGGTTGAATGATGGTAGTCATTAGACTGAAGATAGCTAATGCGAGAAAAAAAAAAAAAAAAAGTAATGCAAGGGAAATCTCTTGTCTGAAGCTGAATATTGCAACATAGGTGGTTTATTTTATCCGTTAATGGGCTATTAATGTTTTAAAGTTAATGGACCAATCCTAGAAGACTGGTGGTATATAGCCAGAGTGAAAAAATGTCATCAGCACACCAAGGATTCCTCAAAAGGGTCCAAACCTTATATATTCGTGGTCACATAATAAACATACAGCAACGTTTCAGAGCCACGCAGGGCCCCTTCGTCAGACAGGTGACCAAAGTGGACACTTGCCTGATGAAGGGGCCCTGCGTGGCTCCGAAACGTTGCTGTATGTTTACTATGTGACCACGAATATAAAGATTTGGAGCCTTTTGAGGCATCCTTGGTGTGCTGGTGACGTTTCTTCACTCTGATTGCATACGGTTTCCAGCCTGTGGTCATTACAGCACTCAGCATTACCGAACAGCCATTTTCAAGAATGTGTGAGTGGGGAATATTGTGTGTGGTGGTATACAGGTCTATAAAATGACAGCCGGCACTTAATACTTTAAATGATTTTTACTGTACTTAGTTTTTTACTTCAGCAGCTTATGACATGCTTGCTTTTAAAAGAGTAGCATGGTCATACTTCTCTTCTGGGTCAAAGGAGTGCACTTACTTTTGCATCACAGAGCCACTGCAGGCTCTGGAAAGATCCCAACAATAATGTCGAGATCCACCCAGATGCCTTAACAGCTGGCTCAGCCTCCTAGCACACCTTTGAGAGCCTGAGCCTGCCACTCCCACACCTCCCCCTCCCCAGTCTGGCACTTCTGGAGGGGTAAAGCAGAGAGAGGCGACCGACAGTCACTGCTCTCTGCTCAGAGCAGACCAAGAACTGAGGGATAAGTGGTCATGTGATCTCTCAGTTCTCTGGCCTAGAGCCAGTAGGGGGCAGCCTGCAGCATCACACTGATCCTGCAGCCATTTATGTAGGTATGTATGTTTGTTTTTTTATCTCCTTTGAAATAAAAAAAATAGCAAAACAAGCTGTTAGTAATAAAGCTAGAAGTAGATATAATTAAACATCAAGAAACTCTTATGTCTTCAACCTGTCTATCCCTCATTACTAGTCTTGTAAGGCTATAAAATTTACTCAGTGGTGAAAACCTACCATGAGTGAACTACGGGGCCACCATTGCTGACATAATTCTGAAAATGCTAGATACTTTGCTGTCTCTGGCTGGAATACCTTCTTAGTTAATTATTTAGAAGAATGCAGATCAGGAAAGTCTGTAAAGTCTAAGATATCCTTATCAGCATACTCCTTTTCAGGTCGGTGACCCAAAGTATTACAGTAGGAATCTGCAGTAAGCCAGGTAGCTAGAGTTTTCAGAAGGACAGGTCAGCAATGGCAGCCTTCGTGTTTCTCTAATGACAGATTTCCTTGAAGCAGATTATCAGCTCAATGAGGAAGCTGCAATTTTCACTTCAAGCCAAAACTGACACTTCTATATAAGTTTACATTGAAGTGAACCTGTAAGCAATTGCAAACTTCTAAAAGTAAACGTTTTTTTTTCCTATACTTACCTAGGTGGATGCAGCATCGACCCAATACTGCATCTGTCCCCCGGCACCTCTAAGACAGAGAGCTGAGCGATCAAACACCGCTGATCACTCGGTTCTCTGAGCTCCCCAAGCAGAGAGCTGGAGACTGACAGTCACTGCTGTCTACTCTGCCCTGCCCCTCCCGCGCTGACTGGCGTGCTGGGCTGTGGAGGAGCGGGAGCAGCTGAGAGCTGAGCTGAGAGGCTGAGCCAGGTACCGGTCCAGGAATGTGGGCGGATCCTGACTCCATTGTCACAATCTTGCCCAAGCCTGGACCGGCTGTGACATTAGCGGACTGCAGCCTGCTGTGTGCTAAAAACTGGTCACAGGAGTGCAGAACAAAGTGCACTCCTGTGATCCACAGGAGAAGTACAGCAAACAAGCCTTGGCTGTACTTCTCCTTTAACCACTTCAATACCAGGCACTTAGAACACTTCCCGCCCAGACCAATTTTCAGCTTTCGGTGCTGTTGCGCTTTGAATGACAATTGCGTGGTCGTGCGACGTTGTACCCAAACTTTTTATCATTTTGTTCCCACAAATAGAGCTTTCTTTTGGTGGTATTTGATCCCCTCTGCTGGTTTTTATTTTTTGCGCTACAAAAAAGACCAAAAATGTTGAAAAAAAAAAAAGTTTTTCTTTGTTTCTGTCACAAAACTTTGCATAAGTACATTTTCTCCTTCACTGACGGGCACTGATGTGGCTACACTGATGGGCACTGATGAGTCTACGACGGGCACGAATGAGGCTACAATGATGGGTACTGATGAGGCAATACAGATTGGCACTTATATGCAGCACTGATAGGTGGCACTGGTGCATATAGCACTGTTAGAGATAGCACCGGCAGGCATCACATATGGGCACAGCACCATCCCTACAGTGCACTGTATGCCCCTTACCTGGTGGGGTAATGTGGGCTCCCTGGTGGTCCATGGGCGGCCTCCAGGTCTTCTCCCTGGTGGTCCATGGGCGGCCTCCGTATGTTGTCCTCGGGGGGGGGGGGCGGGGGTTCCCTGGTGGTCCTGGTCAGCAATCCTGAGGGGGGCTGAACTGATAAACATTCAGTGCAGACACCCCCCCCCCCGCCCCAATCAGGAGAGCAGCTGATCGGCTCTCCACTACTCAGATCTGTAGAACTGAGTAGAGGAAAAGCTGACAAACTGATTGGTCACGACTGATCGCATGGTAAAAAGCCTTTTACTTCGATCGGTAATGCGGTGGGTCAGACTGACCCACGGCACCACCGATTGCCGCGATGCACGTCCCCGTGATCGCGGGTTATCCTGAGGACATCAATAGACGTCCAGTCAGGATAACGAAGCCCCCGCCGGGCCGTCATTTGTCAATAGGCTGGACGGGAAGTGGTTAAAGGATAAATGTTTAGTAAAACAAAGTGCACTTATCCTTTTTGCCCCCTTTGACAATACCTAAATTAACCCACCGTCCCCCTATCAGAACAATAGCTCAATCTGACGGTCCCAGCCTCTGGTGTTTATATACATCCAGCACTGTAAGCCTCATTGTCCTCGCAACACCTGTACATTACAGCCCCCTGGACATCTCACCATCTCCCTTCGTCTTCAGCCTCAGGACACAGCACGTTTAAAGCCTAGGGGGCTATAATGTGAAGATGTGGAAAGGACCATGTGACTTGTGGCACTGGATGTAAACAAACACCAAAGGCTGCAGCCATCAAATCAAGGAAATTTTACATCTATGGAAGGGGAGGGTGGGTTCAGTTGAATTCAGGGCAAAACTCATAAGTAAACCTCACAAGGTGCCTACCATTATCTTAACTGGATAGAAATACCCTCTTCATTGTGCCTATATGAAAACATTTTCATTCCAATATTGGGGGGCCCATAAATGAGGCATTTTAGTTGGATAATAAAGATCTTGTAGTGTTCTCAAGCTCAAGAAATATACTTGCGCTTGAAAAATCTTACAAACTGCTTTTACTCTAGTATTATACACTGATGTGTTTGTCTAATTCCTTACCATCTTACCCTTTAATTATTTGTCACATATGGGTGGACTTGTCCCAAGGTGATACGGACTTGAGTGTATACCTTTTTTAATACTAGATTGTTCCACAACCTTTCTAAAGGCCCCATTATATAAACCTATACAGAAGGTGACCAGATATCAGCAACTTTTGATCTCTCACACTTTAATGGCCACTAAGCAAACATTAGCACCGTCATGGAAAAAACTGCCCTTCGTTTTGATTAAGTCAAACGTAGAGTCACAGGTACCATGAGTAGAAAATTAACGGCACAACTAAATGACTCCCATAATACATTTTTGATGATTGACAAACCTGGGTGTCATACTGTGGCCCCCAGATTTTTGATACCCTACTTGTGATTTTCATAAACCAATTTCTACATAACAGGATGGCCCTTACCTCAGCCTTTTTAACATGGAGAAATCCCTGAAATAATGTTCTGGTCCCAAGGCACCCCTGCTAATAATCACTATATCCGCAGCTCACAGTACATTAGGATTAGTAAGACAAATACCCCTTAAAAATAACTAAAAAGATCATTGGTTTCAGTACTTTCTTATCTGGGAGGAAGAAATTGCTCATTACTCATGGACCCCATAGCAACCTTTGTAGAAAACCTGGTTAAGAAAGGCTGGCTTACATGTCTTGCCTCTTTTCTTTCTGGTTTCTTCCGTTTTCTTGCCTTTCTATCCCCACTCCTTACACTGTCCCGGACTCCCTCCTCTTCCACCTCCCCTGCCTGCTTACATCCTTACTGACCCTCTGGCATCCCATTATCCTTCCAATGGGGGTGGGTACTCACCTTACTTTTAAGCTGGCCATATACTAGTAGAACTTAAGAGAGTTGTAAAGGCAGAAAGTTTTTTATATTTATGCATTAATATAAAAAGCCGCCTGTGTGTAGTAAGGGTCGACCAATTATCGGTGCAGACGATAGTCACTTTTTTTGAAGTATCAGTAACAAACTTACCAATATTACTTCAAGTGGTTGTAGTGAGGTGATGCATGCAGCTGCAGGCATCACCCCGGTACCATTCTTTAGAGCCCCTGGCCGTTATCACAAGCAATGGGAGGGGGATGTCCCCCACCTTTCGCCGCTCCGCCTGGGTCTCCCGTTCCGATGGGGGACCCGAGCGACCAGCTAGCACGTCCACCGGCTGGCCAAATGCCCGAACAAAGCAATCTGCTTTGTTCGGATCTAGTAAAGCTGGAAGCGATGTCATGACATTACTTCCAGATTACTGGAATCCTAAAGGCACCAGTTTTAAAAAATAGAAAGTATTCAAAAATGCCGATCTTGGTGTTTTGAATACTTTTAAGTGCAGTGGAGGGGTTTGGGGTCTTCTAGACCCCAGACACCTCCATAAAGAGTACCTGCCACTGTTTATTACTGTCAGGAGGGATGTTTACATTCCTTATGACAGCAATAAAAATATAAAAAAATTGAAAAAAAGGACAGTGTAAAAATAAAAACCTAAAATTTACAGAATATCAGCACCGAATATCAGCTATCGACCTTAAAGGCAGCTGAAAAATTGGTATTGTATCAGCCCTGAAAAAATGATATTGGTTGATCTCTATTGTGTAGCAGCCTCCCCAGAACACACAGAGCTGTGACACGGCTCGGGTGCCCACTTAGCAAGCTGCTTGCTGTGGGGGCACTCAACAGGAGGGAGGAGCCAGGAGCAGTGAAGAGGGACCCAAGAAGAGGAGGATCCAGGATGCCCTTTGCAAAACCACTGCACAGAGCAGGTAAGTATAACATGTTTATTTTTTAAAAACGAGACTTTACAATCACTTTGTTTTGAAAATGTTTTGTTTAAGCCGTTTGGTTTATATAGCTTCATTTTCAACCATAGTGACAAGAAAATTTGGGGCAGGATGGAAAATATTTGTTAAACAAAAAGAATTTCTAACAGTGAAAGTGGTTCTCGTTAAGGAAAGTCCATTCACTATAAAACTTGCATGTTATTCCAGTGGACAAACAGAGCCATTTTCTCCCTCAACGCTGCCAAAGCTTTTGACAGCGTTGAATGAAAGTATTCATGGGCAGTATTACAAAAAATTTGGACTAGGGGTAAAATGTGTTTTTTAGATAAAACTTTTATATGCTGCACCAAAGGCGAGAATTAGAATCAAAATTTCCTTATCAGAGCCTTTCCTTTATTCCGTGGCACTAGACAGGGGTGCCCATTGCCGCCCCTGCTATTTGCCCTGGCACTGGAACCTCTGGTTGCTATGGTCAAGGCGTCACCGACTACTGTTGGTTTTAAACAAGTTCATAGAGAAGACAAAATTTCACGTCATGCAGATGACACATTACTGTATCTGGCAGACACTGCAGGTTCTTGACAGTGGTGATTCAGCTTATTAAAAAGTTTGGAAAGTATCCAGTCTTTGCCATTAACTGGCATAAGTTGGTTCTCCTTCTGTTGGATCCGCTACCTACAGCTTTGCCGGAGAGTGTATCTCAGATACAGGTGGTCACATCTTTTAAATATCTAGGAATCATGGAAACTAGGGACCCTCGGGATTATACATCTGGAAACCTGAAACCTATATCACAGAAATTCTAAACATAAATGGGTTTCCTGGTGTAAGCTACCATTGATGGTGACAGGGCGTGCTAATCTTACTAAGATGATCTGGGCCACACAATTATTGTATTAAACTGCATCACACTCCCTTATGGATTCCTAATTATTGGTTCCAGCGTATAGACTCTCAATTTAGAGCCCTCATTTGGAAAAATGGGGTGGCTCGTATAAAGCGCACCACTCTGCAGTGCCCTAAAGATCGGGGGGGGGGCTTAGTTGTCCAACACTCCCAGACGTTTTTTTGCTGCACAATTGCAACATTTTACAGACTGGGTCTCACCTTCTGTAGCAGACTCTTCCAGAGACTTGTTAATTTGCCCAAACACAAAATATTCGGGAAGGTCTCATATGGAGATGGGCTTTCCCTCAGTTCACTTATTGATGAAACTATGGACAAGTATTAAACAGAGAATGCTATTAACAGGTTTCCTTTCTAGTACACCCATTCACGTCGTTTTTTTGCAGACCCTCACAACCTGTTGATTCGGGGGGG